>CM050220.1:32545923-33138423 GCA_027475355.1 Coilia nasus | reverse complement strand
TCTCCTGTCACAAGAGAAAAGGGGTTGGGTGGAGAGAGAGAGAGGGAGAGAGAGAGACAGAGACAGAAAGCAAGAGAGAGAGGACACGCCTCAAAGCCAGATGACACTGTCATCTCCGTTAATTTGTCCCAGACTGGCAACAACCATGTGGACTTGACAAAGGCATAGGCTGGAGCGTCACAGACATGAAAAGTCGCACACAGAAATGCACATGCGAATGTCGAGTTCACAACAGCCTCCCTTTGGGTCACTCAGGCTGGAATGAAGCCCTTCTCAGCTGCAGATGAAAACAGATGTATCTTCTCAGAACCTGTAACAGTTTCATTTAACAAGTGAGTGTTCATAATAAACAGCATACTGTATATGTTAATGAAAAGTTTTTTTTTTGTGCAAAACATGAAAGATCTTAATTATTTAATATTTGTATGAACTGGTCCCACAAGGTCTTCATCTATGTTGACAGATTTACAGTTGACATTTTGTTATTCTGCCTCTTTGTTATTAAATTGAGTTTCAGTTTCATTTTATATTTTAGTTGAATACATGCCATGTCTCTAAGACATGCCATGAAAGGATGTATAAGCCTCACATTTTTACTTAAAAGGTGTCATTGCATTGTTTTCTCATTACATTTGTGGTGGTCTCTAGTATTAATGAATGCCCTATGAGACGGTTTTAGTGAAAAAATGTTTTAGTGCTTCTGTTACAGGCTGTTCTAGTTTGATAGAGGCGATAGAGCAGGGAGAAGATTGAGATGACAGATTCTGGGCAGATTTTCCAGTTACAAATAGAGGCAATCGAGGTAAAAGAACATTTTCACGTGCAGCATGCATATGCAACTTGGAGTGACTCAAAAAAAGTTCTACTGTAAATGCTTTCTCGCGGAATTAGATCTTTAAAATTTTAAGTAGGACTTGGGCCAAAAGTTATGTATGCATATTTGTGTGCACTCTTCTTTTTCTCCTTTATGTTAGTGAGCGTTAGTGAGCTCCTGATCATACAGGACCCAAAGGCCTTTGGAGTGGTTTAAGCAAAAACACAGGATGCGTGTGTCAATATTCATATATGTGCTGGGTTTATTATCTTAGCAAGAGCTGAGGTTAGTTGAAAGAAAGAGATGCTAATTCAAATACACATATTGCTATCAACGGTTTACAGGTCCTATGCACAGCCAATTCTCAGGTGTCGGTGAAGCGCAGTATAAATCCAACAGAAAATCAATCACCGCACACTGATAGGACTTAGTTTTTGCTGTTTTATTTTCGTGAACAACGCTTCGCCTGTTGCTTCTTCAGGTTCACTTTGAAACTCGTGTCCCTCCCACAGGTGAAATAGGTGATTACCAGGTGAGGTCACATGACCTCACCAAGATACCCGTGCTAAATAACAACACATTACATATTTACATATGGTCATATACCATTGGATCCATAATTAACATAGTACATAATTGGGATCCATAATTAACATGATACAAAAATAAAAGTAAAACACGTATACATCAGTCCATATATTCTCGATGGCCCATACTCCAATTTTTCCTTTTTCAGGTAGGCTTTAAGCCATCATCAAAGAGCCAGCATTAGGTGTATAACCCCCTGTGTAAATGTGCATTGTGCAAATTCCAATGTACAAAGTTGCAATGAGTAAATATTTACAAAAAGCAGTCCATGAACGATAACAATAATAATAATTTAAGTCTCCACAAGATCCATATACATTCATTAGTCACTCCATCGAATTCATAGTTGATCACCACAAGTCCATCCGGTTATTAGTCAGTCACCCCATGAAATCAGATGTAAGGTGCTAGAGTTGTCAAAAATAAGTTCAATCATCAATGTAACACAGAGCAGAGTGGAGACTTAAATTATTATTATTGTTATCGTTCATGGACTGCTTTTTGTATGTACACAATGATAAATATGCTGAGCTATAGTGTGCTTAAGGTAGAACAGGAATAGCTGATTATTTTATTTCATTTACTTATTTTATTTCATTTACAGCATATAATCATGACAGAAGTTTTTAAAATCCACACAACATAAGTAGATGACAGGCTGAGTGACCCAAAATAGTTAAAGTATAGCCTTCACAGACAAGAAAACAAAACAAACAAATGGTTTTGGGAAAAAAACAAACAAGAATTCTAAAGCCACTGACATTCAGCTGTTATTTATTTATTTATTATTTATTTAGCATTAACTTTACAACATGCCTTATTCCTTACTTTTTTAATTTAAACTCACCCAAATAAGCAGCACAAAACACAAAAAACTCAAGCACTACATGAATATGCAGTAAGGGAGTTAGTTATTGTCCTTTGCTGACTGCTTCTATTCTCTATTTTTGCGCTGTCCTGGAAACTGTTCTGTTTTCTAATTCTGGAGCAGGAGTAGATCACAGACAGTGTGAGAGTGTGTGTCTCTGTTTAGCGGTGACGACACGACGGCGATGGCGGCAGAGGCAGCCTAGTGAGTCTGACATGGCTCCTCTTCAGCGGCTGCTGGCCCTCCTCCTCGTCCTCCTCCTCCTCGCCTTGGACTCCTCTCCGCTCTTCTGGGGCAGTCATGGTGCTCGCGTGTGTGTGCTCTGCTGCACATTTAGCTGCAGGTGTCCGATAAGAGAAGCACAGACAGCAGACAAAAGACTAGCAGAGAAAGAGAGAGATATATAGAGAGAGAGAGAGAGAGAGGGAGAGAGAGAGAGACAGAGAAAGAGAGAGAGTGAGAGAAAGGGAGGGAGAGAGAGAGAGACAGAGAGAGAGACAGAGAGAGAGAGAGAGTATGGATGCATGTGTGGGGGGGAGGTAAAAGACAGAGAGCAGCCAATTGTATAGGGAATAAAGTGTGTGTGGGAGAGAGAGAGAGAAAGAGAGACTTGAACTGGGGACCAACAGCCTGGCCGGCATGTTGGTCTTAAATACAGATTGATGGAGTAATGTCACGGTGCTCGGAGATCCTCTCTGTCAAGGGCACTGAGGGGGGGGAGGTGTGTGTGTGTGTCGGGGGTAGTGTACCTCTCCTCTAGTCTCCCAAGTGTTTCTGCAATCATCTGCTCAGGCTAGAAGCAGAGAGAATGTCTTTCTTTCTTTCTTTCTTTCTTTCTTTCTTTCTTTCTTTCTTTCACCTACCTATCCATTTATTTTAAATATTCACATGTTCGTGTAACATAAAGTAGTATGCACTTTTGTGACAAATGTGGTCAAACTACAGTAAGGTCATACACGTGTGTGTGTGTGTGTGTGTGTGTGTGTGTGTGTGTGTGTGTGTGTGTGTGTGTGTGTGTGTGTGTGTGTGTGTATGTATGTGTGTGTGTATTAACTGATCCCATCCACGAGACATCTGAGGTTGGTCTTGCCCTTGTTTTGGAAGACATCTATGATTTGAGCCTCACACTAGCATTTGCACACACTTTGCACTTGAAACACACAAACACACAACACATGCACACACACACATATTTACAATTTACATGCACACTGTATGGCTGTTGCTTACCATATGTATGTGTTGCCTCTGTGTGTGTGTGTGTGTGTGTGTGTGTGTGTGTGCGTGTGCGTGTGCGTGTGTGTGTGTGCGTGTGTGTGTGGTATATAAGAGACTTGAGACTTTTCAAAAGCTCTGGCAGCTGGAGGGGGAGACAATGAGAGTGTCTATGCTCTTTAGCTGAAGCAGAAATACATGACATTAAGAAAAAATGTGCATTAATACTTTAAATTGAGAAATGACACTCTTCTGGCTCTGCTGATCCATCAAGTCATTTTATTTTTTTGAACACCCAGGTGTCCAAACACACACACACACACACAACCCCCCACTCCCCACACCAAACACACACACACACACACACACACACACACACACAACACCTGTTCTGGGGTGACAGACAAGCGTGGATAGTCCTCATTCTCAAAACATTCCACTCCGGTAGTTTACATTTGGCCGAGCACATCCTTAGCTATTATCCCAAGACAAACTTCCTGAGGAGGCATAAAATGATCATCCCACACCACTATCTCCCCAATGTCTTGTAAAGGCATCCGTGTCCGCAGTGACATGAAAACAGAAAGTCACACATCAGCCTTCATGGGAATGCCCACACACACTCACACATTCATGCTTTCACACACAAACATAGAAAGTCTCATACATACAGGCTCCCATGCAGAAACAAACACACAAAACCTTTGTCATATTTACACTTCAAATGCACACACACACGCACACGTACATACATAACACACACTACGGGCTTTCGATCACATTCGGCAGACCACACAACTCGCAGAGTGTGTGCTAAAGCAGTTATTCACGGTCTGCACACTGCTCAATTCCAGACATGTCTTACATGACCTTCAAATCCGTGTGTGTCTGGGATGACCAGCACGCACTCAGTGGACTCAGTGACTATGTAAGAGGCTTAGCACCAGTCACTGGCAATGCGTTGGGGCCTACAGTGTCCGTGTCTCTCAGCCTTCTCGTCTGTAATTGAGAGAGACCTATTAATGGGCTTGTTATCCACACGTGAGCAGTTGATCAGAAAAAGTAAATGCAAAGCTATTTATAGGTAAACATTATTTGTTCACTTACTGAAGTCAATAGCTTACCAGAGCTGAATTTTTTTTACTGAGATAAAATCTTTTTTACTTGGAGGAGCCTCCTTTTAAGTGAAACACCAGTCGAATATTGTCAATATTAGTCACTATGCCAGGCAATAAGATCACTTCCGCTAGATGTTTTTTTTTATTTCTTTTAAGTCACTTATATTTCTTTTTATTATTTAATTGAGTAACACTTAGTCTTATGGTGTCTACCTAATTAGGTACAGTGGTACAATCTGTGTAATAATATCATGTACTGTACAATATCAATAATAATGTATTTTTGTCACAACAGCAACATCATAAAATAAAGTGTTACCTAAGATTGTGCATCCCTGTTGTTCATATTTGGGTACCAGGAAAGATCTTAATTATTTCATATTTGTATGAACTGGTCCCACAAGGTCTTGTACCAGGAATTGGCTGTGCAGGCCCAAAGTTTTAGATTACCCTGGGACATGTTGAGCTCTGCTGGCTAAGATATTGCCGCATTCTGATTTGGTGGAAATCATTGTCTCTTTTCTGTCTCAAGGAATGTTCTAAAGCATAGCAGCACCACGCTGAGGCGGCCAGATGTGGGGGATGCCGCTCACCCCCTCCAACACCCCTACCCCACACCACACACACATACACACCCCACCAAACACCACGCTTCGTGTTCCTCTTTTTAGTGTCTTTACAGGCAAAAAACAAATGATTTGGTCATAGAGCTGTTTTCTCTTGTCTACTACTCCACATCCTCTGGCCTGGGGCATCCAGCTCCACTTCCTGTGCTCTCTGCCTTTCTGTGTGTCTTATGCTGCCTCACAGACTTATTGTTTACAGTGTGCCATGCTCTTTTGATTTGGCGAGGGGGGTTTGCTTTGTGATGTCACGGTGCAGTTACACGACTT
Organism: Coilia nasus; assembly: GCA_027475355.1. NCBI lineage: Eukaryota > Metazoa > Chordata > Actinopteri > Clupeiformes > Engraulidae > Coilia > Coilia nasus. The sequence continues at coordinate 33,132,927 of CM050220.1, read as the reverse complement.
CCAGTCTTATTCCTTGTTTGTGTGTTCCTCTTGAAAACCATTGGCCGCCGAGCTCAGGATGGAGGCGTGACAGTTTTACAATTGCTGTTCTGATTGGGCAAAAGGGCTGTCCCTCAGGTGGGATTTTGGGTTGTGCAGACAGTCTGGTGTTTCAGCGAGCCCAAGCAGGCTGTGAGAATGAAGGGATCATACAAACAAGTGTGTGGCTTTGGCTTCTTTGACTATGGTATTGTTATGGCCTATTTCTTCTGCCAGAACAAAAAAACTGTAACTCCAATATAATTGGGAAAACAATTTACAGTTGTGTGTTTTTGACACTAAATATAAAACGTGTGTTATTACATTACACTTAGCTGACGCTCTTATCCAGAGCGACTTACAGATATTTACAGGGTTGTACATGTAGTTACAGTCCCTGGAGCAGTGTGGGGTTAGATGCCTTGCTCAAGGGCATCTCAACCATGGGTAGGGCAGGATTCGAACCGGCAACCTTCCGATTGCAGGACCAACTCCTTAACCACTAGGCCACAGCTGCCCATTTATTATGTTCACATATTAAATAAATATTGTTTTAGCCACAAAAGTATTTTGCACAAAATTATTTCCAGGATATGTTTTAAGCAACTATATATTTTTAAGTTAAGCAAGGTTGCTTCAACGCTGCAATGTTCATTTTGCGGTTTTCACTGCATTTTCCCTCTCCATCATTTCCCTTCAATGCTTCTGTCTTCAAACGTTAAGTACACTACCTAATCAGTTTCAGTTCAAAGCCTTTTGTGAGTACTTAACCTTCCACCAGCACTTGGGTCCCTCCTTGCAGGTGACTGCAAACGACGGGTGCTATGCTCTGACCCTCAGCGGTGCTGAGAGCCATATTTGAGGTTAAGTTTCCACGGGTGAGAACCATTGCTGGAGACCACCCCTCTGGCACTGCCCTCTATCTTGCTCTAGTACATATTAATGTTATTTTCGGGTCATTTAACTTGCTGGGAGAGCAAGGCTGCGGATGACACAGGGCTGTAAATCACGTGCTGGTTGAAATGGATTGGTGCCATAATGGATTACCATGAGAATTTAGTGTGGCTGCCGGGCTTGAAAAGCTAGGAAAGCACAGAGAGGGGCCTTCTTTAAGATACGTCTAAAACCCACACAACCGCTTGTGCGTACACACACACACACACACACAAACCTGTGGGCACACGTGCATACACATATTGTACATACACACACCAACAGCAAAATATAATAATAATGAAAAATAAACAGTTTACACAAATGAGGTAAACATTTTCACATAGGTTTAAACACTTCAAACCTTTTCCCCTGCCTCTATGTGTACATGTGCTAGTTTTTGGCCACACAGTGTTTGCATAGTGGTTTTCTAGATTGTCAGACAACCCCCATTGTATTTAGAAATTATTTAAAGGTCCATCAACATCATGTTGGAGAGTGTGTAGTGTAGTGCTAGCATCTTTCACGTATGGACATGTAAGTATTGTGCATCTCAATTTGCATGCTGATCTATTCCAAAATGCTCCTAGTTATTGACACACAGCTGGAGGAATTTGAAGTGGTGCAAGACAACAGACTTGAGCTATTATTCACACTTTTGCTGTAACTCGACTAGACACACGATGGATTTGTTTAGCTCTGACAATCCATCTCACACGTGGAGGAGTACGCATTTAAATTACAAACTTCGGCATGGGTCTAAACAAGAAATTAAATATTTTTATTGGGCCTGACAATGTGCGGACCTGTTTTTTTTCTTGGTCTGTGTTTGTGTGTGTGTGCGAGTGTGGCACATTTTACAGATCACAGTTGTTCTTTGTTACTGTGGGATCAGATGAATCCTACCACCATCACGCACACATACATACACACACACAAACCTACACACACACACACACACACACACACACACACACACACACACACACACACACACACACACACAAATCCCTACCCAAAGCCCTTACAAGTGCTGCATGTGGGGATGACAACACAGCATTGCGGGTCGGCCCATTTCAATAGAATAAGACTAACGGCTCCCTTGGTCACCTCTGGCCACCTCCATAAGCTGGAGCGGGCGATGAAAGATACAGAGCTGATTTTTTTCCATCCCCCCTCGCTTTTTGAAGTGTGAGACTGGTGGTGAAAGGGGGGACGGTAATGTTATCACCCACCATGGAAGACCTTCGCTCTCCCTCTTTCTGTCTTTCTCTGTCTGCCTTGCCTTCCTTTCCCTTCACCCCACCTCCTCATCTCTTTCTCTCTTTTCTTTATTCTCCACTGTCCCTCTTTCCATTCCATTTCCTCCACCGAGTTGCCTTCCCTTTTCACCCCCACCCCCCAAGTAATTCCACATGTGGGAAGAGGGTATGAGGGAGAGAACTTCTTGACCACCCAGACAACGCACCCATCCCAGGTGCTGGGCCTTTGTTCTGCTTTTTTGTGTATGCCTTCATTAGAAAAGGGCCCTCTCCTGTCCGAGAGACTGTGGCGAAATCTGCACCACAGATGTCATTTCAGGGAGGGCCTGGCAGCCCCTCTTCCTCTCATTCCACCCCCCCAAAATGGCCTCTTTAATTAAAAAATTCTCACCCAACCCCTTCATGCTCGTACAGTGCTGTAGAGGTTCAAAAGCATCGTCCAACCACGTACAGGAAGAGGTTGCTTTATTATTTTTAATATGTGAACCTTTTTGACTGTTCTCATTCCCTTTCAGGTTTATCACAAAATAAAGCCATGACAAACTTGTCATTGCGTGGAATTGTGGGTGAGATTTTAGGGAATCTCAGCTGACAAACTAAGGGTGTAAAGTGTCCAGAAAGCACGTAATAAAGCAATCTCCTAACTATGCTTTCATCACTCACTTGTGACATTAAAGAGATTCCTCATAAAAGTTTTTAAAGCCTACTCTATGTTTTGACTAGTGCCAATTGTGGCCATTTTGATGGTGGATAGAAAAAGAAGAGTGTTCTTCCTCTCTCTGCTCTGGGTATATGCTACTGTGCTTTGGGGTTTGAGGGTGCGGGAGGTGGGGGGTCAGGTAAACTTCTTTAGCATTGAATAAAACTTCCAAGACGCCTTTGGGTTTTATTCCAATCTCAACTTTAGTCACATAATCCATTTTTTGTCACATAGCTGTGGTGAGACATGCTGTAATTTTGAGTCTCATCCTTCATAATTAAAGGCACAGCAGTCCAAAACTATCCATGTGTCTCTCTCTCTCCCTCCCATCCTCCCTCCTCTCTCTCCCTTTTTCTCTTCCTCTCTCTCTCTGTCTGCTGTAGAGTGTGCAGTGTAGCAATGAAAAGCGAGCGTTCTATTCTTTGCCCAAAAATGACAACTTCAGAGCTGTTTTCTGGATGGCATCTGTCTCAAGAAGAAATGATAAGACGATGCTTCGGTAAAGTGACAATTCTGTATGAGTTATTCTACATTCTTAGGCTCAGCAAAATGGAATCTTATATTATATATTCAGTTTCTTCTCTTACATTATTATGAGAAAGCTAAAAATATATTATTTTCTTTAGTGAAGTATTTCATTGTTTTGAAGTATTTTTAAATACAACAAAAGCATAAGAAAATAAAAAAGTCCATATTTAAAAAAAATATTTGCAGTGGTTCAATAATGGCAGGAGTTATATCCCCTTCATCACTGAGGCTTGTGCTTGCTCACTAATCCAGTCCATCTACACCGCATCGCCATGTGACATTCAGGCTGATGTTTTTAGTCAGTCAACATCACACACGAACATCAGAGTGAATTTTCAAAAGGATACATTATTCCAAAATGTGGACGCATGCCATTAATATCGAACTGCAGTGACACCTGTTAGAAATTTTAACTGGAAAGACCATGAGAAGAGAGGATTTTTAAGTGCTGACACTCTCCCCCTTCAGCTGCCTGGGGCCATCTACTCATTTTAAAAAATGTCTTAGAAACACTTTTCACTAAACACTTGTTTGTGTTTTTGCACCTTGTTTAAACATCCGTTGGTGGGATTTGTGAAACAGCTCCAACTGCACTTCTTAACACACTCACACACACATACGGATGCATGCACATATACGCACAAAACTGCATAAAGTTGTACACACACATAAAACACACAAATACACAACACACATAAACAGACACAAACATATAAATGAACCCAAGCATACAAACATATACAAAATTTTACACATGCACATGAAAATACCCAAACCTGTGTACATGCACACACACACACACACACACACACACACACACACACACACACATTTACACACACACACAAACATACATACAAAGAGACACAAACACAAAATACCTCACTGACACACACAGCTCTTCTATAAGTAATGAGAGGGAAGCTCCTTCAGCTCGCATAAAAGCATCATGTGCATGTCTGTGTCACATTTCCTTTGCTTCAGCCATAAGTCTCGCTCACAGAATAAACGAGTGGTGCTGCTCAGATCTACCATGTAATGGCCACTTATGGATCCCATAGTCTGTGGCTGTTTGCACAAACGCTTCCATCTACACCCCCACCATCACACAACACATACACTCAGCACCCCACGCACAACACATACATTCAGCACCCCACACACAACACACACACTCAGCACCCCACAGACAACACACACACTCAGCACCCCACTCGTGACTATTCAGCTGTGCCATGGAAGGTTTGTCCCCTCAATGGAACCTTTGTTGCACCCCCCCCCCAACCACACACACACACACCCTCCTGGTCCAACAGAGCAGTGTCATTGACAGCCCATAAAACACTGCACGTCATCTGCAATATTCTGACTGTATGAGGCCAGAGAATACAGTCAGATTATGTGTATGTATGTGCTGATGATATTCCAGCTATTCTGTTCAAAATCTCATTGTAAACAGATATAGTAGTATGATTTAGTTTAGTGTATGTGTATGTGTGTGTGTGGGTTTTCTGTGATTGGTCAGCAGATTTCCTAAAGATCTGGAATACTAGCTGGTATAATTAACATTAATATATGTTTATAATATATTGTACTGATTTTATACTTTTGCAAGCGGTGATACTTTCCCAGGTCAAGTATTTGTCTGTCTATGTTATTACTGCTACTACTAATTAGAAGGTTGATGAATTATATTTATATTATATTATATTTGTGTGTGTGTGTGTGTGTGTGTGTATGTGTATGTGTTTGTTTGTATTTTGTCTTCCAACAATTTTCAGTCCTATTATTGAAATACAGGCAGAGTTTGACCTTCTAATGAGTGAGAACCAATGTTCTCTCACTGTCTCTCTCTCTCTCTCTCTCTGTGTCTGTGGATACACATTAGGATATCATGCTAATGACAACACTGGCTGTCTGCTGGTTCAATAGGAGCTCATAAAGTTAACCCACCCACCCCCAAACACACACAAACACACACATGCTCAGACCATGTGTTTTTATTTACTGTGTGCCATGGTAATTGCCATGTATTGAGCTTATGTTCTGGGCCAACTGTAGTCCAAAGAGGTGAGTAAGTGTTTCGCAACTGTAATTCATTGACTTATATTCCAAGATACAGCTACTTGGTACTGAGCTACTGTGTGTGAGTGTGTTGGTGTGTGTGTGTGTCTGTGTGAAACTGCCTTGTATTTCCTGAGAGAGAGAGAGAGAGAGAGAAAGAGAGAGAGAGACCACCTTCAACCAAAAGATCCCTCATAATTCAAACAGCAGCTGGGAGGATTACTCCAAAGAGTTCTGGTCAGAGCAGAGGGACGGTCACAGGACATTGATCTAAAGAGAGTGCCAAGTGTCTGTGTGTGTGTGTGTGTGTGAGTGCGTGCATACATGCGTAAGTACGTGTGTGTCAGAAAGAGGAAGAAAAAGAGAAAGTTCGCTTTTTAGTGTCTGGTTCACGTCTGTTATTTTCCCACATGCAGCTTGTTGCTTGTTATTTCGGTATCTTTATTATTGCTCATGCAACGTGTGTGTTTATGTGTGTATGTGTGTTTATGTGTGTATGTGTATGTGTGTGTGTGTGTGTATGTGTGTGTGCGCGCGGATGTATGCATGCACGTGTGTGTGTGTGTTGAAGCTCAGACCAATTGTGCACATCTACTAGTCAGGAGAGAGAGCACCCCACCCCACCTCTGTGCTGGATGTGCATTGGGTCTGCTAGCAGGGGCAAGCAGTTGCTGAGCAGGGGAGGTGAGGTGAGGAAGGGCCATAACAGAGGATTAAAGGCATCTTAGTATCCCTTAGCATCCCTGCTATTTGCATACTATAGCCCCATTCAGGGTCACTGGGTGCTTCTGCTGGGCTTTGATCGGCCTAGCATGGGCCTGCCAGCCAGTGTATGGAGGAAGAAAAGGGATAATAACAGACACACACACACACACACACACACATATGAAGAGAGAGAGAGGGAGAGAGAGACACACACAAACAGAGAGAGAAAGTGAGAAATAGGGAGAGAGAAAGGGAGAGGGAGGGAGAAAGACAGAGACAGTGAGACAGAGAGAGAGAGAGAATGAGGGAGAGAGGGAGAGAGAGAGAGAGAGAGAGAGAGAGAAAGAAACACACGCAAACACAAACAAGCACAATGTGGGGCAGTGGCGATTGTCTGGGAGACGCCACCGCAACCTCAAGTCACCCTATCCTCGCTCACCCCAATTTCCAGCCAGTGCCCTACCTCCATAAAAGGAAACCCTGGAAAAATAGTGACAATAATTTCATTTTTACCTTACCTTTCCTCTCAGCCACAAGCAGCACTTTCCATGACTCATTCAGCTGGAGTGGTCCAGCACTGAATCACGGGCGGCCCCTTAAAACTGAATAATTTCCAGTGTCTTCTTTTATTGCTCTCATTTGCATATAAATTAAAGCCATACTGTAGCTGTAAGGTAGACTATGCTAAGTGTGCAGTGGATCCCATGGCCTCTTTTGTTTTATACATAAACCCCTTATGCATCTGTTGAATGACTGAGGTGCCAGAGTCGCCTTACGTTATTTGTTATTTCTTGATTGCCTTCTTTATCTCATGGCTTGGTTGGAAACTGGTGTCTGATATAGCCCAAATCCTGCTTACACCAAGGAAAGTATGTTTGCCCATAGACACACACACAGACAGACTCAGACATACTCTCGCATAAACACACATACAGACACAGACATAGGCTATGCACACAGAGACATGCATACACACAGGCACACACCACACTCAAAAAACATGCAAGAACATGCAAAAGACTGCAATCTGTATGATCAGTTACACTGATATCCTTACTGAAAGTTAGGAGACACCACTATCAGCTAAGCAGTATCCTAGAGATTGGTTATATTGTAAAGTACACATTTCATTATAATGGTGTAAAGTATGCAAAACTAAAAAGATTTTTTTCAACAGTCATAGCGTGTTATTAATAGGCTATTATATCACAAGATGAGGCTACAAAGTTAAGTCTTTATCTCCACTCTTATTTCAGCAGGCCTAGGCTTTGTATAGCCTATATGTTGTAAATATGGTTTACCCACGTGTAACTAAAAAGAGCAGTTAAAATCTGGAGCTTAAAATGACTCTACTACCACCGCGGGCTACACATTTCTTCAGTGCTATCATTTGTTACTTTGAGGATGTTTGGTTGTTGCTTTTTCCAGCGCAAAGGCTCTAGAATTCAGGTGGTGACACACAAATTTAACCAGCCATCATTCACTTAATAAACATGACTGATTTTAACCGCTCTTTTGCTCTGGCGATATTCTGTTGGCTGATCAAGAATACCTAATTGTAGGTAATTTTACGCGGGAATCTAATGAATTTTCCATTTAAAAAAAATATTGTGGTGGAACATTCATGGTTCTGATGTGTTTTGTTCAAGACAAATCCAAGTAACATACAACTCCTTAATAATTACTTTTTCCATAATCTTTGATTGCTCTGTGTGGCTGACACCTTCAAATTACTGTCCAGTTCCTCAATAATACAACAATCCAAAATGTAAAGATTAAATTCATTAGAAAGCTACGTTCATCTGTACCATCAGAATAAATGATACAATGAACGGTGGCGTCTGGCATAAAGACAAAAACAGAAACTTTCCATTCACAAATATGTGCATGCATAGTCTTCACACTGTAACAGGTGGGCTACACAGAAATAAAGGAGAGAACATTTCCCTTCATTTAACTGTAAGCTATGCGATTGTCAGTCTATTGCATCCGATGAACACAGAAAGTTTAGACCATCACTGTAAAATGAATTAACTTTCATAAATATTCCATTAAACACCGTCTAACAAAGCCTCGAATGTCTGCTTAAATATACTGTTTATTCCAATTAATTATTTAAGTGTATCGTGCGTGTATGTTCATTAAAATTCGCGAAGTTAATTGAACGTTGGAACCCGGAGCACCTTGAACAACAACTGCATATAATTAAGAACAACAAACGAGTTACCCGCAGGCTGGCGTGGTGGTTAGGGAATCAGCTGGAGAAAGCCAGAATGTATTTAATTAAATCCATGGCCATTTCATGCATTACATAATGTCTTTTTAATACACGCCTTCTGACCAAAGAAATTGCGGACTATTCATAACACCATCTTTCGATTAAAACAAACAATAATTCTAGTATCCTGCAAAAAGTTGTTCCATGACCAGCTATGAGTGAATGTAACATCAATTATAAAAGAACACACCAAATGTGATCCAATCTTATAATGCGTATAATTGTTCATTTAAATGTATTGCCCATTTTAACTAATAATTTTAACTAATAATTAAATATTGTGCTTTTAGTACGCATGCCCTAGTACCCTATTGTACACAGCTGCGACGTAGTCACCAAGAGCCGTGTTGTGTGGGCGACGTGTGTGTTTCACTTCTGGCATTCCTGCTTTAACATGCATTTGTCACATGTAATCCCCTAATATATGGGCCTATTAAAACCCCATGGCCTCTTGTTTGCGTATCTCCTGCCCTCTTAAAATATTGAGATCACGTTGACCACACGCATTGACAGTGGTTTGGTAACAGAGAGAACGGCTTTCACTTTTTTCGGTGCATGTTAGCGTCTACACGATTCAGTAAAGAATCAATATATTTCTTGATTGATAACCTCTTAATGTGTAGCCTATTATTGAGAGAGGTATTGATGGATCTTTTTAATGCATATGAATATGTGGACCAGGTTTAAGTAATAGGCCTAGATGAAGTTTGTTCACACATAACATCTATAGTTGACAATTACTTCAAAGTCCAAAAAAATCCAATGTATGGCGTATGCAAAAAAATAATATGTCAACACATTGGACCCTTGCACCTTCTGACATGACCACATAAAAAAGACTAACAGTTAAAAACAACTGTAGGCTCTGTGGCAAGTGTACTGAAACCTTTTGGTCATACCTTAAACTGTTCGTTTGGAGGTGTTACACAGAACATGCATGGGCTTATCTAGTGTATACTACTCTGTAATAGATATTTTATCCGCCGACTTTCAGCTATACCTTAACACAGTTTAAAATAATCTGATGGAGCAAAATTTTAATGCATTAACACATTGTGCTGGTATATGGAAACATGCACGATAGCTCGACGTAAGACCAAGAAATGTGTTGCATTAAATGTGTGCTTCAAAAAACAATGAAAAAACATCAGTGTAAACTAAGGACCCATTCCTGTTTATCCCTTGCGAAAACAAATCCGAGCGATCTACCCAGCAGCCGTACTCATTTGTGGAACACCTTCATTTTACCATTTTTAGCAATACCTTTGCTAACAATAAACATATGCGCTTAAAAGCAGGACACACATCTCACTGATGCGTAAACCGACGTGAATAAAACGACTCCATACATGAACAGATGCTCATTTGAAAGTTTTGTGTAAAAAGAACTGTTAAGAGATAATCTAAAACAAACTGCTTCGACCATCATAACATTAACTAATTTAACCTCACACGTGCATACACATGCAAAGCACCGCCTGTTTATAAGTATGCACACCCGCGCACGTACACACACACACACACACACACACACACACACACACACACACAAAGCACTCAACACACAAAGCACACACACACGTTCATACACTGGCACAGACGTACACATACACATTTCAGGCAACCGAACCAAAAACACCATACTAGTTTGGGGAACATTAAAAATAATAATAATAATAACTATGTTATTGTATGTGACAAACAGCTCGGAGCAACAGATATAATAAATAAACTGAATATTCACTGAATCACTAACCATCATTTTGAACAAGCCATTGTTAGTACAACAAGGCCCAGCTTTGAAATAAACCGACAAATGTTTACCCAACTAACTTGTCACTGGCTTGTAAAGAATTATTGCTATTATCACTACCGTATCACACCTATACCTACAAGCTATGTGGGATAGCCTGTAATACGCAACCGATGCCTTGTCGTGAGCCTAGGACGTGGCCTGCTAAAGTGTTCATGGACACGGCGAATAGCTGTTTTGTTTTGACTGCGCTGTTTGACCTCTAACCCAGAGCGGTAGGTTCCTTCGGTGCGCACTTTGATTGCGAGACGCCGAGACAAAGGATCATGCTGCCTCCGCCAGTACCCCTCGCTCCGGAGCAGCGAATACTACTGAGGGGGAACGCGTGTGTGCGCAACTGGAAAACACGGGCGAGCTTATCAAACATCACCGGAGGTCACACAGGCAGCTAGGGCAACTCTTTTACTCTCAAGTTCAACCGGTTTTCTGGACCGTCCAGTAGCGGACACGTAGAAATGAATAACATGGCTCATACCTAACGCATATTGTACCAGGCGCATGATTTTCAGAGACAATTAAGCGCATGGAGACGCAGCTGACAGACCATACTGGCGAAGAAACTGGATAAAAAATGTCTTAGCTCCACTGTGAGGCGAATAAATTTATTTGCAATCTCGTCGTCCTTGTGCGTTTTGCGGAGTGTTGTGGCCCTGACATTTTCATGTGCAATTAAATCTAGTAAATGCCGAAAACATTTTAAAACGTGGACACTATGCTACACACTCCTCAATTGTTTGATGACAGAGAATTGACACTGGCCATGTTTTTGTTCAAGATATTTGTTGAAACAAAATCATTGACGGGCAGTCTTTAAACCCCGAAATATGGATTTCACTATAAATAGCAATTCAAAAGGTTAAAGTATTAAAACCCGTGTGAACCTGTGTCCGCTTGTTACACAAATAATAATAACGCGATAGTAAGAGGAAATATATCAGAATGCATAACATGAGCGCTTGTGTGTGTGCGTGCGTGTGTGGTGCTGGAACACTATACTGATAGGCTAGGCTAAGGTTAGGTTTTTACTTTCACAAGTGGCATATTTTACAACTCACGTCCTTGCTTTGCTTGCCTTTGCTTTGTAATTACTCCTACTGGCAATTAGAAGAATGGTGAATTATTTTTACACAAACATGAAAGGATGCCGATGGAATGTAGAAAAACGGATTACATACCTTTTTAAATAATTACGGGGATAAACGGTTATAACAGCTCAACATTTTAAGCTACAAAGGCCAATAACATCTTAACCTTCAATTACATATTATGCTGCTGTCATTCTTCCTAGAGGCACGGGAAAAACAGCTGCGCTATTAAAACAACAAAAAGTTAGAATTAACAGTAACTTCACATTGCTAATATTGGGTGCAGGCCGTGGCGCCGAGTTTATGTGAATGAAATGCCATTTTGGTATAGCTGAAATTTACATGTGAGATGATATGGCGACAATTATAGGTACGTTAACAGCATCACACAAAATTATAAATAACAGTTATTATAATACTCATGATCTTTAGCTGTAACTCGTTGGTGTCCCAAAGCTACATGGAATACACGGATGGGTTTTACGCAAGGTATCAAATAAAAAAGGCAAATGGTCTCACAGTATACAGCTTGACTTTATTTTTTTATTTTAAAACACCGTTATTGTGTTCTTATTTTGCGCAACACAGCATTAGGCCTATAACGTCCTGAATTTGGTGAGTGTTGCCCAGTGCGACAAAGATAAACACGGAATGGCATAAAAATGTCCCAGAGAGCTAATAGCAATCAAATCGAAGAAAATGAATCCAATGGCACATTCTACGTTTTATTTCAGACTACATTTTTCTGAACATATTAAAATCTTTGGCTTGAAGCGTTTCAGTTTACGCAATCTGTGGAACTGTGATTAGGCGGGGATTTGGGTTGGACAGATAGGCTATCACAAATAAAAGTATAGAGAGAAAGACATTTACTGAAACAAGGAGCAACAACATCGGGGTGGGGGAACAAACAAAAAGATAAAAATCTCCAGCAAGAAGGGATCGATTCCCTTACCTGAAATTAAATATATACATCATATTGGTTGGTTATATAGCCTATAAATCTTAGTAATGTTCATGTTTTATATACTTTTGTCCATATATTGTACAATAGACAACTCTTTTTTTTCTTTTCTTTTTTTCTTTAAATAGCATCTGTCCGTCTCCATTTGCATGTTTTCTCAATTCTTCATTTAAAAATCCAATGTTGTGGGTCTAGCGTACACAAAAGAAGCATTTTTTACTCGCTATCCTCCTTCTCGTCTTGGATTGTAGTCGTGGAATGGTTATAGAGTCCCTGTGCCATCAGTTGGAGGGCTAGGCCGTTCTTGTACCCGCTGGCCTTTTTTATTTTCGCTCTCTTGTTTTGGAACCAGATTTTGATTTGCGACTCATTGAGATTCAGTTCTTGGGCCAGTGACTGTCTCCGTTGCTCGGTTATATAGCGATTAGCCTGAAACTCGGCTTTAAGTCTCTGCAGCTGTTCGGCCGTAAAGGCGGTTCTGGGTCGCTTGTCTTCCTTCTCGTTTTTCTTCTTTTTCAATTTTCGTGTCCTTGGGCCTAGTGTAGAAACAACAATAAGACGAAGACATAAATATCAGCAAGCCCTACACACAAGAACAATAAGCAAATACTTAGACGCTATATTGTTGGACTATTGATGACTGCCACCCAGTTGCTTTCAAATCTGAACAATGAGTGAAAGTACTGCGATATTTTAATCTGCCAGGCTGCTTGTGAACTAGAGAAAATGGCCTAACAAGTGTACACCTAGGCAGGTAGGCGAACGCAGGTGAGATTTGCATATATAAATGGAGCAGGACACATTTCTGTCTTAATTCATAACCCTAACTTTAGGTTAATATTGATACACTGCGAATCAATTTCACAACGTATCTTGAGTATAACAGAACAGCACTTTTGGGTTTTTTTTTTTCAAGCATAGGCTACAGCTGAATTACAGGCACTGATCATGAACCTACATTTTACGCGGATAGTGTATATTTTAAATTTCATAGCCTATAACTAAATTGTATCAAGAAAGTCGCACTTACAATATGTTTACAAGTAGGCCGAAAAATGTTGTTCTTAGGCTCACCTTAGGCCTGCTGTTTTTAACTCGCATCGCATTAAACTTACTTACTGGCATTATTGAACTGTTATACATGTAGGCCTAATACCAGACTAGACTACATTACATGCTTATAAACGTCTTCTACAACAAAGGATAACAACAAAACAAACAGCGCGAGACACTGTAAATATGCGAGTCGTTACGTATTTCCCAGTCAGAATGTGGCCATTTATTCCATAAGGATATTTTCTGTTTGGAGCGTCCTGCGCCAACGGCGTAGGTGACTCAGTAGCTGTTGGTAGTTGGTGTCTTTTGTATACTGCACTTTGCATAGTTAAAATAGACATTTAGGCTTTGGCCTCTTGCCTTTCTAGCATGGCTTTTGTAGACGATTTGCACTAAGCCTTAATTGTATTTGTCACACGGAACCCCTAGGTCAAGTGCAGTAAAACAGATAGCTATTTGGCTATTTGGTTTCACAAGGATATATAGACATAATGACAGCAGACCTATCCAGTCGCAAACTGACAAAATATGCGATTACACTGCCTTTTTGTCCACATCAATTACAAGTATATATTCATGTATTTGGAACAATTAAATGTATATATCCAAGACTGGCCCCTGACATAGCCTTACAGTGCAATCGACATTATTTTTTTGAACAACCAAATACAAGATACCCGTACTATATTATTAGCATAATAGTGAATGCACTTTTTACATACATAAGACAAGGATGTATATTTTTAAAAATACAATTAAGCATGTCGCTACTGTGTATTATACCCTACAATGAATAGACACACTTACACCAATGCAGTATTTAAGCTGCTATAATAACACACATGGAAATTCACTCTGAACACACACCGCCGAATAATATGGCTGAAACATGGCGCACAATACCTAAGCAACAGACAATGCCTATTATTTGTGGCTCATCTCAAAACACCATAACACCGCCCTATGAAAATCGAACAGCTGATGGTTTGTCCAAGTTCAGTAGCTGATAGCTCAATCAGCCAGTCTATCAGTCTGCGCAATCAATGCATCTTTCCTGACTGTTGTCAGGCTCTCAACGTTCGCTCGGTATAAACAATGAGAAAAACTGGCAATATCACCAGTACCCTTCTACTTTCCTAGGTAGACCGACTACATACTGTATGGAATCTTATCACTGAATGCTTTAAAATACACAATTAACATCTTTAAATAAATATAACTATTATATTATTGATCTAGATATATTTCTACAAAGGTAGAACAACAATGGATTTCACTTCTAATGCAGGCGGGCGTATGGGGCCTATACGAGGGCTTTTAGGGAAATATTTTATAGCTGTTAGTCCTACTGGTTACCAACTACAGTTAAAAGTCGTTTCGATTTTTTCTGTTTAAAATCTGCACGTTTTAGAAAAAGAGAAACAATGTTGATTACAGAAAAAATATTGTTCACATTGCCGAGGTTATCGTTACTGTAGGAGTCCCCCTACGACACTGTTTTTACGCCTGGTATTAATATTTCTACACAACGTTATACATTCGTTTTTGGGCAGCTAAAGTTTTGTGCGTAGGCCGCAGGCAACGTTCCCCCCCAAAAGGACTGAATGAATGTTCCTGAGAGGGAAATGTGTTCTGAATTTGCGGCCTGTGGCTGTATTATATTTGCAAAGGCTAAAAGCTTGCATCTTTGCCTTACAGCGACTATGACTATGATATATGTACAGATCTTATTTCATGAATATTATGTTATTATTATGTAGGCTTATATGGATTCATTTATTTTGGCTACTTAGCTGTGGTCGCCACTTTCCCTAAATAATGTGTGTGTGTGTGTGTGTGTGTGTGTGTGTGTGTGTGTGTGTGTGTGTGTGTGTGTGAAAGAGCGCGTGTAATTGCGTCGCGGTGACTATCTGTTTGACAGCACGCACCGTGGACTTGGCGTAAGCACTTATCGCCTGTGAGATTCGAAGAGAGCAAGCGTTAGACTATCAATAACTAATAGCGCCTTACCAGATGACGGTCTGTCTGAATATCTTGTACAATACACCCATGCAGGCCACAGCAATGGCTGGCTTTCTTTGGGGGTCACAGTGCCTCCATTACTCGTATTCACAGCCATTACCGACGTTGGGTTTTCTCCGAATCTCGGTGTACTAGTTCCATTGGCTTCTGCTGCTTTTGATGACGTCTGCTTGGAAGTCGGCGATGAAGATGAAGACGATGACGAGGAAGAAGAAGTGCTGTCGCTACTGCAGTTCGAATCCTGACAGAGGCTGCTGGCGTGCGATGGCCTTATGACCAACGGGTTTACGTTCTCTCTGCCCGAAGTCTGCGCCCGCTCACGGTTTGCAAGGTCCTTCTTGCAGCCGAAGTCTGGGCGCAGAATATTGTCAATAAAAAAGTTTGTGGTTCTGTGTACTTGCTGCGCAGCCTGGTGAGGCAAAATCGGTGGGGAGGGTAGATTCGGCGAAAGAGAAACACTCTCCCCCTCGGTTGAATCACGGCTGTTTTGATCCTTTTGCTCTTCCATAATTAGAATAAAAAGATTTCAGCGGGGCCGTTGCTTGCTCTCCACGCCAGATTCCACTTGTTGATCCGTAGGGTATCCAAATATCAGCGACGATGTGATTGTTGTCTGTGTAATGTCAGTGGAAGGTATGTGAAATACCTTTACTGAATTAGACAATCACACCATCGGAATGCTTCAAGCGGTCTCAGCGTTCCAATTGTCAAAATATGCCCGCTAGAGACACTAGTGACAGTACATCGCGCGATGCTTCCTTGTCCCTGCCTTGCTCTCACGTATGTCAGCCCGAGCTTTCCAAACTCTCCCTAAAATTGCTTTGCCTTTCACAGACGTTTTTTACATCCACCGGAAGCACGTGAGCGCTCACACACGTGCAGTGAACC
Source organism: Coilia nasus (assembly GCA_027475355.1). Taxonomy (NCBI): domain Eukaryota; kingdom Metazoa; phylum Chordata; class Actinopteri; order Clupeiformes; family Engraulidae; genus Coilia; species Coilia nasus. Next base: position 33,116,611 of record CM050220.1, on the reverse strand, counting down.
AATCCGACGCGGAGATCCTCACTGACACAAGTGACGGCAACCAATCAGCCTTTACGATCCTCCACAAATAAATAATAATCGGGCTTTAGGAACTAAACAACCGTTAACATTACTGCCTTCTCCATCCATACAAAAGCTTCTCAAACGTTCTTCGCCAACCAAGAGGTGCAATCCAACAGAGAAACACGGCAATGCAATTACAACGTGATAGCCAATAGGACGTATGAATTACACGTAAGATGCAGATCTTATTTTGTCGACTTCAGAAGGTAATCATGCAATTGATCGACGCATCAGACAGAAGACTTAATGCAGTGACAACTGTAAACAAATAAAAAAACGAGTTATAATACTGTAAACCAATAAAAGGCCTCATGTTGACAGTCGCTAAACATTTAACAAAAGTATTGCCACATGAGGAGCAAGCAATATAGGACGTGTAATAATAATAATAATAATAATAATAATAATAATAATAATACTAATAATAATAATAAGTATTCATGCAATAACACTAATACTTATTGTTATTAATTATGTTTTGGTGTACCCTTTTATGGTAATTTAGTATAGTTTGTAGTAGGGTATCTGCAAGTATAATATCGTTTAATATTGTGGCAAGTAGCCTATGTCAGTATAATTAGGCTAGAAAGTCAGCAAAAAAAAAAACTGAAATGATAAGGAATAGCCTACTGTACAAACGGCCAGCAGAGTGAAAAGCTCTTTTGTAAGCATCATAATATCAGGTGGTGTGATGGACATAGATGAAAAATGTAAAAATCTCTTCTGTTGTCGTTGCCTTGTTTAGTAAAATGTGCAGCATGATATCTGGTTATTTAAACCTCGTGTGTCATTAAAATTAGTTCAGGTTATGTGCAGATGTGCAATGAATGAATAAATAATGCAACTTTATTGGAAATAAGGATACATTGGCGGGTGTGTTGCTTTGTCTGTGTCTTGTGCTGGTTGAAAAGGGACACTTTATTGGTAATTCATTACTAATATAATTAGTGGACGATTCAATGTAGGCTACTAGAAAACACGTACCATTCCCACACAGAAACACATGAAGTAGCCCATATAGTTACAAGGCAAATCAGTTTGGGGTGGACGGGGAAGGGGGGGGGGGGGGGGTGCAGAATCAATTATATTTTTTTCCAAGCAGCAGCCTTTAAAATGACAGACGTGGCAACACCGATATCACCTACAAATATCCACACCCTGCAGGTCTGGGGGCGGACAAAGGAATAACTACTTGATAATGACACTCGTGAACTTTACCATGTTCCATTGCATGCTGCTGTGGAGGAATAAATCGTAACAGACACGTAAACAATCATAATTAATCATAAAATTGTAAACTGCGCTCCAAACAGTGTAATATTTATTCTCATATAACACGTTATAGGATTGAAATCTTTATCCCCTCCAAAAGCTGGAGTGGGTACTTAATTAAATTCTAATTAGGACACTATCAATATGCTATTTAGCCAAGTAGCCATTGTGAAAAGCGGTTCTTTTAAGGCGGCAAATGAGGACTCTGGCTCTTATCTTGCCTTCAAGAGACGCCTTGAGAGGGGCTGCAAAAGATAATTTATAGCTTTTAATTACTCTTCATTCCGCCTGATCAGCTTGGCGTTCATCACAGGAGAGTGAATAAAACCCAGTCAAAAGCACTGTCACTATCCCCTGGCAAGACGCTTAATCAAAGCGAGCAGAACCATATTACACACAGCTCGAAGCCCCACGCAATTTCTAAGGTGCTGATAAAGGGCACTGAATAATGCGGGAGTCATCGGAGACACCATTTACAGAAATGACTTTATTGACGGCTTAACGTTTGTAATTCATTTTACCTTTCATCTATTGGACCTGGATTTGTTACAGTAATGGGATGATAAATGGCCCGACGGCCCGTGGCCCGTATTATTGAATATAACACCCTTCGCTAAATGTCCTCGGGATCACTTAAAAATCGATGTTGTAACTATTTTAATTTCATTATGGCCCTGCTTGAAATGTCGTCAATTTCCCCTCTGTGAGCCACAGCTCAGGTGGATAGTGAGGAATCACAGTTTGTGAGAAATGTGTAATTGCAAAAAAACATAGTAGATGATGTTTGCTTTGAGATGCCGTTTCACTTGATCATATGTCGGAAGAATCCGGGCTGTAGACGCATCGTCTGGTTTAGTGCTGAATGGGCCATTTGGCTTCACATGGGGCAAAAAACTAAACATGTTGTAATCAACCCGTCTCTCTAACAACTGTGCAACAGAATGTTTCCATGATATGCTTGTTTTTCAAAGTGTCCGATGTTCAGCATGAGGTAAAGTGTAGTTATACACTTTATATCCTGAAGATATGATCATAACCTTATTTAAATGAGTTGTTGTACAGGAATCCCTCAAAGTACCAAGGGGACCGTTTTCCCTTTGAAATGAATGCGAATGGGTTCCCCTTGAAAATACCCAGTTGCAATTATGTGACTCTGAGGTCAAATTGTACGCTTCCCCACACCCGCCGAACACGCGTCCCTCAAGACTACAGAATAAAGGAAATACTTGCGTAAAGCCCGTCGATGTACCTGCCAGTCTCCTAACTGCCATTTCAATTACCGCAGAGGGCATTTGGGTTTATTTGAATACCGGCGGCGGTGTCAGCTATACTATTGTCAAATTGAAATTGCCTTGTGTTTTGATAGGCTGCTGAGATGGCGAGTTATGCAAGGGTAGGTGAGCAGTCGGGGATATGTGACCTAGACGCACTCAGCGTCCTCCTTTTTTTCTGAAAGTGCAGATTCTGGACAGGGCCATGAGTTTAATCATTTAATAATTTAATTGATTTTCTTTTTTCCATGATGAAACGGGACCACATAGCTTAGGTAGACTACATTTATAGACGACCACAAGCGAAGGTGCTGCGAGTAGTGTCAGGTGAAATTGTGTAAATCGCTTTTGTCTGAAACGTCAGGCTGCGAAAGAGTGTGCCTCGATGTTTTAACAAAAAACAAAGTTGCAAACGAATACATTTGTCGAGGACCTAATGACATGGTACATTAACGATAGATAGATAGATAGATAGATAGATAGATAGATAGATAGATAGATAGATAGATAGATAGATAGATAGATAGATAGATAGTTTTCAAATAAACATGGAACCCCTGGTTATGACCGACTATTCATTATTATTGGCTATGAAGCAAACCAATTAAACCACTATTATATTGTATTACATTATATTATATTTTATTAGGCCTATATTATTTAAGCTAATAGATGGTCCTATAATCGAAAAATGTCAAGTCAAACTATTATTTTCTCATATTCATATTATATTTGTACACCATTCGCCCTAGAGAATAGTGAAGTTAGCATATAGCGTGTTTTTTAGGAAGTGACCAAGGCTCTGCCACTAGCCTATAACCCACTTCATACAGTGCAGCTCTTGGTCACTCCAGAAAAGGCGAGCTAATCTTTCATATGGTCGCAGTAAAAAAAAATACAAGTAGGCTACAGTGTAATGACATTAAGTTTGCTTCGTCAAAAAAAAAATCGCCATTAAATACCCGAATACCGAAACTCAACATTGGCCACGCTCTGATACTTACTATTTGGTTTCCTATCCAGTCGTCTGGAAAGACGTCGCGGGGAAGATCGATTTTAAGGGTAGCCTACAGTTGCTCTTTGTAGCCTAATGGAGTGAATGAGTAGAATGAAACGAAATCTCGAGGATTTGACATCGTCTTAATGTTTTGGAATTATGCTGCTTCCCAGTGGCCGCTTCTGGAACTTGGCGGTTTGTAATGCAAAAATACATCAAATTCAAGTCACGTTCAAATCAATTTAAAGGGTTTCCTTCTCAAATTGTCATGCAAAAGACGCACGTATGGGGTCTTCATGGAAAAGAAGAAAAAAGGAAATGCTGACGGGAGACAAGAAGTTCACTATGCAAGTTCAAGGGTGAACCCCCCTTTTAAAAAGCTAGATTTATTTGCGTTTGCATCTGTGGGCATTTTTTTGTAAACAAAATCGAAGACTTAGTTTTTTTTCTAGCTGCTTCGACTGAACATAGATGCAGGCCAATTCAAACATAGAATTTTCACTTTAAAAAAAACACTGATATGCGTAGAGAGCATAAGAAATTAATTTATGAAACTATTTCGTTATAATATCCTTCGACCAATTTGTCATTAGGCGCAGGCACAGGTAGGATAAATGTTGTGACGTTGTAAGAAGCAAAAACCCATCGAGGCCACTTAATTAGGAAATACTGGCGCCGCCAAAAGGATGGCAATGTGAACACGGCTGCGAAGAGTGTATTATTCAGCCGCAGCACCTTGTAGCCACAGTGAACCCACAATAAAACGCAGAAGGAAAAAAAACTACTGGGCAACGAAACAGGCCTTGAAAACTAATTTTTATGATGATGATGATTATTATTATTATTATTATTATTATTATTATTAGGCTACTATTATTTAGCTGGCCGACTTGGTTTTATCACAGGATGATTCAACATAATGAAAAAAGCCTAACTGAAAAAGTACAGATTCATGCATTTTGCGTTCAGAGTAATGGTGTCATTGTGTTCTTTGAATGTTTTAAAATGTTTAAAATCTATGGTTTTTGTTTGTTTCTATGTGTGTTTGTTTTCCTCGTGAAGACTGAAACGCTGATGTTGCAGCACTAGCCTACCAATGCCGCGACATTTTGAGTGGGCTATGTGTGAGAAGTCCCTGTAAAATATTGAAACGGGTATTGGCTCGCCATCTTCTGGCGATAGCGCAAGCTTTTTGAAGGAATTAATATCTAGGTGGACAGTGCCCTCTACAGACGAGAGAATTTATAACAGTGCCACTGACAATTGGGTTAATCCTCCTCCAAGAATTTGTCAACCGGAAGGGCTGCCCTTCTACGTACCCCAAGCCGTTGTTGATTAGGGGAGACCGGGGCTGGTAGGATCACTTTTCACACTCCGTTATATTTCTCCGTCTTACAGTGCGTTATAGCTGTCAAAGTGTGATTGACTGAAAGCTCAATATCTCATCTATAAAACAGGTATATACAATGTCAACAAAATATTTCTTGTTTCGAGTAATGTATGATATAACTGGCTTTGAGAAATTGTGCCAACCTGCCCCAGCACGGGGTTGGTTGGCTCAGGTAGGTGGGGTTGGTTGGCTCACATATAAGCTAATGTAAAATAAATACAGTTCACTCAATAAATGACTGAAAACGTGTAGCCTAATCATATGGTTACCTGAAAAGTCAACTCTAGAACCTGTGATTATATATTTTTTGGATGTACGTGCCTCTTTTCTTCTTTTATACTGACAAACAGCCAACAGAGAAGCAGACAGAATATAAATATGTTTATAACTGATTTATGGATGACAAATAATGTGAAAATAATGGTTAAAAATGATGAACAAAGGGTTAATTCAGTGTTTGCAAATACATTATACATGATTTATAGGGAGTAGTTATTATAAAGTGTTACCAAATAGGGGTGTATTTGAATTATACTTGAAAATTTATAATAATAATTACAATTATGCCTAATCCACTTTTTTAATATTCTCATTTCAAATTATGTCATTTTTTTAAACACCCTGTATAAAATGCTCATTTTTATGAGTACCAATGGGCCTTTCTCATGTAAACTGTTGAGCCAACCAGCCCCAAAATTAGTGTGCCAACCAACCCCACCCACAATGAGGTACAGATTTTTCCACAAACACTGTTAGCCTGCTACCATTAGGCATCTCAGGATCTCAAACTTTATTTTACATTATAGCTGAGTCCCTTGACAATCATTTAAAACAAGTTTTTTTTTAAAATCCCTAACTGTTACCCTTCTGGGAGTTGTTAAGTGGAAGGTATAAAATCCAGGAATTGACCCCCCAAAACAAAAAAGTTTTACTCACCTAAAGGGTTAATGACCTTGAGACTTCTTACATAACTTGACTTACTCTGGTCCTAATGGGCATCATTTTAGTGTTGGAATTGTGTCTCAGCACCCTATAGTGGCTTGGAAATTAACACTGATTCAACCTGCCCCTGATCCAACCAGCCCCGGTCTCCCCTAGTTTGTTAAGCATTCTTTGCAGTTTTCTGTGCCCAATCGGGTGTGTGATCCAGACATACATTTGAAAATGTATGGGCTTAGTCACTTTGTAAGATATGTAGGCCTACAAAATAGCCTGAATTAACTAAGCCTTGCATCCTATCGCTAGGCCTAGATTAATATAACTAATGAATTACCTTGTGTATTTAATTTTGATCAATTCTATGTTGAAGGAAACACTACATTGTACATAGGGGAGACCGGGGCTGGTTGGATCACTTTTCACACTTATATTTCTCCGTCTTACAGTGCATTATAGCTGTCAAAGTGTGATTGACTGAAAGCTTAATATCTCATCTATAAAACAGGTATATACAATGTCAACAAAATATTTCTTGTTTCGAGTAATGTATAACTGGCTTTGAGAAGTTGTGCCAACCTGCCCCAGCACGGGGTTGGTTGGCTCAGGTAGGCGGGGTTGGTAGGCTCACATATAAGCTAATGTAAAATAAATACAGTTCACTCAATAAATGACTGAAAACGTGTAATCATATGGTTCTCTGAAAAGTCAACTGTAGCACCTGTGATGATATATTTTTTGGATGTAAGCACCTCTTTTCTTCTTGTATACTGACAAACAGCCAACAGAGAAGCAGACAGAATATAAATATGTTTATAACTGATTTATGGATGACAAATAATGTGAAAATAATGGTTAAAAATGATGAACAAAGGGTTAATTAAGTGTTTACAAATACATTATACATGATTTATAGGGAGTAGTTATTGTAAAGTGTTACCAAATAGGTTGTATTTGAATTATAATTGAACATTTATAATAATTATTATTGCCTAATCCACCTTTTTAATATTCCCATTTCGAATTATGTCATTTTTTAAACACCCTGTATAAAATGCTCATGTTTATGAGTACCAATGGGCCTTTCTCATGTAAACTGTTAGTGAGCCAACCAGCCCCAAAATTAGTGTGCCAACCAACCCCGCCCACACTGAGGTACAGATTTTTCCACAAACACTGTTAGCCTGCTGCCATTAGTCACCTCAGGATCTCAAACTTTGACATTATAGCTCAGTCCCTTGACAATCATTTAAAACAAGTTATTTTTTTTAATCCCTAACTGTTATCCTTCTGGAAGTTGTTAAGTGGAAGGTATAAAATCCAGGAATTGACCCCCCAAAACTAAAATGTTTTACTCACCTAAAGGGTTAATGACCTTAAGACCTCTTACATAACTTGACTTACTCTGGTCCTAATGGGCATCATTTTAGTGTTGGAATTGTGTCTCAGCACCCTATAGTGGTTTGGAAGTTAACACTGATTCAACCTGCCCCTGATCCAACCAGCCCCGGTCCCCCCTACTTAAAGGACAACTTCGGTGTAAAATGAAAATTTGCCTGTTAAAACATCATCCCGAGTTGGTATGTGTATCGAGGAGCAAAAATTATTCAGCCCGCTGCATTCAGAGTTAAACTATTTTTTATCGTTTGCCCCAGAAGGCTAACAATGGAAGTGGTAGGTGCCCTTAGACGAAGCACGACGACAAAGCTATTTTTAAACCATTAAAACAGCTCGAACAAACTCCACACTCTATCGGTAGTACAACAAAGGCCCTGACATTAAAAACGAGGCACTGAGAACTTTGTAAGTGTACACAACATCTATTAATAAAACAGGTTTGATAGGCAGTACCTTGCTGTAGTTTCTCGTCGCCGCTGTGTTGGACGTCCACATAGCCGATTGTCGAACGAGGACCAGCGGTCAGAATAGGAGGAGAAGTAGTGCAATTTAATTCCGTGAAACTGGAGGGATTTCAGCCACGGCGACAACAATCGGGAGATATTTCACAGGTTACCCATGCTTGATAAGGACACTTTGCAGCAGTAACTGGTCTTGCAAATCGTCGTGAAGACGCGCCCACAGGCTGAAACAGATTATCGTGTCTGTAGCCTGCATTTCAACCAAGATGATTACATTGTCCCAGCAACGGCACCTAACCCACAAAAAAGGCTACATCTGAAGAGGGGTCATTCGGAGATCTGGTGGAGATGTATGTCCAACAAGAAAGTCAAGAGAGAGCTGCAGCCATGGCAAAAGTCCATTTGCAACGACTTGTTGGTGACGATATCCTGCCATTTTGTACAAGAGACTGAAGAGGCCCATTCAAGTGTCGTTTCACTTAGGACTGAGTCTCGCGTGCTGTTGTTGACGGAAGTCGTGCTGTGCACGTGAACAGGGATAACACGATTTGGAAGACCAGCTTCTGCTGCAAAGTGTCCTTATCACGCATGGGTAACCTGTGAAATATCTCCCGATTGTTGTCGCCGTGGCTGCAGTTCTCTCTTGACTTTGTTGTTGGACATACATCTCCACCAAGTCGCACAGGTTTCCGAATGGCACCTCTCTTCAGATGTAGCCTTTTTGGTGGATTAGGTGCCGTTGCTGGGACCATGGCTCTGTTAAATGGGCACAATGACTGGATATTGTCACGAACAGATGAAATCCCTCCAGTTTCACGGAATTAAATTGCACTACTTCTCCTCCTATTCTGACCGCTGGTCCTTGTTCGACAATCGGCTATGTGGACGTCCAACACAGCGGCGACGAGAAACTACAGCAAGGTACTGCCTATCAAACCTGTTTTATTAATAGACGTTGTGTACACTTACAAAGTTCTCAGTGCCTCGTTTTTAATGTCAGGGCCTTTGTTGTACTACCGATAGAGTGTGGAGTTTGTTCGAGCTGTTTTAATGGTTTAAAAATAGCTTTGTCGTCGTGCTTCGTCTAAGGGCACCTACCACTTCCATTGTTAGCCTTCTGGGGCAAACGATAAAAAATAGTTTAACTCTGAATGCAGCGGGCTGAATAATTTTTGCTCCTCGGTACACATACCAACTCGGGATGATGTTTTAACAGGCAAATTTTCATTTTACACCGAAGTTGTCCTTTAAGTAGGGGGGACCGGGGCTGGTTGGATCAGGGGCAGGTTGAATCAGTGTTAACTTCCAAACCACTATAGGGTGCTGAGACACAATTCCAACACTAAAATGATGCCCATTAGGACCAGAGTAAGTCAAGTTATGTAAGAGGTCTTAAGGTCATTAACCCTTTAGGTGAGTAAAACATTTTAGTTTTGGGGGGTCAATTCCTGGATTTTATGCCTTCCACTTAACAACTTCCAGAAGGATAACAGTTAGGGATTAAAAAAAATAACTTGTTTTAAATGATTGTCAAGGGACTGAGCTATAATGTCAAAGTTTGAGATCCTGAGGTGACTAATGGCAGCAGGCTAACAGTGTTTGTGGAAAAATCTGTACCTCAGTGTGGGCGGGGTTGGTTGGCACACTAATTTTGGGGCTGGTTGGCTCACTAACAGTTTACATGAGAAAGGCCCATTGGTACTCATAAACATGAGCATTTTATACAGGGTGTTTAAAAAATGACATAATTCGAAATGGGAATATTAAAAAGGTGGATTAGGCAATAATAATTATTATAAATGTTCAATTATAATTCAAATACAACCTATTTGGTAACACTTTACAATAACTACTCCCTATAAATCATGTATAATGTATTTGTAAACACTTAATTAACCCTTTGTTCATCATTTTTAACCATTATTTTCACATTATTTGTCATCCATAAATCAGTTATAAACATATTTATATTCTGTCTGCTTCTCTGTTGGCTGTTTTCTCTCTATGGTCTCTAGTATTAATGAATACCTTGTGAGCTGGTTTTGGTGAAAAAAAAATGCTTTAGTGCTCCTGTTACAGGCTGCTCTAATTTGGTGGAGATGGAGCGGGGAGAATGACAGGTTCTTGGTTCACAAACTTAGGTCATTTTGTTTGTCTTTTTCTTATTTGCTCATTTTCCACCTGTTTTCTTTTATTGACTAATGGAGGCAATCAGGGTAGAAAAACCTTTTCACGTGCAGCATACATATGCAACTCGGAGTGACCCATCATATTTCAAAAAGAGCAAGTACTAAATGGTTTCTTGTGGAATGAGACCATTAAATTGTGGGCTAAGTGGACTAACTTAATAATTTAAATCTTGTTGACAGCTTCTGGAACAAGATGCCTGGTAATGCACACAATGCCAGTGTTCTGCGCCACTCAAGCCTCTTTAAAAACACATCAGCTGCCTGGTGAGACCTCTAGTACCTTTACTCAAATAGTCACTCTAAAAAATGCTGGGTTATTTTACTAACCCAAATGCTGTGTTACATCCAAAAAACGATGTTCTGGGTAGGTTCAACCCATCCTTCTAACCCAAACAGTAACCCAATCATACCCAATGTATTGGGATGGATCAAAACGATGCTCCCTCTGCCGTTGAACAACTTCTGCATACTATCTATCAGCCATTTTTGTGATGCCATTGCCGAAGCTAAAGACATTTTCAAGAAGCTGAAGTTATTTCTCAGGTACGTTCATTATGGCAATTAATTTATCAATTAAAGACAATATGAATGGGAAATAATAAAACATGCATTATATAAGGGTAACTTGGCTCATATTAAGATGACTCAATAGTCTGTTAGCCTGTATGCTAGTAACATTACAGTATTATCAGGTGAGACAAAAACCGAGAAGAATACCTAAAATGTGCATGAAAATGAATGAATGTGCATGAAAATATTTGCTGTTGTATCATCTACATCATAAGCTACAAACCTGAGACCAAAAGGTTTTTTCGTGAATGGAGGTTTCATGGTTTAATACTAGCAATGGCTCATGCCATGCAGGTAACGTACAAGTATTCGTAGGGCCAAAAACATCCACTCTAGAATCTTCAGTTAGGGCTAATTAGATGCGTTTACCTCATATGTAACCGGGTCATATTGTAGGAGGTTTTCTTTAGTGATTTTATTCTATTTTGTGGTTTATGCACTGGTATTGAAGTTGCCTGGAAAAGGGAAGTGACCTAATGTTGTAGTCTGTACATGTATGTTAGTGCATTCTGGGTAATGTGTTATCATTTTTTGGAAAACCTGTTCATGAAGCCAGACTACCAGCTGAAGGGAGACAGGGAATTATTTTCACCCCGCGAATTTGTAAGTTCACCTATTTGGTTAGAATAGGCTACAGTGTAATACTTTAGTAAGATGGTGGAATAAGCTGAAAATGATGTAAAGGAGTTCGCTACATAATGGATGGTTGTAGATTCACATGTGGATTTGCCACGTGATTTTTCTGTATTGGGTAACGGCACTCAACCTAGAGCCTCCCGAGAGGATATAAAGTTAACTCTTGAGCCTACCTCAGTAGTACTACTGTGTCTTGTGTGTTCTCGCTGGATTTTGATATTAAAATTGATTTTTTTGCATAAATTGATAGAAAAGGGATAGAATTAGACATTCCACTGTGTCTTCAAATTTTCACTCCCCATTTTCACATTTTTATGACATCATTGTTTGGGCGGGGCTTAATTTACAATATATGCCCACTATAAGGACCTAAACCATGCTGGATTTGGATGTAAAAAGTCTAAATGTATTCTTTTTTTTGCTTAAATTGGGTGAATATAGATGGAAATAGACATTTCACTACTTCTTTATAGTATAAACCCCCATTTTCCCATTTTTATGACATCACCATTAAGGCGGAGCTTATTTTACTGCATATGGCCACTACCAGGATATGAATCACATTGGATTTGAATGTAATTTTTTTTTTTTTTTTGGTTTAAAATCATTGAACACAGATAGAAATAGAAGTTAGATTTTGTCTTTAATTCTTTTTTGCTTAAAATGATTGAACATAGATAGAGACATTCAACTTTGTCTTCAATTTTTAACCCTTGATTTTCCGAACAATATTGACTATTTACATTGATTTAACATTTCATTCCAATGAATGCGAACTATTTCAAAATCAAACACAGGGAGGATTGAATGAAACTCCTCTCACTCATCTCCCTCACTTTCCTCACTATCACTTCCATCATTTTTAAACACCTCTTGGTTTTGGCAGTCTACACAAGTACAGGCTGGGGTGCATGGCAGTCCATTTCGATTGCAGGAACAGCAGGATTTTTCACATTTGGTCTTATGGCAGCCACATTTGACAAAGGCCAAGAGCTCTTCTGGTGCTGTGTCATTTAAGCAGTAAACAGGTAAGAACAAATCTCCTTCCAGATACCACCCATGATGAACTGGAGAAGGCAGTCTAAGCTTTGCTTTAATGCATGACTTCCACATGTAGGTCAAATAGTTTGTCCTGTGAATGTGTGGAAGAAATGCAGCTGGTGATGGTGGAAGCTTTTCCCCTTCTTTTCCTTTTCGAAACAGTTCCCAGCGGAGGTCTTTCAAAGAAGACACTTGCTTTGCTCCATATGCCATACACACAAAATTCTCCAGGGCCTTCAGCACTTCTCCTGACAGGGAGAGATTTGAACCCAACACCTGCAGACTGGCAACAATGGGGTCTCCCTGATCAAGCTGCAGGAACAGCTTTGTCCACTTCTGTTTGCTTATTTCTGCAAACTTCCCTCCCTAATCAGCTCCTGAGGGCATGTAATGCTGGGAGGGCTTTTGAATGATTTATTCCGAGGTCTTTTACAGTTTCACGGATGTCAATTATGCGAGCTGCACGGCCCTTCCCAGCATGCAACAGCAATTGACAAGGTGGCAGGAAATTGTAGATAAATAGCACATAGTAGCACATAGTCTACATCTGTATCCACTGAGTGTACATCACTGTAAGCAATTGCTGTGAATTTACGGGTAATTTTAAGTAAAATACTGTTTCCATGTAAAACAGTTAAGTACTGTAATAAGAAAAGCATTGTGGGAATTTTACCTTATAAATTTGGACAGAGGTCTTAAAATGGTATGACGCTGTTTTAAATTACGGGACACTGGAGTATTTTTGGAATTGTGTTGGAACTTGGAGCATGGTCACGCACAAGTTGGATGGTAAGTTTTCTTCGTTATATCTTATCTTTCAATGATGCTTGCTAGGAAATAACATGTAATTTCACAGTGAGCAGTATGACACACACTATGATAAAACCCAATTATTGCCTGATTCCAACCGAAGTAGGCGTTTTAAAAGCCATAAACACCGAAAGTGAGTTACAATCTATTGGACTTTGGTAATGCACTAGCCTAGCTAGTCCGACCGAAACGTGTTGCACACCAGTGGCGGCTGGTAGTCTTTCAAACAGGGGAGGCTGGTCAGTTAGGCACATAGAAAAAAATGTCAATTATGGCCCACACCCTTGCCTCTGAGTCGCCCCACTTTTGGCTGGGTCTCCAGTTCAGAAATGGCCCCACACACATCTGAGTGTCACCTGTATTCCTGGCCCACCTACTGTGAAATTACACATTGGTTCTTTTGGCCCAGTACTAAGTATTGGCCAACACACTGAAATGACTTTGGTTCTATTGGCCCACGACTGGCCCAGCAAGCCCACAAATTGTGAAGTGACTTATTATTTCTTTTGGCCCAGTAGCCTACTGGCCAATATACTGTGACAAAATTATTTAGTCTATTTCTGTTAATATTTTGTATGTAGGATATATTTTAAACTGTTAATAATAAGGCCTATGTTGCTTTATACAGAAGAGTCACACCACAGCAATATTATGTATAAGAAAATACTGCCCTCCTTTCTTTTTTTCTAAAAAATTGTCTGTTACCCTGTCATACCAGCTGGACATCTTTTCTAGGGACTCTCGATGGCAAGTAGACCAGGTTGCTAAGTTAGCTTTAGCCCGTTGTGCTACAGCTGCACCTGCAGTTAGCCAGTTGACCTTGTCATACTAGGAGAGCTGAAAACAACGATGATTTCGCCCTACCTTTTTAACTAAATCAATGTTAGGCGTTGGTCTGTCCTGCTGTTTAATTCAGATTTTCTCTTTGTAAGGAAGACTATCAAATTTGCTTGCTTAAATCAAATAAAAAATGCTAGCCGCCATAATGCACAGCTTTCTTGCTAGCTGGCTAGTTGCCCCCTCTACAGGCTAATAAACGAACTTTTCAAACTTAAATGAAAACAGGTATCAAACTTAATAACACCATATTTACACTTTATTTACTAAATTATGTACAAAGACACTAGTGAATGGTAGGCAAAACGAATGGAGATTTCTCACCACTTCCCTATTTATGGTACTGACTGACTGAGCAGCATGAAATCCACCGCTATACCTGTCCATATTTTTTAAGAAGCTGTCAATGAATAAAAATCCTCCCGGTTTAACAGTTCCTCCAATCACCACACAGAGCCTCAGCCTCCTCTAGGAAGCAGTTTAGCCCGCCCTCTCCATTCACTCCCAGTGAGGCTGAGCCTCCCTGGAAGTGACGATTTTTCAGCGTTTGTCCAATAAACGTCTAGGTTTTCGCACTGAAAGAGAGCATACTGCAAGTGCCATTGAAGTCCAGTGAGGCTGGACTGGATCACGTTGTCAAAAAAATAAATAAATAAATAAAAACAGACGAACTGTGGAAACTAATTGCTGAACGATTTTGTCTTGAACACATTATACAATGCTGGAGATGAAATACCAATGTAAATACAGTATAGTAAATATAGTACAACATAGTAGTAGTACACTACTTTCTCCATGATTTTTAGAGGAGGCTGAGCCTCCCTTGTTGTCTTAGAGCAATCGCCTCTGTTGCACACCCACAATAGTTTTTAATGTAGACTAGTTTGTATGTTGTTTTGTGTATGGTCATGAGATGTAGAGTGATTACAGAAAATAACTTTAAATAAGAAGTTGTGTTAAAGATACCTTGATGGTTATCGTGCTAACTAGGACTATCTTGGTTTAGGGTACTTTATATCAGTAGGCTACATGGCTAATATACAAATTGCACAGACATGGTTTCTCAGACACATGCTTTCTGTCGAACTATACAACTATGAAAAAGCATTTATACACACTGTGAGACTTAGATTTCAATAGCAGTCGATGCAGCATCAGTCTAACTCTTACCTTTTGATTAGGATAGCATATTGCATCATTGTTAGCTTAGATTTATTTTATTCATACGTGTATTTTGTAGATTCTCAGTGAGCAGGGTGACACTACGATAAAACCCAACTATTGCCTGATTCCAACCGACCAGTTGTTAGTTTAGTTTTATTTTATTCATATGTGTATTTTGTAGTTAGTTAACTAAGTTTCATTTTATAGATATGCCAAGGAAGACTTTGGACTTTGTGACTGCATTCTATGTAGCCTACGTAAATGTGTCACTGCATAGTTCACAAAGCCAAGTCTCCTAACTGCTTTAGACTCTGTTTGTGCCAAAAGCAGCCACAACCAAGGTTAATTCATGTTGATGTCGATGAAGTAGGATAACCATGAGCTAACAAAATGTTCCCCTGTCAGATCGGTTCTCATAATTGTGCCACAATAGTGTCATATGTGAGGCACATGAAAATTCATAAAAATACACCTAATTTAACTTTTAAGTGTGTTTTGCCAGATTGCAGTAACCCACTAAACAATGGACGTGTTATAGACGTGAATATGACGTCTACATTGCGTCGGTCGGTCCAAGACCAATTCTGGACGTCTATATGACGTGCAAATTAGGTCCACATTTGGACGTCTAACTACGACCCCACTTGGACGTCGATATGCCGTTCAACATTTGACCCGCAGACTACGTGACTGTTTTTGGACGTCGATAGGATGTCTAACACAGACGCAGGAAAAATACATTTTGATTATTTGTGATTAAACATTTACTGCTATTTATTTGTGTACCTTATATTTTCCTTATCTGTTTAATAAACTAATTTAAGTAGGTATGTATGTTGTTTATTTATGTGGAAATGCGAAAAATTATAGCCTACTCCAGAGCCCACTCTGGCGTACTCATACAAAAAATGCATGTGTCTACTTGAGTTCAACCAGTCAACACCACTCTGATTGGTTGGAGCAATACATCTTCGTAACCCAACCAGTAAACGCCACACTGATTGGCCGAAACAACGTGTCAGGCGGCGCGATAGAGTGCATAATCACAGTCAAACGTTAGGTTGCTTTTTTTCCCTTCGTCTCTACTGGAGAACCAAATGGCTCTGCCCAGGACGCCAAACTCGTGTTCAGAAAGTTGAAGGTAAGTTGAAAGTTTGGTCAAGTTAGGTAATTGTATGTTCATTTGTGTATTTGTAGTGTTAGCTGTTTTGGCTTTGTGGTCTTAAACCATCGGAATCTGCCGATGTTATTGGCTAACGTTAGCTATTGCTATAGCATGCTAGTTCATTTACAATGACTGAAAACGACCAGAGTGCCTAAAAAAGTTAATGTTAACCGGAGTTTTAAAGGGGGAAATTTATGTAAAATGAAAATTGGCATGTTAAAACATCATACCGAGTTGGTATATTTGCCGAGGAGCAAAATTGCGCTAGTCTGTTGCATTTAGAACGTCACTATTATTTTTACTGTTTGGCCCAGAAGGCTAACAATGCAAGTAAGATTACGCTATTTTAAAACCATTAAAACAGCTTGAATACACTCCACACTGCATCGATAGAATAACAAAGGCCCTGGTATTCAAAACGAGGCACTGAGAACTTTGTAAGTGTTCACAACGTTTATTAAGAAAACTGTTCTCACAGGCAGTAGCTTGCAGTTGTTTCTTGTGGCCGCCATGTGCGGACTCATGGCGGAAACGAAGTTTTCAGTGCCTCGTTTTGAATGCCAGGGCCTTTGTTATACTGCCGATGCAGGGTGGAGTTTCTCTTTTAATTTATCTCAAATGGTAGACGGGTTAATTGCCTCTGAAGCAACCAACTTGCAAGTTTAAAAGCACAGTTACCAGCAAATTTCAAACATTTTGTGTATTTTGAGTCACATGCATTTGAGTTTTGTAATTTTTGGATCTGCCAGGGCAGACACAGCCTAACTTCTGTATCTTGACCGTTTCTCTTACAACTGTAGTCCATATAGCCTGGTGTCATTTATGCAAGAGAACATATCTATGCTTTTTGGTGAACAATACTTTTATGTATTTAAGTCATTGTTGTAAAGCTTTTAGTTGGCCATTTGTAAACTAATCTGTCTTTGTCAGGTAGTGTACGGTGCTCTCTCATTTTGGACTTGGTGGTGTCCTGCCCTTTAGGAGTGAAACAACGCAAATAAGGTAAGTGTTGTGACTTCCGCATACCCCTTGCAAATGCCCTAGTCAAACAAAAAGTAAACTAAAGTAACTCCGACTCATGTCTGCATTTACAGATGGTTTTGAGAAGAGAACATGGCAGAAATGCCAAAGAGAACTCGGATCAACTTCTCTGGTATTCAGACAGTGATGATAAACGGGGCATTGCACTGGTCCAGCTCCAGGCCACAGTATGGTGATGGGTTTCAGGCACACCAGCAGGTCCAGGCCTGATGGATCACGCTTCAGTAATATGACAGGCCGAGGCATGGTAAGTTCTCTAAAGACAATTTCATCAAAGCACTTTGCAATTTAGTAATTCGTACTGATGCGGCCCTGATTGTTAGGTTATGTCTGATTTCTTCTACTATTCTGTCTATCTACTGTATTGATAACAAACCCAGAAACCGATTACAATAACATATGTGAACCAGCTAGCCTTGCTATTCTAAGGTCATGATAGTAATAAACTTGTGTATTTGTTTCAGTGTATCAGAACAAGGTCTTAAACCTGCTGGTTGACCTTCACACTCAGCTCAAACACAACCTGCCTCTTCAGCCATTCACATTGAGAGGATGATGACCAAGAAAGACTGAGCGGAGCAACGCCTCTGTGATGAGCAAGCCTTTGATGCCCTGGTAAGTTTTGCAAGTCGGAAAAAAATATATGGATAGTTTAGCATGACAATAGTGATCTCACACACAGTTACACTGCTCTTAGGAGTGTCAGTCACGTATCATGGACTTATTCCAACAGGTGCTGTAACTTGCAAGAATTGGGGGAAAGGACACCAAAGACTGTGTTCACAAAGTCCTTGACGGGTATGTTTCTACATAGAGTATGAAGTTTGTGTGTGTGTGAGAGATGATGGGGTCCTCTCTTTGAACGGTCTGTGGTGTGGACCAGCCTGCATGCATCTTTTACTTTTTACAATTTTGGATCTAATTATAGGCATTTAGAAGAAAGCATTCTATTTCTTACCTTTCAGACATTTTTTGCACCATTGACTTGCAATCATTTTCTGTTAATTCTTGTTTGCATAAGTGTCTGAACATATTTTGTTGTGATGTTTTTGTATTAATAACAGCAGATTACCTTTGTATTTCTAATCACTTGTCTTTTCTACTTGTGCAGATGGAGTTATAAAATGTGATTCAACAGGAACAGCTTCATAAGCTTCATAAGGCTGTGTGCCTCTAAACACCTTAAACATACACCACAAAGACGGGGAGGTCGAGGTCACGCCACCATTTCTCAGGATTGAAGACTTTTCACTATCCATCAAGCCAGTTAAAAACATGAAACTTAAATACATCCTGTTCCAGACATGGAAAGTTGGGAAATTTATATTTTTTGTGTGAAGTTTGGGAACATTATGGAATTTTGTGATGTGTTGTCCCCTAAATGTGATATTGATTGGGTTGTGCTTAACCTTACTAAAGTTTTGCGCTGGAAACAAGTGAACCTGACAATGGAGATTGGTTTGAAATGCCATGTTTTTTTTGTTTGTTTTTATTAAAATTACAATTATATAAAACACTTCATGTTGTGTATTTCTGTAGATGGACTCTGTATCATGCCATTTTCCTGTAGCTTCGTATGGCTCATCAGCAGATTTGCCCTGGAAATGCTTTACACCTTTGCATGCATTTTCAGTTACCTGCAGTAAGCAGTAAAGTAGAAGTAGTAAGAAGCAGTAAGCCTATAAGTAGTAAAAGTAGTAGAAGCAGTAAGCCTATAAAACTGTCTAAAATAAGTTTAAATTTAACGTAGAAAAGACGTCGACAACGACCTCATTTGGACTAGAACTGGCCCACATCAGGCGGTCCCGGGAACGTCGATAACGGACGTCCGGAAGACGTTGAAAAAAAGACGTCATCTGGCGTCACAGTCTGCGCCTTAATTCGCCCGAGATGAGACATACAACAATGACCCTAATAAGACGTCTTTTCGCCCTGTCTTTGCGCAGTGGGAACCCAGCAAACAAAAAAACGTCCCCTTGACGTCCTTTAAAGGTCCTTCCGAACGTTCTCTGAACGTCATTGTGTAGGGCTCCCTTTCCGTCCTGGGGACGTTACGCCAGACGTTCCTAGAACGTCTGGAGGACACTGCAAAGACGTTTGAGTCACGTAATCTAGACGTCCTGCGAACGTTATTCGCGGACGTTCAAAGGACGTACCTCGACGTTGGGGTATACAGTTTTCCTTAATAGGCTATGTGCTTTGACGACATTAGTCGCCTTATGTGGCACTTATTATGACCGCCGCTAGCGAAGCTAGCGAAAGCGGTCATATTGGAGTTGCTGCAAAATTTTTCCCTTTTTTTTTTTTTCACCGATTTTTCGTCAACGATTCCCGGGACACTGAAACTCGGGGAGACATGAATGTTTGTAGGCATGTAGCCCAAGAAGTTTGTGAGCGAATAACGCCTTTTGGTCCCCCAGGGCCACCCCCCCGCTGTGCCAGTGTCCGTTAAAGAGGGGGAGACCGGCAAAAGTTTTTGCTGAATAACTCAATGAACGTTTCACCCAACAACATGAAATTTTTGTGATATGTCGGTGTTACAGAGACGTATCGACCCAGCCCATAAACTCTCACTTGAAGCATAGCGCCACCTAGTGATAAGGGTAAATGCAAAAATTGGGATTTTGAGTTGCCAATATCTTGGACCGAGAAGGTGGGAACTGCGCAAAATACGTTATGCACGATCACCACAAAGACCTCTAACACCACAGAACATGCCATAAAATTTGGTCCATAGGGGGCGCTGTAATTGTAGAAAATGTCATTTTGCCTATTATCTAGACAATGCTTACGTTTACAACAATTTTTTTTTAATCGTGAAATCTATTGACCCTCACGCATTGAAAACACTGGTCGACGCCCACTTCCAACAAAAAAAAATTCTGTGAAATTTTAATATTGCGAAAACGAATCTGAACGAACTCGTCATAGGCCGTTCATGTGAATCTCACCAAATTTGGTATATGTCATCTACAGACAATGCTGACAAAAAGTTATCAAAGGATTTATCTTGAGATAAACCGTTCCGAAGTTACACGTCAATGAACATTTAACACGTAGCTTAAAAATTTTCAAATGGCCGTATCTTGGCTAATAATTGCTCAAATTTGGTCAAAGTTGACATTCCATCTCTAAACAGATTTCTTTTCATGTGTACTAAATGTTGTGACATTTCGTCATAGGGGGCGATGTTTATTGGCGAAGCTAGGTGTCAAAAAACAGTTTTTGTTAAATAACTCGCCAACAATTTTGCCCAAGACAACGATTTTGCGTTAGTATGTCGGTGTTACAGAGATGTATCGACCCAGCCAATAAACTCTCACTTGAAGCATAGCGCCACCTAGTGATAAGGGTAAATGCAAAAATTGGGATTTTGAGTTGCCAATATCTTGGACCGAGAAGGTGGGAACTGCGCAAAATACGTTATGCACGATCACCACAAAGACCTCTAACACCACAGAACATGCCATAAAATTTGGTCCATAGGGGGCGCTGTAATTGTAGAAAATGTCATTTTGCCTATTATCTAGACAATGCTTACGTTTACAACAATTTTTTTTTAATCGTGAAATCTATTGACCCTCACGCATTGAAAACACTGGTCGACGCCCACTTCCAACAAAAAAAATTTCCGTGAAATTTTAATATTGCGAAAACGAATCTGAACGAACTCGTCATAGGCCGTTCATGTGAATCTCACCAAATTTGGTATATGTCATCTACAGACAATGCTGACAAAAAGTTATCAAAGGATTTATCTTGAGATAAACCGTTCCGAAGTTACACGTCAATGAACATTTAACACGTAGCTTAAAAATTTTCAAATGGCCGTATCTTGGCTAATAATTGCTCAAATTTGGTCAAAGTTGACATTCCATCTCTAAACAGATTTCTTTTCATGTGTACTAAATTTTGTGACATTTCGTCATAGGGGGCGATGTTTATTGGCGAAGCTAGGTGTCAAAAAACAGTTTTTGTTAAATAACTCGCCAACAATTTTGCCCAAGACAACGATTTTGCGTTAGTATGTCGGTGTTACAGAGATGTATCGACCCAGCCAATAAACGCTCACTTGAAGCGTAGCGCCACCTAGTGATGTGAGTGAATGCAAAAATTGGGATTTTGAGTTGCCAATATCTTGGACCAAGAAGGTGGGAACTGCGCAAAATACGTCATGCACAATCACCACAAAGAACTCTAACACCACAGAACATGCCATAAAATTTGGTCCATAGGGGGCGCTGTAATTGTAGAAAATGTCATTTTGCCTATTATCTAGACAATGCTTATGTTTACAACAATTTTTTTTTTATCGTGAAATCTATTGACCCTCACGCATTGAAAACACTGGTCGACGCCCACTTCCAACGAAAACAATTTCCGTGAAATTTTAATATTGCGAAAACGGATTTGAACGAACTCGTCATAGGCCGTTCATGTGAATCTCACCAAATTTGGTATATGTCATCTACAGACAATGCTGACAAAAAGTTATCAAAGGATTTATCTTGAGATAAACCGTTCCGAAGTTACACGTCAATGAACATTTAACACGTAGCTTAAAAATCTTCAAATGGCCGTATCTTGGCTTTTAATTGCTCAAATTTGGTCAAAGTTGACATGCCATCTCTAAACAGCTTTCTTTTTATGTGTACTAAATTTTGTGACATTTCGTCATAGGGGGCGATGTTTATTGGCGAAGCTAGGTGTCAAAAAACAGTTTTTGTTAAATAACTCGTCAACAATTTTGCCCAAGACAATGATTTTGTGTTAGTATGTCGGTGTTACAGAGATGTATCGACCCAGCCCATAAACTTTCACTTGAAGCATAGCGCCACCTAGTGATATGGGTAAATGTAAAAATTGGGATTTTGAGTTGCCAATATCTTTGACCGAGAAGGTGGGAACTGCACAAAATACGTCATGCACGATCACAACAAAGACCTCTAACACCACAGAACATGCCATAAAATGTAGTCCATAGGGGGCGCTGTAATTGTAGAAAATGTCATTTTGCCTATTATCTAGAGAATGCTTATGTTTACAACAATTTCTTTTTTATCGTGAAATCTATTGACCCTCGCGCATTGAAAACACTGGTCGACGCCCACTTCCAACGAAAACAATTTCCGTGAAATTTTAATATTGTGGAAACGAATCTGAACGAACTCGTCATAGGCCGTTCATGTGAATCTCACCAAATTTGGTATATGTCATCTACAGACAATGCTGACAAAAAGTTATCAAAGGATTTATCTTGAGATAAACCGTTCCGAAGTTATACGTCAATGACCATTTAACACGTAGCTTAAAAATCTTTAAATGGCCGTATCTTGGCTTTTAATTGCTCAAATTTGGTCAAAGTTGACATGCCATCTCTAAACAGCTTTCTTTTTATGTGTACTAAATTTTGTGACATTTCGTCATAGGGGGCGATGTTTATTGGCGAAGCTAGGTGTCAAAAAACAGTTTTTGTTAAAAAACTTATCAACAATTTTGCCCAAGACAACGATTTTGTGTTAGTATGTTGGTGTTACAGAGATGTATCGACCCAGCCCATAAACTCTCACTTGAAGCATAGCGCCACCTAGTGATAAGGGTAAATGCAAAAATTAGGATTTTGAGTTGCTAATATCTTGGACCGAGAAGGTGGGAACTGTGCAAAATACGTCATGCACGATCACCAGAAAGACCTCTAACACCACAGAACATGCCATAAAATTTGGTCCATAGGGGGCGCTGTAATTGTAGAAAATGTCATTTTGCCTATTATCTAGAGAATGCTTACGTTTACAACTATTTTTTTTTTATCATGAAATCTGTTGACCCTCACGCATTGAAAACACTGGTCGACGCCCACTTCCAACAAGAACAATTTCCGTGAAATTTTAATATTGCGAAAACGAATCTGAACGAACTCGTCATAGGCCGTTCATGTGAATCTCACCAAATTTGGTATATGTCATCTACAGACAATGCTGACAAAAAGTTATCAAAGGATTTATCTTGAGATAAACCGTTCCGAAGTTACACGTCAATGAACATTTAACACGTAGCTTAAAATTCTTCAAATGGCCGTATCTTGGCTTTTAATTGCTCAAATTTGGTCAAAGTTGACATGCCATCTCTAAATATCTTTCTTTTCATGTGTACTAAATTTTGTGACATTTCGTCATACGGGGCGATGTTTATCGCCGAAGCTAGGTGTTGAAAAACAGTTTTTGATAACTCATCAACAATTTTGCCCAAGACAACGATTTTGTGTTAGTATGTAGGTGTTACAGAGGCATATTGACCCAGCCCATAAACTCTCACTTGAAGCATAGCGCCACCTAGTGATAAGGGTAAATGCAAAAATTGGGATTTTGAGTTGCCAATATCTTGGACCGAGAAGGTGGGAACTGCACAAAATACATCATGCACGATCACCACAAAGACCTCTAACACCACAGAACATGCCATAAAATTTGCTCCATAGGGGGCGCTGTAATTGTACAAAATCTCATTTTGCCGATTCCTTGCCTTCACAAATCAGTCCTACACACTACACATTCAAAACCCACATCCATGCCCACTTCCAGGAAATCATTTCCACAGGAATTCTCACCTCACAACACTGCTCTACCACACACTCATCACACCAACAGGTGCCACATTTCAATATACTGCGGCGGTCATACCATGTACCGCTATGCGGTACATCTAGTTATTATTATTATTAGTATTAGTATTAGTATTATATTATTATTATTATTAGTTGTTGTTGTTGTCCCTTGTCCTTTCACAGTGATTTACTTACATTAGACTACCTAATCAATTAATTTCCCTCCAAGCTAAAAGAAAGACATGTTCAGGATAAAGTGAATATTTTTTATTTAATATAACGTCAAAGACGTCAAAGTTCTTCCGCTTCAGTTTCTTCTTCCTCATCATCTTCCACGTGCGGACGTGCCAGCATCTACACACAGAAGACCAGAAGGGACTTTGAGAAGACTCAAACAGGATCGTATTAAAAGGTAAGGATTTGTTTAAATGATTATTGATATTTTACACTAGAGACTGATTAGTAGGCCGACTTGTATTAATTTGTAGGCTATCAAAAGGAAATACTCAAGCAGCTACGTTTATATGCCATCAACTAGCAGGCAAAAGTTGATTAGCTCGAAAAAAAAACACGTTGAAAATGTATCGGCTGAACAATTCATTTACTCATTAATTACACGTAGATTAGAAAATAATTTATTGTTCAATGTGTTAAGAGCACCTGCACACGCGGTGGTCCACGGTGTGGGGCATGCTTTAGTGTGACGGCAACGCAGTCCTCCACACACTTCCCTCTCATTTGTGGGTATGCCTTCTGACATGCCCCTGTAAGAAACATTGCAACAAACATTACCTTTAGATGTGCGGCCGATAGTAATGAAAACACTGATTAGTAATGGATACTCACTTATCAACACCTCATTGAGGGACAGTGCCTGAAATGGCCGTTTCCCCTTTCTCCCCTTGAAGCTATAATTTCCCCATAGCTCATTGGTGCCAATTTTTCTGATCATCCTCCTAACCCCGTCGCCAAGGCTCACTCCAGCCTGCAGACTCAAGTACCGAATCTGTAAAAATAATAATAATTAATTAAAAGGTGTCATGAGACATACCACAACACAAGGAAGAAAAGGTTGAATAAATTGTTCTTACAAATTTTTTTTTGTATGCCACATTTTCCTCCAGCTTGTGGCACAGCTGCTCCAGCTGCTCTGTAGTCTCCAGAGGCTGCTCCAGCATATCCTCCACCTCGCCTTCACCTTGGCGGTTGCCTTGGGCTGGGGCTTCCAGGAGGCAGTCCCGTCGCCAGACCTCAGTCTTAGGGTGGGCTTATGAAATCCACCAGGGGGGCACCTCTATCATGACCTTATTTTTTCACACTATTCGAATAGTCCAAATCTAGCACAATAATCACCACATTAAACATAACAATAGCACACATGTCCAGACCAGCAACAGCCTGCAATATGAATCCTCTCTCGTGCGCAAGTATGACGAATAGCCTAGATGACAAGCAGCATCTCAGACTAAACAACAACAAAAACAACAAAAGAAACACCTCGGCGGGTGCATCTAAAGAGACCAACAGAGGCCTAGACGAATTGCCATTTGGTGCACACACACACACACACACACACACACACACACACACACACACACACACACACACACAATAGCGTGTGCGCATGACGTTAGATGACGAGCAACATCTCATATAAAAAAAGAACACCACAGCGGGTGCATGTCAGAGCAACCAACAGAACAACTTTCATCACACGCACACACACACACACACTTTGAACCTACTTTGAGTTGAGTGTCAGCGCTGTCCTCTCCTCCTCCTACTCCGTCCACCTGCTGTCAGAACAGCTGCAGGCGGCGTTTCTCCGAGCTGAATCTCCTCATCAACGCATCCTTCCACTCGGACTTGAACAAGTGCGTAAGGTCCTTTTCAAAAGCAAGCTGAATCAGCTGAGCCTTGCGTCCATGCAGCATACTGCGCCGATGCTCTGAGAACACGTTTTTGAGTGTGGAAAAAGAGTTCTCACACATTGCCGTGGATGCGCCTAAAGTTAGGGCAAGTGTATAGGCTGTTACAACAGTCGGCATAGCTTGGAGTGCTCCGTTGAATGTGCTAAGGATGTTTGCTATTGTCCATTTTCCATCTTCGGGGGGGACTGGAGTGTCAGTCATTTTCTTCAGCAGGAATTCACGAGCTACAGTATATTCGGATTCCACCACATCAATTCCAGCTAATGCCAGTAGAGGAGTTACCTTTAATGGATCCAAGAAAGTAGCCTCGGCCTCTGGGTTCAAAGAAGTCAGTGCGCCAATGAGTTCGCTGCTGCGCTCCCCAAACCGCGCATTCATCTCTCCTTGCACAGCATCAATAACACTGTAAAACAATCTCTTAAACTCAGTCTTTTCGTCTATGTCACGTTGTGGTTGCCCAACAGTTTCTTCGACTGCAAAGTCCCCAAGGCTCTTGTTCACTGTGCGTTTTCTTTTGCTTGGGCATGTCGTTGGATCCGCGTCGGTAGCCGTGGCTGAAGGACAGCAGAGAATCCACAGTGCAGAAAATTCATTTTCGTTGCGCAATGTCTTCACGCAGTCAGAAGCGCTGTTAACAAGTGTAACGGCAGTGAATAAGTCTGTATCTTCGGCTTGCAATAGTCTGTTAGGTGGCTCGAACAGTAGCAACAGCTTCATCACCAAATGTGCAATGAAAAGAAAACTGCGCTGCTTGATGGCACGAAGGAGGCCAGTAGCCTCAACGCGCACATCTGTTCCTCTAAGGCCGCTTCTGCTCTCCACTTCAGTCAGTAATGATAGAATGTCGTCAAAACTGTTCACCAAAACCTTGACTGTGGCCAAGTGCCCGGTCCACCTCTGGTCTAAAAGCCTTTTCAGGTTCTCCCCCTTGTACATCACTGCGACGGTGGGCTTCCTAATGAAGTTGTACAACATGTTGCAGAGTTTAAAAAAATCTTCGACTGCAGCTTCGCTTGACATGGCATGAACAACCACCAAATGCAATTGATGATTAAAGCAGTGGATGTATGGAACGTGACGGTTGAGTTTGTTTTTAAGTAGTTTCTGTACACCTCCATGCCTGCCCGACATGAGCGACGCGCCATCATAAACTTGGCTCAGGATTCTGTCGGTGCTGAGTCTGGCAGTATTCAGCTCATCAATTATGACATTGGTGAGGGCTTCTGCATCTCCTTTCGTCGATGTGGCCATGATCAAGAGGCGCTCGCACACACTGTAGTTCTCGCCCACAAAGCGCAGAACAATGGATATGTTTTCTTGCCCCAAAGGATCCCGTGTGCCGTCCACTTTGATCGTATACCAGCTATCCCCTATTTGTCTCACTATCTCCTCTGTCACAAGTTTGCTCATCAATTCGATGATGTCGTTCTGTATCTGCGGGCTGGTATAGCACGCATTTTGAGGGATTGTTTTTGCTATCCGTGTCAACTCAGGATCTTTGCGCATGGAGAATTCAAAAAGAGACAAGAACAGACCCATGGAAGTAGCACTGTTAGCATCGAGGACACAGGCAAAACCAGCATTATCGCCACGTAGCGGCAGTTGATTCACAACTAAAAATTCCAGCACATCTATTATGGCTGACATGTAGTACCTGTTGCGAGCCAGCTGTTCTGAATTTAAAAGAGTGGAAATCTCTTTGCCTGTCTCTTTGCGTTTTTCAGAATCTCGCCACATTGCCTCACATGTTCCTTGGAAGCTGCATGCTTATTTAAGCCTTTGCCGGTTTCAATAGCATGTTTCCAGTCGCTAAATCCTTTTTGTGAGAAGGTCGTGTCTGACGATACAGATTTGAATTTTCTGCAAGGATAACAAAATGCTGCGTCCTTTTCAACAGAATACTCAAGCCAATCCCTGTTCATATACCAGCTGGATGAAAATGAACGCCTTTTCGAACCGAACAATCTTACTGGGTATTTTTGCAACAAAACCTGACTGGGTTTATCAAGGCCGAGGTCATTCACAGTCACAGCTCCAACAGTGGGGGAAGATACAGTAGTTGACCTGCTCGTGCTAGCCTCCTCTTCGTGGTTGCTGCAGGTCCGGGCAGCCTCCACAGAGCTAGAAATGGCTCCGTCTTCTTTGCCAACGGCATCATGTTCTGGTTTATCCGAACTTACCGGTGTTGGGGTTTTAAACCAGTTACGAATATCCATACTACTGCACAAACACTAGCAACTATCTGCGGGCATAAACTCAAGCTTCATTTTCTGTTCAAAATTGTAGGTAACTGATTGTTGCCTGGCAACACTTACTGACGTAGGGTAGTTACGTAGCCAAACTTTCCAACAAACTCACACATGGTTTTAATATGTTTAATGTCTTAGCGATTATGCAACCATATACGTTTTAACAAAAAGCAAGTACAATAAACATCTATTTATTTATTTGGGACCAGTTGAATCCTTTTTACGGTTCGAGGCTTTTGCACCATAAAAAGGATTCAACTGGTTACAATGGGCGCGAAAGCGTTAAACTTGGGTGGGCGGAGCGGGCGGGCCCGCGCATGTTGGTGGGTGGGCACGGCCCCCCAAGGCCCGCCCATGGCGACGGGCCTGCCAGGAGGTTCAAGACCCTGGTGAGGATGCTGTTGAAGCCCTCCTGCATCATTTCGAGCTTCAACAGCATCCTCCTCTCCAGCTCCTTAATCTGTTTGGTGATCTCTGTGTGAATTAAAATGTAGTGTAAAACTGAATGTAAAATCTTCTAAAGTCTTTGTGTAAGGTCATGTAAAATAACGTTTCTTGATGTGTACGATGTAGTTGAAACAGCTCAATTTGCCGTGATGCTTTGTGGTTCATAATGTTATGTCTGTTCCTGATGTATTGACACACAGTGACCAATCCCTTTTACCCATTGTTCGTGTTTTTATTTGAATTTGGTGAGCAGCCAATGATATTTTGTACATTTAACTGCCTGGAACGCTAGAATTCTAAAAGGTTCCACCACCTCGGGGGAGAGGCAGAAGCGGCACACAATAACTCGGAGACGGACGTTTTCCCCAGAGAGGTGCAGTGAAAAGTTGGACCATCTCAGTGTTCTCGTGCGAGCCCGGAGGGTTTCATTGTCTCGGACTTTCTAAAGCGAGTTATGATTAGCTGCACCCGTTAGATCGTCTGGCATTGTCAGAAGAGGACTGCAGCAGGGTGGTCGCCAAGGAGCTAGCCGTTTAGCTGATTGCGTGAGCTAGCTGTTAGCTGATCGCCTTTGCCTAGCTGTAAAGTAGACTGCATTCGACCAGAACTCCTCGTGTCTCCGGTGCTGGGACCATCGGCGAGCCGCTCTCCTTACGCCATCACCTGCTGCGGGGGCTGTCCACGGAGCGGACTCCTTCCCATTCTCTGGTGCTGGGCCCACCAGAGACTGGCAGCTGCTCAGCCGCGGCTAACCCCTCGGGACAGCAGCAGGACTTGGATACCGGTCTGTGAGTGCCGTTACTTTACACATACACTGACACACACACGCGCGCGTCAACGCTTGGAACTGGGAATCGCTGGGCATTGCAGCCGTTGTATTGTATTGTATTGCTGTCCTGCCTGCCTGCAGCTCAGGGAGCTGCCACCAACGGGCCCCAACGGCGTTTTTTTTATTTGTTTCACTGTAATGAACGATGCAATTTCTATGATCAGTTTGTGTGTGAAATCTACGGAAGCCGAGAGAGGCCATGGTCTCAATCATTTTTTTTTCCACCTTGTTATCCCGAGATAACTGGATAATTAATTAGAGATCTCGAGAAAACAACACAATTAACTAATGATCTCGAGAAAACAAAACAACTATTCAGTGATCTTGAGAAAACAAAAACAATTATTTCATGATCTCGAGAAAACAAAACTATTATTTCATGATGTAGAGATTGATTATGGGTCATTCAGGTAGCGGCACCAAGACGTGAATGCTGACTTCGGGCTATTTCTCATTCTTTGTAAACGCAACTTTAGTCGGATTCTCCTGGCCCGTTCATAAGTTTAGAGATAAAACCTACAACCTCAGCTGGATCACTGTATCTCCGTCGTAACGAAGCTTGGCCAGTCTTCTGCGGAGGTGGCGCGGACTGATTTTGACATTATCCCTTATTAAAAGACTGCAATCTCTGTCTGTGTCAAACCCTGATCAAAATATTGCCTTATTAGGTGATCGATCATTCCAGACATTCTTGACTAAAGTTGCGTTTACAAAGAATGAGAAATAGCCCGAAGTCAGCATTCACGTCTTGGTGCCTGTTTTCTCGAGATCTCTAATTAATTATCCAGTTATCTCGGGATAACAAGGTGGAAAAAAATAATTGAGACCATGGCCTCTCTCGGCTTCCGTAGAAATCAGTTTGTATGTAATTTCTATGATCTGTTTGTGTGTGAAATCAGTTTGTATGCAATTTCTATGATCAGTTTCGAGTGCTAGATGAATAAGTAATCATAAACGAAATAATTAAATGAAGCTGATTAATTTCAGCTAATTATATCTTGGTGTATTGGTGGAGTATTTGTTTTATCGACCTGTACACACTGCAGTTAGGCTAGCTCGGCATTCACTCGGGCTCAAAGTACCCATACATTAACATTTATTTAATATTCTGAGGAAATACACACACAGTAACTGAACAAGTAGTGTAGTATTTTCGCAGTGGAGGCACCGCGCTATTAAATTTGTAAACACTACTACACAGTTATATCATTTTACTTGTGGTATAAGGAGTTTCAGCCAGCTCACCATTCCACCGCTGAGAATTCAGGTTCCTGTTGCGCCGCTATATTTGTGTTTAGTGTAACTCTATAAATAGCTTGATATTAAGCTGGGGCACTAGCACCCGTTAAAAAGGGGTTACATTTGTAAAACAAACACACAGTTATTTTAAAGTGACAAAGCACTGCTGTGATGCATTCAGAAAATACAGTATGCTGCCACAGGCCTACTTTTACTGTATCTGTAGTTGATTTGATTACACATTTCAGGCTATTTTTCTCTTCTTCCTTTTACTTTGTATCCTTTTAATGAACTGCCCCCCTGGCAAAGTAAGTAAATAGTCTGGCTGTACACTTGCCTTCTTGTGTCAGGGTGCCTTGATCAGCTGTGCTGGGACCTGCCCTGGGTTCCAATTCCACAGCTGTATAGGGAATATGACATTTTTTTAAGTCAATTGAAAATAATTTCTTACTACTGAGAATTTATACAAACATCGATGTAATGCAATTATTACTTTGCCAGTCTGGGATGTCCAGGCATTGCTGGGCACTTTGAGTAACTGAAACACAGACAAACAGGAAATAAGTAGTGGGGTGAAGCTGAGCATTTTTAAGTCATGTGTAGAAATATTCTCATACTCACACTGGGGAGCCCTGGGTAGGCCCAAAGGCCTTGACCTCCTAGGAGGTTGTGCCTCTCTTTCATCTGTGTAATCAAAATCAAATCATGTCATATTTAAACTTGTTTCAGTTTTATTAGACTATTTTGTTGGTTGTTTAATTTCAGTTTCTTAAGTTACCTTCTTCAGATGTACTGTCTTGCAAATCAACTGCAAGGCAAGAAAAACAAACAAAGAAAAAAATATTTAATCTGTCTAATGGTAAGATAGGACAGCCAGCAAAGTATTGAAAACCTCTAAATGCCAAAGGGGGCAATTTTAAATTATTACTCACATTCAGGTGTCTGTGGCCTCAGGTCTTTGTTTGCTACAAAATCAAGTGTCAATATTATTAAAATTGCAGTGATGTTTTTTTTTTGTTCTTTTTCAGGTTACATTGCAGGTTGCTAATTGGCTCACATCTCAGGAATTCTCATCTTTATTGACAGGTATGGATTATGTTTGAGTACATACACTTGTTTCCTTTTTTCTTTTTTCTTCCCTTAGATGGTCAAGATCATGGCTGTGGTTTGTAGATATGAGTGTTTGATTTTGAAGACATACATACCGGTTTCGCTGAGTAAGCGGACTTTAAACTTGCTCCACAGTTCCTTGTCTGGCAAGGCACATTTATTTGTGCTGTGGCCAGTAGCAATATAAAATCTGTAAGATGGCAGTAAAGATGAAGGTAACTAGATGTACCGCATAGCGGTACATGGTATGACCGCCGCAGTATATTGAAATGTGGGAACTGTTGGTGTGATGAGTGTGTGGTAGAGCAGTGTTGTGAGGTGAGAATTTCTGTGGAAATGATTTCCTGGAAGTGGGCATGGATGTGGGTTTTGAATGTGTAGTGTGTAGGAGTTTGTGAAGGCAAGGAATCGGCAAAATGAGATTTTGTACAATTACAGCGTCCCCTATGGACCAAATTTTATGGCATGTTCTGTGGTGTTAGAGGTTTTTGTGGTGATCGTGCATGATGTATTTTGTGCAGTTCCCACCTTCTCGGTCGAAGATATTGGCAACTCAAAATCCCAATTTTTGCATTTACCCTTATCACTAGGTGGCGCTATGCTTCAAGTGAGAGTTTATGGGCTGGGTCGATACATCTCTGTAACACCAACATACTAACACAAAATCGTTGTCTTGGGCAAAATTGTTGATAAGTTTTTTAACAAAAACTGTTTTTTGACACCTAGCTTCGCCAATAAACATCGCCCCCTATGACGAAATGTCACAAAATTTAGTACACATAAAAAGAAAGCTGTTTAGAGATGGCATGTCAACTTTGACCAAATTTGAGCAATTAAAAGCCAAGATACGGCCATTTAAAGATTTTTAAGCTACGTGTTAAATGGTCATTGACGTATAACTTCGGAACGGTTTATCTCAAGATAAATCCTTTGATAACTTTTTGTCAGCATTGTCTGTAGATGACATATACCAAATTTGGTGAGATTCACATGAACGGCCTATGACGAGTTCGTTCAGATTCGTTTCCGCAATATTAAAATTTCACGGAAATTGTTTTCGTGGGAAGTGGGCGTCGACCAGTGTTTTCAATGCGCGAGGGTCAATAGATTTCACGATAAAAAAGAAATTGTTGTAAACATAAGCATTCTCTAGATAATGGGCAAAATGACATTTTCTACAATTACAGCGCCCCCTATGGACTACATTTTATGGCATGTTCTGTGGTGTTAGAGGTCTTTGTTGTGATCGTGCATGACGTATTTTGTGCAGTTCCCACCTTCTCGGTCGAAGATATTGGCAACTCAAAATCCCAATTTTTGCATTTACCCTTATCACTAGGTGGCGCTATGCTTCAAGTGAGAGTTTATGGGCTGGGTCGATACATCTCTGTAACACCAACATACTAACACAAAATCGTTGTCTTGGGCAAAATTGTTGATAAGTTTTTTAACAAAAACTGTTTTTTGACACCTAGCTTCGCCAATAAACATCGCCCCCTATGACGAAATGTCACAAAATTTAGTACACATAAAAAGAAAGCTGTTTAGAGATGGCATGTCAACTTTGACCAAATTTGAGCAATTAAAAGCCAAGATACGGCCATTTAAAGATTTTTAAGCTACGTGTTAAATGGTCATTGACGTATAACTTCGGAACGGTTTATCTCAAGATAAATCCTTTGATAACTTTTTGTCAGCATTGTCTGTAGATGACATATACCAAATTTGGTGAGATTCACATGAACGGCCTATGACGAGTTCGTTCAGATTCGTTTCCGCAATATTAAAATTTCACGGAAATTGTTTTCGTGGGAAGTGGGCGTCGACCAGTGTTTTCAATGCGCGAGGGTCAATAGATTTCACGATAAAAAAGAAATTGTTGTAAACATAAGCATTCTCTAGATAATGGGCAAAATGACATTTTCTACAATTACAGCGCCCCCTATGGACTACATTTTATGGCATGTTCTGTGGTGTTAGAGGTCTTTGTTGTGATCGTGCATGACGTATTTTGTGCAGTTCCCACCTTCTCGGTCAAAGATATTGGCAACTTAAAATCCCAATTTTTACATTTACCAATATCACTAGGTGGCGCTATGCTTCAAGTGAGAGTTTATGGGCTGGGTCGATACATCTCTGTAACACCGACATACTAACACAAAATCGTTGTCTTGGGCAAAATTGTTGACGAGTTATTTAACAAAACTGTTTTTTGACACCTAGCTTCGCCAATAAACATCGCCCCCTATGACGAAATGTCACAAAATTTAGTACACATAAAAAGAAAGCTGTTTAGAGATGGCATGTCAACTTTGACCAAATTTGAGCAATTAAAAGCCAAGATACGGCCATTTGAAGATTTTTAAGCTACGTGTTAAATGTTCATTGACGTGTAACTTCGGAACGGTTTATCTCAAGATAAATCCTTTGATAACTTTTTGTCAGCATTGTCTGTAGATGACATATACCAAATTTGGTGAGATTCACATGAACGGCCTATGACGAGTTCGTTCAAATCCGTTTTCGCAATATTAAAATTTCACGGAAATTGTTTTCGTTGGAAGTGGGCGTCGACCAGTGTTTTCAATGCGTGAGGGTCAATAGATTTCACGATAAAAAAAAAATTGTTGTAAACATAAGCATTGTCTAGATAATAGGCAAAATGACATTTTCTACAATTACAGCGCCCCCTATGGACCAAATTTTATGGCATGTTCTGTGGTGTTAGAGGTCTTTGTGGTGATTGTGCATGACGTATTTTGCGCAGTTCTCACCTTCTCGGTCCAAGATATTGGCAACTCAAAATCCCAATTTTTGCATTCACTCATATTACTAGGTGGCGCTACGCTTCAAGTGAGCGTTTATTGGGTGGGTCGATACATCTCTGTAACACCGACATACTAACGCAAAATCGTTGTCTTGGGCAAAATTGTTGGCGAGTTATTTAACAAAAACTGTTTTTTGACACCTAGCTTCGCCAATAAACATCGCCCCCTATGACAAAATGTCACAAAATTTAGTACACATGAAAAGAAATCTGTTTAGAGATGGAATGTCAACTTTGACCAAATTTGAGCAATTATTAGCCAAGATACGGCCATTTGAAAAATTTTAAGCTACGTGTTAAATGTTCATTGACGTGTAACTTCGGAACGGTTTATCTCAAGATAAATCCTTTGATAACTTTTTGTCAGCATTGTCTGTAGATGACATATACCAAATTTGGTGAGATTCACATGAACGGCCTATGACGAGTTCGTTCAGATTCGTTTTCGCAATATTAAAATTTCACGGAATTTTTTTTCGTTGGAAGTGGGCGTCGACCAGTGTTTTCAATGCGTGAGGGTCAATAGATTTCACGATAAAAAAAAAATTGTTGTAAACGTAAGCATTGTCTAGATAATAGGCAAAATGACATTTTCTACAATTACAGCGCCCCCTATGGACCAAATTTTATGGCATGTTCTGTGGTGTTAGAGGTCTTTGTGGTGATCGTGCATAACGTATTTTGCGCAGTTCCCACCTTCTCGGTCCAAGATATTGGCAACTCAAAATCCCAATTTTTGCATTTACCCTTATCACTAGGTGGCGCTATGCTTCAAGTGAGAGTTTATGGGCTGGGTCGATACGTCTCTGTAACACCGACATATCACAAAAATGTCATGTTGTTGGGTGAAACGTTCATTGAGTTATTCAGCAAAAACTTTTGCCGGTCTCCCCCTCTTTAACGGACACTGGCACAGCGGGGGGGTGGCCCTGGGGGACCAAAAGGCGTTATTCGCTCACAAACTTCTTGGGCTACATGCCTACAAACATTCATGTCTCCCCGAGTTTCAGTGTTTTCGTTGACGACAAATCGGTGAAAAAAAAAAAAAAAAAAAAAATTAAAAAAAAAAAAGGGAAAAATTTTGCAGCAACTCCAATATGACCGCTTTCGCTAGCTTCGCTAGCGGCGGTCATAATAAAGATATTTGAATGAGTTGCAATTAATAACAATTGAGAGTTGCCCAGAATGTTATGCGATACTAAATTTTAACAGCAGATTTAAGAAAAGTTGATTTCTGTAGTGCGCAGTGCTCATTTGTAACTTGATTTAATTTAATGGCTGCCTGTCCCTAAACATAACAATGGTAGGCAGTTATTAAAGAACAAAGTAATGACTTAGCACTACTAAGGAATAGCAGGTGAATTTGACCATATGTCTGTCTGTAGCTAATTGTATTGCGAAAAGGTGATTGATGGACTCTGACAGCTTGCTGGACCAAGGTATAATTTATAAATCTTTTTTAGCCTAAGTTTTTTATTACTTTGATTGTTTGTTGTTTTTACTGTCTTCATTATACACTGTATGAAAAGTGTACATGTTGATAGATTATGTTATGTTAAACATAGTGATATGCATGCCTGCAATTAGTCAAATTCAGATGCATGTCTGTGATTGGTCAACATTTATTTTCGCACACTATCCCTATGATGCTGCTCCAAACTTTTAACGGCTGTGTAGTGTCGCCATTTTTACTGCGGTGTTTCATGGAGCGGCTGTACATTATCTCTCTTGGAATATTTGACTCGTGAACTGTTGAGATATGTTTGGTAGAGTCGATGGCTTATTTGAAGATGTAGGGAAGAGGCTGAGAAGACTTAATATTTGTTCGTTTACTTTGGATCTTTTTTCCTGGTTTCTTTCCGAAGCAATGTCGACCTAATCTTTGACGTTAGCTTGCAAGTGGACAGGAGCTAAGGACACAAGACAGACAAGCACCCCTGAAAAGGAACCTGGGTAAATGTGGTAAGTAAAATGTGTCTTGTGTGTATAAATACTGTAGAGGATAATAAAGTGTCAATAAAATATAGTATGGACCGACGTCCTGTAGCTGATTCCGTTAGCCAGTTGATAGTCGCGTAAACCACGTGGTGGATTAAGCCTCACATTTAGCAGGATTGAATATAGAATAATAATAACGCTACGGTATGGTGAAATTAATGGGACGGAAAATGAACATTATTCTTTCAATCCCATTTTAAAACTGGAGAAAGACAAAGTTAAAACTGGCCCAATCACTTTACACGGGAGGGCGCCATGACTAAAACAACTTTCGTCCGATTTTATTCAAAGGAATAGGACCCCACGACTGTGAAATCGTAGAAAATCATTTGATATAAGGCAGACATTATTTGTAGTAGTGCAATGTAGATTTCGAGTTGTCATTTTATGGTTGTCATTCAAAGGCGACGGGACATGGTGATCGTACTATGGTAACATGAGTGGGGTTGGTTAGCGAATGTCGTCACGGGTGTGGTTTGCCCGCAGACACGAAGCCGACAGCTGAGTGCCGTAGGTAACCACAGCGTGGCGATATCCGCTAACCAAACCAACTCGTGTTATATATTGCTTAATTATAAAACAGTTTCATGGACACAGTTGAATAAAATTCGTTTTTTAAGTTTTATTTAGTTATAGTGGAGTTCGGTTTAGTCTCCGCTCCAAGATATGTGAGTGATTACTAACTGTAAATAGTCAGCAGTAGCGGGTAATCAGAAATTCATAAATTGTTCGACCGGACCTAACGTGCAAGCGGGCGACGTTATATCTCAACTGGCGTTCGGTACCCGCCCACTCAAAGCGGAGCAAGCGGAGGGAAAGTGGTACATTTCGCTTGCAGGTAACTGTATACAATTTCATGCCGACATCGGAAGAGATGGGTTAAATAAATGCGAGTGATAGATAGTTGTCGTTAACCTAACGTTAGCTACTTACAACCGTAGAGTTGAATAGAATACTAGAGTGGACACGACATTGGCTGACCACACGGGACAACGTCCGACGCGGCCGCCGTCTTGCGTGTGCTAGGCACTCAATGTAAATAAGCGTAGAATGGACCCACCTCTGTCAAAAATGGCTTTGTTCTGTGAAAATATCCACTGACACACTATACAATGATGATATTTGAAATGCCTGACTCTATATGTACGTAAATCGTATCAAAGAAAACGATAATTAACGATAATTAAAACGACACAATATGACCTGTCATTAGTATAAAATGACACGTACGGATCAACAGTTAATATATACTAGCTAATATAAAATATCAATTTATTATACAAATCGATATTTGTGTTCCTTACTCAGCACTGCGAGGGCTAGGATTCCCGGTCGGCCGGCAGTCGCAAGATGGCGGCCACGATTGCCATGAGCAGTGCGCCTGTGTCCACTCTAGTATTCTATTCAACTCTGTGCTTACAACATACAGATAACAAGCATTACAGCCAACATAATGGTAAATCTGGACATTTTTTCGTACGATCAGTGATATTACTGTAAGCATGTTAATAGGTTTAATAATCTTAATGTTATCTCTGTAAAGCCAACCACGGTATTTGTATGGTCCAATAGTCCACACAATGTGCCTTCACATCCCCAATAAAACCCAAGAAATTGTCCATTTAACGTTATTTCAAACACCGATATGATAAAGTGATT
Source organism: Coilia nasus (assembly GCA_027475355.1). NCBI lineage: Eukaryota > Metazoa > Chordata > Actinopteri > Clupeiformes > Engraulidae > Coilia > Coilia nasus. The sequence goes on along the minus strand of CM050220.1, from coordinate 33,078,477 downwards.
GTACATTTCAGGAATATATTAGAGACGTTTTTGGCTGCATTATAAGCGTGACACTTGATTTAACGGAATCAATCAACCTGAGTCCAACTCGATACTAACCCCCGCATTTTGTCCTAATATTTTAACAGGTTCTCTTTTCGGTTAATGTTATTGGCATTTTTTTTTACTGTCGTTATCTACAGACAAAGCGGAGGAGACAGACTACGGTAGTTAAATGCGCTCCATGGTCATCACTTAAGGCTGACGTTAGCGAAATAGCTAATGTTACGGTTCAATTTATCATTGTACATTTGTCAAATACTGTACTTACCGTGAAGAAAACACACCCTAACCTACACTACACTAACGTCTAAACTACATATAATACAATACTACAAAAAAATACAAATTACTAATATCCTATATAAACTAAATACACTATACAATATATATACAAACACAAACAAGAAATCTATAAAACGTACACTGAATCTAAATATCTAATCACTGTATATACATATAATTTCTAATCTCTAACACTAAACTGCAAAAAAAAACAATTAAATTCTCTCTCTGTCTGTCTGTCTGTCTCTCTCTCTCGCCAGCAAAACCCACAAAGTTTAACTGTCAGTTGGCTGCAGATTTTAAACACTTTTTTCTGCACGAGCTCTCCGCTATAAAGCTCTGCTGGATGTCCTCGCGAATCATGGATTACTGAACAGATCTACCAGCACCAGGGTCCCTAGCTCTGTTACTGTTTGTGTGCTACTGTAATATAGGCTTACATGGAGTTTTTTCATCTCATGTCTGAATGTTGTTCACTGTGCGAAAGTTTTAGGCAGGTGTGAAAACTAAGAATGCCTTCAAAAATGGAAGTCTTCCTAATTTATTTATTCATTTACAGGTTGTTCCAAACATCTTGAAGAACTAACCACAGATGTTCTGTGGATATAGGCTTCCTCTCATATGCAAGTAGACCTAGAAGAATTGATGCTCTTTTGAAGGCAAAGGGTTGTCACACCAAATATTGATCTGATTTATATTCCCCTTTTGTTCATCAACTGCATTTTGAGGATTGATGAAAATAAATGATTAACACTTCTATTTTTGAAGGCATTCCTAGTTTACAGCATTTTTTTCACACCTGTCTAAAACCTTTGCACAGTACTGTATGCTCTGTGGCCGCAAACCCCACAATAAGATAATTGGTTAAAGGGCATGTTGCAGGGTTCATAAGTAACAAATTAACATCACTTTCTTGTTGATAATACACATTTAAACTGTTATCCATTGTGTTTGATTTTGATGCGTATCACAAAACAGAATATAATACGAAAAAGTGTTGCAATGTGCAGCCCCTCAAAACATTCCGTGACGTCACATTGGGGAGACGACCTGTAGATGACAGACTGACAGCCATAGAGACAGACGAGAGCAAGAGACAAGCCAGCGTGTTTAGCAGCAGTAGATAGATAAATACGATCCATATACAATACATACAATCCATATATATATGTAGATAGATATACAGATAGCCTAGATAGACTGATACATATTTATATAGAGAGAGGGAGGGCGATAGGAGACTGCTAGATAGCATAGTATAGATAGCCAGATAGCTAAACACACATTTTTATAGGCAGGTGGGTTGGTAGGATTCATATAAAATGGTCAACTGTTGAGTTTATTCTGGCTATAAAAACACAAATCTAACAGGGCACAGGGTCCATGACTCTCGACCAGCGTTCAAAACGCACTCACTTTCCTACATCACAAACTTTCCACAGCAGTTTCCATGGGGCAGCACCACCCACAAAAAACGTGAAACACAGCAACACGGACGCTTATTCTCTCGTTGTCGGTAAGCGGTGTTGATGATGGGGATGAGGAGTGTATGAAACATGAGTATGAACATGTGTATGAAGCTATATAAATAAACTTGTCTTGCCTTACGAAATTAATCATACTGAAGAAACATTGTGAAGATATGAACAGCCTATTCGGCGGTGGCACGGTAGCTAGGAGGATTGGTGGGCATGCACCCTGGGAAAAAAAAATTCTAGAGCTAAAATGGTGCATTCTAGGAAGAAATGAAGCTAAATTTTGGTCCCAGAAGGCTGGTGGAAACATAACACTTTTAATAAAATGTTTAATTTTTTGGCACAAATAGAACATGGCCACATGAAAGCTGAATTGGTACCACAGATCTTAGATTCTGCAGATAAATATAATTCAGTGTAGTGTAGTATTATCTAGAATGATGTCTGATGACAACAAATTCTTATTTCAGTGTTCCTGTAACAAGCTAACGAACTAGCTCATTGAAATGATTGGTAATGTGGTAATGCTAACAGTCATCGACTCACCTTGAATTTAACACGCTGCAATAACTTTACAACTTTATATTACTTTCTCCACTTCAGCTAATATCAGTATTAGTATCTGGGTGTTGGTGAGTAAAGTGGCAGCTTTCAGTTTAAAACATTATGTTAGCGTAGTTCGCTAGCGTTAGCACGCTAACAACCCCATACAGGCTGCAGCCTGGTCTGAAATGAAGCTAATTTTCTGGAAATCCAAAACAGTAACAACGTACACTATTAGGCTTGAAATAATCACAAATAATTGTGGATTGTGACACTTTGTTAAAAATCACAAATAATTGTGGATTGTGACACTTTGTTAAAAAGAACCATCAACAAATCCAGAAAGACGTAAGGACCAATTTATTAGTTAAATTCCACGAGTGTCCCGTTCAATGAAACAGTCTTGACTCTGAGGATTTGCCTTTCTATGGCAAGCCATCTTAACATTTAAAAGCTAAACTGGATATGTATTGCAGATATCTGTAATTCAGTTTTGCCTTGTCAAAAAGAACATTTCAGATATCCGCAACTACATTCTTCCTATCCGTAATTGTAATTTCAGATATCCACTAGGAAATTCTTCCTAGGGCAAATTACGTCACTTTTGTCATTCATTTGTATGGGGTTCATCATTATGGATATCTACAATTCAGTTCCAGATATCCACTACGTGAATTACGGATATCCACAACTGAATTATAGATATCTGTAATTCCAATTTGAGATATCTACAATTTGATTTTGACTAGTCATAACTCCAGTTCAAGATATCTTTAATTCACCTCAATTCAAGATATCTATATGTTCCTTTTCGGATGTCTTAAATTCAGTTGTAGATATCTGTAACTGGAATTATGACTAGTCAAAATGACATTGTAGATATCTCAAACTGGAGTTAGGGATAGTCATAATGTAATTGTAGATATCTATTATCAAGTTATAGATATCTTCAAATGAATTTTGTTTAGAGATATCTGAAATTGGAGATATCTGTAACGTTCATTTTGCCTAGCCAAAATGTAATTACAGATATCTTGAATTAGAGTTTTGACTAGGCAAAATGACGTTGCAGATATCTGTATGCAAATTAATCCCCATACCCAGTTTAGGCGGGAGCAGAGCGCCTTTATCCACCTTTTAACTGTTAAATGATTATGGTACCTAAGGAACGTTTCAGAGTGGCCAGAGGGAGAAGTTGTGTTTAACTGACTTTTTAACGCTGCTGCCCATGCAAGACAGGAGCTGCCAGAGAGAAATGATAGCACATTGCAGGACTTCCTATTTGATTTTGGCAGGGATGGACATTACATAGCCTAGAGCAACGTCATGCACAATAATTTGCACTAGTCATAATGACGTTTGAGATATCTTTAACTTTCATTCTGCCTAGTCAAAACTGAATTACAGATATCCGCAATTGTCATTTAAGACGTGTGACGAGTTGAATGTAGTTTTCAATGACGTAATTGCAGATATCTGTAATTCAGTTTTGCCTAGTCAAAACTGAATTACAGATATCTCCATCTATCGTTTCGACTAGTAACAATTACGTTACAGATATCTTGTATGACAATTCCGACTATCCAAAATGCATTTCCGACTAGTCAGAAAGACGTTGTTGATATCTACAGTGTTAATTTTGGATAGTCAAACTTAGCTTTTAAATGTTAAAATGGCTTGCCATAGCCTTTCACGCTCTCTCTCACTCTCTTTCAGCAGCTAGATGATCCGATCGCATTCTGTACACTGTGGAGAAAGTTTTCTTGCTACATGAGCATGTCCCAAGGAGAGCGTTCTCCTTCCTTCTTGTGTAGCATTTACAGTCAAAGTCAGGCAGTTTTAGTAGCCCCGAGGTTTACGTTAAAGATCTTAGATTCTACAATACTCTCTGATACAGCTGACTGGCGGAAAAAAACAAAGGAGCACTGTAATCGGCATGTGATTGGCCAGTTTCGCCAGTATAGTAGTTTACACACCCACCATGGAAGTTTCCTAAAAACGCAGCCTACATTTGACTACATTGGGGCTTCTTGTTCGGGGAAAATCCCGGGGGGAATTTTTTTGTGCATGATTTTTAAGCGTATCGGCATTTTATGAAAGCGTCTCGGCAAAACTTGATGTGTATCGGCAAAAAAAGAAGCTCATCGGTGCCGATACGCTTAGACGCTTTGGGGAAAACACTGTGTTTTTCTACATGCAGTCAAGTTCAACACAGATGCCATCTGCTGCGCTGCTGATCTGCTGCAGAAATTGCAGTAAGTCTAACTGTAAGGTAATACGAAATGTTTTCATTTGTATTAGTTTGAACAAACCAGACAGTAGGGAATTTGTGAAACGGCCTGCTGAAAAAAACAGCTTGACCAGCTTATGATGGTTTGCTGGTTAACCATCTTATTGACCAGCTTGTTTGACCATCATATGATGGTTGACCAGCTGAAGCTATGTTTTCGCAGGAGTTTTGCTGGTTTAGCTGGTAGATCCAGCTTATGATGGTAATTAAGATGGTTTTGCTGGTCAAACCAGCTTAAGATGTGCATTTTTGCTGGTACTGCTGGTTTTGCATTGCTGGTTTTGCTGGTTATTCCCGTTTAAGATGGTCATTCTAGCTGGTTTTGCTGGTTATAGCTAGCTGGTAATTCCAGCTTATGATGGCCACCGAGGCATGCATTGCTGGTCGCTATTTTGCTTTTAACTTTAGAAAAATGGCATACACTGAACATTTAAACATTTCAAAACATTTATTCAATTATAAAAAGGAAAAAAAAAAGTGTGTTGTAAGTGAGGTATATTATTAAGTGTGGGTGAGCAGTGTTTTCCCCAGAAATAAAAAGAAGGGTTTAAATTTGGATGTAAATACGATGACGCGGTGGCACGGTAGCTAGGAGGATTGGTGGGCATGCACCCTGGGAAAAAATGTTTTTTCTAGAGCTAAAATGGTGCATTCTATGAAGATCTTAAGCTACATTTTGGTCCCAGAAGGCTGGTGGAAACATAACACTTTTAATAAAATGTTGCATTTTTTGGCACAAATAGAACAAAAAACTCGTTGCACTTGGTGAGTTGAAAGAGCCAAAACTCCCAGGTGGGAAGGCTAATTTATTGTCACACAAGAAATACTGCAAGCACTATATAATGTCACATGAATTTGACTAGGCTGTCACTAAAATGTCTAAATGTTGAGCCTCCTGTTTTTCTGGGCCGCCCACTTGTCTGCCGCAGCCTCCAACCACATCTCTCGGACAGGTGGACCCTCGATGCTAATGAGCACCACGCTAAATATCTCCCTGTATGGCCACATGAAAGCTGAATTGGTACCACAGATCTTAGATTCTGCAGATAAATATATTTCAGTGTAGTGTAGTATTATCTAGAATGATGTCTGATGACAACAAATTCTTATTTCAGTGTTCATGTAACAAGCTAACGAACTAGCTCATTGAAATGATTGGTAATGTGGTAATGCTAACAGTCATCGACTCACCTTGAATTTAACACGCTGCAATAACCTTACAACTTTATATTACTTAATCCACTTCAGCTAATATCAGTATTAGTAGGCTATTTATGTGGGTGTTGGTGAGTAAAGTGGCAGCTTTCAGTTAAAAATGTTAGCGTAGTTCGCTAGCGTTAGCGCGCTAACAACACCATACAGGCTGCAGCCTGGTCTGAAATGAAGCTAATTTTCTGGAAATCCAAACAGTAACAACGTACACTATTAGGCTTGAAATAATCACAAATAATTGCGGATTGTGACACCTTGTTAAAAAGAACCATCAACAAATCCAGAAAGACGTAAGGACTAATTTATTAGTTAAATTCCACGAGTGTCCTATTCAATGAAACAGTCTTGACTCTGCTCTACATAAAGGACGATTTGCCTTTCACGCTCTCTCTCACTCTCTTTCAGCAGCTAGATGATCCGATCGCATTCTGTACACTGTGGAGAAAGTTTTCTTAATACATGAGCATGTCCCAAGGAGAGCGTTCTCCTTCCTTCTTGTGTAGCATTTACAGTCAAAGTCAGGCAGTTTTAGTAGCCCCGAGGTTTGCGTTAAAGATCTTAGATTCTACAATACTCTCTGATACAGCTGACTGGCGGAAAAAAAACAAAGGAGCACTGTAATCGGCATGTGATTGGCCAGTTTCGCCAGTATAGTAGTTTACACACCCACCACGGAAGTTTCCTAAAAACGCAGCCTACATTTGACTACATTGGGGCTTCTTGTTCGGGGAAAATCCCGGGGGGAATGTTTTTGTGCATGAATTTTAAGCGTATCGGCATTTTATGAAAGCGTCTCGGCAAAACTCGATGCGTATCGGCGAAAAAAGAAGCGTATCGGTGCCGATATGCTTAGACGCTTTGGGGAAAACACTGGGTGAGGGTGTAGTGGGGTGTGGTGTGGGTGCAGTCTGTTTTGCTTTTTCCTCTTTCTTCCTTATGTCCATGATATTTTGGCTAATGTAATGGCCCAGGCTTTTCAGACGGTTCTTTAGGTCCTCTCCCTCCACTCCTTTATCTGCAAGCCACCATTGGAAGCATTCTGCAAAAAAGAAAATGTTTAAAATGAACATTAGGTTCATATGGACAAATCAGCTTTAATACTTTAATAAATTCTAACTGAAAGTGGGGATTATTGGCCGGTCAATTTGGTGTTTGACACAAAACAAATTGCAATAGTAATCATTCCAAGTTTTTTGTGATCTCTAGATACATCTAAAATAACATATCAAAAATCTACTGATTGACATTTAGTGGAACACGTTATTTAAGGTCAAAAGCAAATTACCTCTCATAGGAAACACAAACACAACCACACACGTGTATACACACACACACAGAGGAAAAAAAGTGTGAGAGTAAGAACTGACAATAAGAAGGCTGCGTTCGATTCGATCACTGACACTGACACACACACACACACACACAGAAACAAATTACCATTAACAGATGTGACAGTTGAGCAGGGTAAATTTTTAAATTAAGAGATATCAAAATGAAACTTTAACAGGCTGAGAGAGACAGTATTGGTGATTGACTGGACAATAACTTAACATGGAAGGTTGGATTCATTGGAGTCATTATGTACCTTTCACTGCCCGAAATTTGCCTGGGGAGAGTGGTGGCCTTGCCTCCCCCCTTTTAGTTGGGCACTCTTTCCCACTTATGGACCGCTCTTTTAGGGCTGCAGTTCCCCATACCGCCACCGCAAGCTCCTTTACAAAGAGGGAGTCTTTGTGTGTAGTGCAGATGCGCTTCCACACCTCCCCACGGACCCATACTCCCTGACCCAAGTGTACCTGAAAAATAACAAAGAAAAAATAGGTGACCAGAACTGTATTGTACCACAATGGATTTTATCCAAATTGTTTGCGTCAAGCCAGTGTTATTGAGCCACCACACTTGTTGAGAGGAACTGAGAAAAAGAGTTAACCTTAACAATTGGAATTGGGTTTGCTTATATTTCGCAGAAGTACCCCTACCATTTTTGTAAATATTATATTGTATCTTCATGGGAAAATATAGACATGAAATGAATATAACTAGTTTACATAGTCAATGTACAGCTTGTCCTCTAAATACATCTCAAAACGCAACCATTTACCATTTACTTCCAAACAGCTTGTGCAAAATTGTGCCTAAAGGAGCTCTGGTGAATCTCATGGCACCAGGGTTGAGGCAGTGCAATAATAATGGTTGGCACACAAAGTATTAAATACTTTGGGCACAATTATAGGGTGTAAATGGTTGTGTTTTAATGTTAATGGCTGTGTTTAGAGTTATATTTAAAAGAGGACAAATATAGCACTCCAGAAACTGTGCACTGACTATGTTATATTGTTAAATTGTATAAGTTATATTGACGTTCCATGTCTATAGTTATCCCATGTGGATACAATATAATATTTTGCCAAAATAGGTGGGGTGTACTTCTCTGTGTATTTTCGTCCATGACTGTATATAAGGGTTGAATAGCTTACCTTTCCATCCTCTTCAGTAAATCGGGCCACCAGCTCATTTGTTTCCGCTGGTGGCATCGGGACTGGATTGCATGGGTATGGTCTGAGTGATTCTGTATACAAACAGTAGAATAGTGTAAATATGTGCATCCACATCCATCCAATTAGTCAATTCATTTGCAAAATTAGGGTGAAGTAGGTAATTTGGGACACTTTTTGGTAGATCACATGTAAATCTATTAAAAATGCTCAAGAGGGTTAAAGTTAATTATTGCTCCGCTTGATATGAGTCTATTTAACCTTAATATTTTAACCTTAAAAGGTTTTATTATTGTATATACTGTACATATCGCACTTGCTGCTCTTGCACTTCTGATTAGATGCTAAACGACATTTCATTACCTGTATTTATACATGTGTAATGACAATAAAGTTGAATCTAATCTAAAAAAAAAAAAAATCTTTTAACCGTCAAACGCTACAAGACACCATACATTGGTCTGAGAAAACGTTCAGGTAAAATGGGACACCTGGTCAGGTAAGATGGGACAGTGGGCCAGTTGTATTACGAATAATTTGCACAAATTGAAGAATACATTTAAAAATATTTATTGTCCACTTTTGTGTGTGTTCATGCAAGTGTGAGGAGCACCTATGTTTGTGTTTGTGTGTGTGTGCACATCAGCACGAGTGTGCAAGTGTGTGCGAGTGTAATTGTGTGGCGTGCGTCTGCAAGGTTATGTGCATGGGTTTACATAGGCTACAGGCTACCATGAGTGTGTTTAACAGCTTATAAGTGATAACATTTTACTGAATACAGTAGAAATTTTAACAGTTAAAGTTGTACAGTACCATTGGGAAAAAGTGTCCCATTTTAGCTGTTGTCCCAATTTGCCTGATACATACCATATTTAATAGAATTCCCTTTCCTTGTAAAAAGTAAAGCACACAACCCAAAAGTTTTATAATACCCTAATAAAACAACATAAATTAAACTCATGTTTTGTAATATATTATCATTGATTCAATTACAATATTCCTATGATTGTTAAGACAGAATCAACACGCCATGGGCCTCATCTGGCAAGTGTTGGGTCCACTGACTATTTAAATCTTGGCTCCTTCCATCTGTGATGCTTTACACCAATCACAATAGGTTATATTTTGTGAATGACATCTGTAGTAACAATATAATAATATGGTTACTAATTGGCTGCTAATATTTACAGAGATAAAGGCCTGAAGCCATATTTGTCCCATTTTACCTGATGTCCCAATTTACCTTCTCACCTTATTGTCAGTCTGTTTGCTAAACTCACCAGATGACACAAAAGTTTGAAAGTGGCTGACACAATCCCTCAGTTGATCGGTGACAGCCCTGAGGTCCCTCAGTTCTTCCATTTCGTTTTTCAAATCATCATATCTGTGGAATGAAGATCAGACATCATTTAGACCATGGACAATAATAGTGCTTTTTTTAGAAGCACAGTCAAAGGTAGTAATCATGAAGTCATTGAAGGTGTTGGGCTGTCTGTTATTGATTGATTTAGTTAGGATAGAATGATCACAATATCTTACTTTCTTTTCAGTGTATTCAATTTTTCTGATGTGGTTCTGTGTTTCTGTTTTTCATCTTTTAATTTTTCCATTACGTTTTTATAAAGTTTTTCCGGAACCACCCCTGAGTCACTGAAGTCATCATCATCTTCCTCAATGTCATCCTCGATGTCATCCTCATAATCCAGTTCATTTTGTATTGGTTTTTTTTGTAGTGCATTTTTTTTCCTTTTTCCTCTCATTTAATATGGCCAATAAATTTTTCTTTCTGCTGTCCTCTGTAATTTTCTGAAAATTAATATGAATTTATCAGACACAGCTTTCACTTACAAAAAAAAAAATCATAATCATAATCACAGTAATAATAATCTCTTAAACCCGGGAATGTTGAGTACCTTAAAGTTTTAATGCAGAAATATCAATAGGCCAAATGGATGAAATTTAGCTTGGTTGCCTAAAGTTGCACTTTGGGCAATTTGCACAATTAGCAATAAAACTTTATGATTTCTGGGTTTACTATTATACAGTAGTACGAAAGAGCTTACACCCCTTCCATGTTTGCAAATATTTCATTGGTCTATGAACATGAGCACCGCCCACCTAGCAGAATCCCTCAAGAACCAGTAGGTTTCATCGAGCGACGTGTGACCAGAGACTTCTTTACTCTCTGGGGTGACGTTAGTTCAGTCGGATACTCCGCCACTTGCATCGAGGATCTTTTGGAAACTGTTGTCGAATAAGGTGAGTAACTGTGTGGATTAATTTATATTTTATTGTCTTACCTTCGATGGGTTTTTTGATGTGGTTGGTTGGGTGTCTGCTGGCGCCTCTTCATCAAATATTTTGGGCACCCTTAAACGTTTTGTTGGCTGCTGTATTTCAGCCACGATGTCCTCTTTCAAGCCTGTGGGATGTTAACATTTAGTTATCCATGTAGCTGGTTACAAATGTTAGTTTTCGCGCTAGCTTAAGTCAATTACAGTCTGCTAGGTAGCTGGTTAGGTAGCCTGCTTTAACGGGCGTTCCAGCTAATACCGCTAGCGGCTAGCCTATGCTATCAGACTTTTTTATTTATGTTGCCAGTAAATACCCGAACTTTAGTAGCACTAACTTTTATCAAGATGTTATGCTAAGATGATTATTTAGTAAGTAGTTACACAGTCCACGTATCATTAAGCCAATTTATCACTTGCTAGCTAGACTAGTTGACGAGGCAGTAGCTGAAGCAAACTTACGTCTGACCATGAACACCTGACCACTGAAATAGTCGTTCTCCCATTTTATAAAGTACAACTTGGTCGGGGTGTGGGTTTTTCCGTCGAAGTTTTTGATGTCCGCGATGGGTACAATCTTTTTTACCCCATCGCCTGTGTACCTAACATAAGCGTACATTTTGTCTGTTGACGCTAACTAACGTTTGTAACGGTTAATACGTTTGCAGCTAGGCAACATCATTAGCTCGTGAAGTTAATAGCTTGTGCTCGAGCTAATAGTCCCAGAGCCAGGAGGGTTTTATTTATGTGGTGGAGCCCAGAAGGTTCAATGGGTGTTTTTGATTCAGGAAATGGTGAGGAATTCAAATATGCAAGTCTTACAAACCCAAAGGTAGACATAAACTCACAATATTCATCTGAAGGTGGGACTATAAGCTACTGCTCGAGCTAGGCTAAATGGCGATAAACTGCTACAAGGCAACACTGAAGTTCTTTTCAAACTCCCTCCTTCAATAGATGTCTCGCAAGCGTTATAAAGCTTACCTTGAGCCTGATGATGAAACCGCTGTACCCATCCGAAGCCGTCGTCGGTGTGAGGTAAGTCTTCATTTTTATAAGATTAACACAACAATGTGCAGTAATGTGGATCTGGTAGTAAGAAATAATAAAAGGAACTAGCAACATGCCAAGGGTATATTTTAATATTGATTAAACACAATATGACAATTTTAAATAATAGTGAGGTAAATGCTCAGACATGTGTCCATTCTACTTTCTGTTCAGGATGGCAGTGGAATGGGTCGCTCAGTACAACCAGCCTCTTCTCCACACTCTCCAGTCCATTCTGTAAGTGTATAACCAGCAATGCTGTGCTTAGATGAGCGATGTGCAAAGAGACGCGTGTGTGTGCTCACTCTCTCTCATATCTTCAAGGATGACAGTGGGTTGGTTTACCCAGCACAGCTACTGGCCGCTCCTCCACATTCTCCGCACTCTCCAGTTCACTCTGTAAGTGCACATCCATCAATGCTGCTCCCAGATGAGCACTGTGCAAAGAGACGTTTTTGTGTGTGCGTGCGTGTGCCCACTCTCTCTCTCGTCTTTCAGGATGGCAGTGGGTTGGCTTACCCAGCACAGCTACTGGCCTCTCCTCCACATTTTCCACACTCTCCTGTTCACTCTGTAAGTGCACATCCACCAATGCTGCTCCCAGATGAGCACTGTGCAAAGAGACGTTTTTGTGTGTGTGTGCTTGTGCCCACTCTCTCTCTTTCGTCTTTCAGGATGGCAGTGGGTTGGTTTACCCAGCAGATCTACTGGCCTCTCCTCCGCACTCTCCACATTCTCCACATTCTCAACGCTATTTTTTTTTTTTTTACTTCTGTTGGCATACATGAACACACACACACACACACACAGTGGTCCTTTAGTGTTTATTGAGGTGCCATGACGGCTCCCTCTCTCTTAATTACAGGGGTGATGTTGGCTCACCACAAGGTCAAGACAAGGGAGTCCAGTGACGAAGGTAAAGGAGAGACTCACAGGCTTGGATGACTCCCCATGGTAGAGATCCCAGAGATGGATGGAGAACCTGCATGCTGGCTTCTACTGGAAGAGGAGGTGAGTAAGTAGTGAGATGTGAGATACCCACCTCTAGCATCCTTCACATGACAGAGGCTCCTGCAGGGGGCTTGGGGGTTTGTGTGGTCTTGTTAGGGTTAGTGTAGTCTTGTTAGGATTGTTGGGCAGTTTTGTTGGGTTTAGTATAGTCTAGTCTTGTAGTCTAGTCAGGGTTAGTGCTGTTCAGTTTTGTCAAGGTTAGTGTAGTGTAGTAAGTGTAGTCTACTCTTGTAGTCTTGTCAGGGTTAGTGCTGTTCAGTTTTGTCAAGGTTAGTGTAGTGTAGTAAGTGTAGTCTACTCTTGTAGTCTTGTCAGGGTTAGTGCTGTTCAGTTTTGTCAAGGTTAGTGTGGTGTAGTAAGTGTAGTCTACTCTTGTAGTCTTGTCAGGGTTAGTGGAGTGTAGTTAGTGTTAGTTACAGATCATTAACACCTCCATTCTCACAGGTATTTTCCCAAGCGCCTTTAAAACTGCTGTAGTGAAGCCATTGCTAAAGAAACCAAATCTGGACTATAACACATTAAACAACTATAGACCAATCTCCAACCTCCCATTTATAAGCAAAATACTCGAAAAGGCTGTCTTCTTACAGCTCAACCAATTCCTTAATGAAAACGACATCCTAGAAAAATTCCAATCAGGCTTTAGAGCAAATCATAGCACAGAGACTGCTCTAACCAAAATAGTAAACGACCTCAGACTCAGTACAGCCACAAACAAAGTCTCTGCCCTAGTCCTCTTGGACCTAAGTGCCGCCTTTGACACAATTGATCACAACATACTACTACATCGTCTCAAAACTTGGGTGGGCCTCTCAGGCCATGTACTAAAATGGCTTGAGTCATACATCACCGGAAGACAATTCTATATTAGTTTAGGAGATCATATATCTAAAAATCACGACGTACCCTTCGGTGTTGCTCAAGGCAGCTGCCTTGGCCCCCTGCTTTTCTCATTATACATGCTACCGCTGGGCAACATTATCAAAAAACATAATATAGACTTTCATAGTTATGCCGATGATACACAACTTTATATCTCAGTTGAGCCAGACAAAACCACAGCTCTACAGTCTTTAACCTCCTGTTTGTCAGCTGTCACGCATTGGATGAGCAATAACTTTCTAAAGTTAAACGAAAACAAAACTGAACTACTACTTATCGGCCCTAAAAGACAAACGGGAAGCTCTACTCCCCAGTCTAGGCAACCTAAACCAATATGTCAGAGAACAGGTAACTAGCCTAGGTGTCATCCTTGACTCTGACCTAAGCCTTAAACCACACATCAACAAAGTGACTAAAACAGCATACTTCCATCTAAGAAATATAGCAAAAGTTCGCCCCTTCTTGACCAAGCCAGACGCTGAAAAACTTGTTCACGCATTTATTACAAGTAGATTAGACTACTGCAATGCCTTGTTTACAGGCCTCCCAAAAAAATCAATTGAAAAACTACAGCTTATTCAAAACTCGGCTGCAAGATTACTAACAAAAACAAGAAAGATGGAACATATTACTCCTGTACTGGCTGAACTACACTGGCTACCTGTATCCTATAGAATTGATTTTAAAGTACTACTACTGGTATTTAAAGCTGTAAATGGCCTTGCCCCATGCTATATTGCTGACGCATTATCCTCTTATACCCCTGCACGAGCCCTTAGATCCGCTGATGCCGGTCTCCTGAGGATTCCAGACGCACCATCCAAAAGGATCGGGGAATCGGCCTTTTCATACTACGCCCCAAAGAGATGGAATGCCCTACCACAGCACATCAGAGAAGCAGAATCCATCGACATCTTCAAGCGACAACTAAAGACCTACCTATTCAACCAAGCCTACACTTAACTACTCAGTCACAGACTTCCCGTTACCAGCCCTGGCAGATGGGCTACCCTGGGAGACGTGGTTCTGCCTGAGGTTTCTTCCTAGAAAAACAGGGAGTTTTACTCACTGATTCCTGAGGTTTCTTCCTGAATTCACGCAAATCAAACAAACAGGGAGTTTTTCCTCACCCCTGTTGCTCCCTGGGGACACTAACAACCGACTGCGCCTAAATGAACTCTCCCCGTCTAGTGCCACTGGCCTGCAAAGACTGCCGACCTATGTTCACATAAGAGCCCACATTAACAGGGCGTTGCATAGCTCTAGCGCCACTGGACTACAAAGATTGCTGACTAGGGCCTACAAGGACTGCCTACCTGTGTTCATGCAAGAGTCAGTCTGCTTCTGTATTTATCTGCTCTGACATCACTGAACCGCAAGAAATGTTGTCTTGCAACAACCCTGCCAAACTGTAAAGCACTTTGAGTTGCATATTGCATGTATGAACTGTGCTATACAAGTAAAGTTTTATTATTATTATTATTATTATTATTATTATTATTATTATTATTATTATTCTCACAGGTATTCGAGCGAAATAAGCTCAGCATTTTCTTGGCAAGTGTCCGAATCTCTTGGAACCTGTCTTTATCCAGCTGGTGTCGACTCCGACAGTCTGTGTCAGTGTCAAACTGCAGTTCAACGAGCATTGCAACCGGTTCTTTCCACAAACCATTTTCTCCCGGAGTGGAACATCACGGAAAACCGCGTCCATTCTCATCCTGGCTTGCTTGCTGTTGCGATTGTGGGGGCAGAAGCAACTTAAGATATCCGAGAGGTCATCATGTCGTTTTGAAGCGTTCTTGTGAATGTTGTGATTACATATTATTTCCCCCATTTTTACAATGTTCGTTGGTCAAATAAAGTCTGTATTAAAGAACCTAACCCTGCTGTTAAGAGCGCTAATAATAGCCACATCACACGACATAAAAAAATAAAACCGCGAATAATGCCTACCAAAGGGCAAACTAGTAAGTGTGTTGTGGTCAAAGAACAATAATACTGTTACAATGTCGATATACTTTGGGTTGGTACTGCCATAAACCGCTGAATAATTCAAGAAATGGCAAGGCGGTGAAGACTATTAACACCTCCCCCAGACCTGTTCTCTGCGTGGCCACGCAGTTTAGCATATGCGCGCGATTTAGCATAACAAAATAATCACCGGCATTCCGCGTAGGTAGTTATGGCTCTAGCAAGAAAGGCTACTAACACCTGTTTTCTGAGAGGTGCCGCGGGCTGGTGGAAAGGAGCTGGACTTTGGACATGTCTGGTGTATGGCATCTACAGACAATGCTGACAAAAAGTTATCAAAGGATTTATCTTGAGATAAACCATTTCGAAGTTACACGTCAATGAACATTTAAAGGCCTAGCGAAATGAAAAAATGCCTCCTAAGTAAACTTCATATATCGATTCTAGGGACATTTTTGTGTTGACTGACGAAATGATGCCACCTTTGGCACAGTAAACAGCGAGAAAACTGGCAAAGAACAGCGCTTAATGCGAACCACTTTTGATCCAACCGGAAGTAGCAGACGATAAGGCCGTGACGTCACGAGTTGGACACAGATTGTGTTTACATTATGGCTGACCGTACAGTTGACGACGAAGAGAGCGCAGAATTTAGCGATTATTCATCGTCATCCGGCATTTCTGATCCGTTTATTGACGAAGAAGACACAGAAAGAGAAGAGGAACAAACTGAGCAGAGTGAAGAGACTTTACATGGGCTAGAACCTTACAGATTCGAGCCTGAAGTTACCTTGTCTAGCCTAGGCATCACCATGATGCTGAGCGTGGCCGCAATCACGGCAATGGGCGATAAATAGGGGGATTAGGCTTTTGTTTGGGTACTTTTAGTGACTCCTATCAGCTGATCAGGGGTCCGTTTCCCAAAACCGTAGTTGCTTACTAAGTTAGCTACTTTGTTGGTTGCAATGCAATTTCCCATTGCCAACCAACTAAGTTGCTAACTGGTTAGCAACTATGGTGTTGGGAAACGCATCCCAGCACTCTCACACGCACAGCCACTCACTCAGGTTACAACCTGATACAACCAGAATGCCACAAATACATCTAGCTTGCTTCCACGCCCTAGCAAAATACTTCAACTACCCTGAAGACCGAAACAGAACTCAATCGGTAATCGCCATGATAAACTTGCCTTTATCCTTCGGGAACAGACACATCGACACCCCTTCGGCGTTTGTGTTGCTGCATCCACCAGCAATACACCGCTTCCCTCCTCCTTTCCTCTTCTCTTTCACTTCCATGACTAACCTTATGGGCCCGATGGACGCAAAATGCGTCCAAATTTACACCCATTCTTCTCTGTTGAAATACTCCGGAACGGTACATCCTACATCGTTGGCTTATCACTGGTCACTTATACCAAACAAAACAACAGAACCAGGGCTTTACAACGTGACCTCCCGCTTATTTTTGTGACCAAGTATCGGCGAGATATTAATATTTAAAGACTCGCCAAAATCTCTCATATTAGCGCTTTGCACATGCATTACTCTCGATGAAATTACTCGCGAACCCGTGATCGGAGAGATAAGACACGCACATCACTACAAACTACAGACCCTCAGCTTTATAATGACACCAAGTAGCCTACATATTATAACGTTAATTTATCACGTTAAAACAAGGGATCAAATATTTGCCATCATTATTTATATAATGACTTGACAAATTTTTACTTCGCCCATTTTAATTATCCAGTTATCAGTCAATGCATAATAGCAGAACTTACCCATTCTACTGCTAGCATGCATTTCTGTCAAGACACCTTTCATACAGTTTTGAAATGACTGAAAATTTCTGCATAACATCCATAATCCTGTATAATCCTGATATAACATCCTTCATTACATGGAACATATGCCCTTATTTCCGTCAGGCACAGACTACATATTTATCAACATTGATAAGCCACTGAATATCCCACCATCATGGTTCTTATATTGCCAGATTCCAGACAATCTCCTCTTTTCACATATGAATATATATGCTAACCAGAAAGCCGATAATAATTCAAAAACTTTAGAGAAACTTCGATAGTCGAGACGGAAAACAGCGCAAGTGAATACAAACAGCTCGAGAGCGGTCCAACTCGTGACGTCACACATAGCTCCGGCCACAATGGCCACGCAGAGAAAGAATTCCCCGAGATTTGTCGGCGGGAAGTTCAAAATTCCGCTCTCCTTTTGTTATGCGAAAAGCTGTGACGGCGAATGTCACAGAAAATGGTCAAGGAGTACCTAAACTGTGATTTTGCATGCCATAAGGTGTTGCATTTCACTAGGCCTTTAACACGTAGCTTAAATTCTTCAAAAGTCCATATCTTGGCTTTTAATTGCTGAAATTTGGTCAAAGTTGACATGCCATCTCTAAACAGCTTTCCGTTCATGTGTACTAAATTTTGTGACATTTCATCATAGGGGGCGATGTTTATCGCCGAAGCTAGGTGTTGAAGAGCAGTTTTTGTTAAATAACTCGGCAACAATTTTGCCCAAGACAACAATTTTGTGTTAGTTTGTCAGTGTTACAGAGGCGTATCGACCCAGCCCATATACACTCACTTGAAACATAGCGCACCCTAGTGATATGGGTGAATGCAAAAATTGGGATTTTGAGTTGGCAATATCTTGAACTGAGAAAGTGGGAACTGCACAAAATACGTCACGCACGATCAGCAAGAAGACCTCTAAAACCACAGCACGTGCCATACAATTTGGTCCATAGGGGGTGCTGTAATTGTACAAAATGTCATTTTGCCTATTATCTAGAGAATGCTAACGTTTACAATCAATTTTTTTTTATCATGAAATCTATTGACCCTCACGCATTGAAAAAACTGGTCGACACCCACTTCCAACGAAAACAATTTCCATGAAATTTTAACATTGCGAAAACGAATCTGAACGAACTCGTCATGTGAATTTCACCAAAGTTGGTATATGCCATCTACAGACAATGGCCGGGTTTCCCAGTTAAACCTTCTTAACGAGTTAAGAAGGCTCTTAAGAAGAGGTTGGCCAAGAGGAAGTGTTAAGATAAGAGTGTTTCCCAGACGCTTTCTTAACACCCTTCTTACCAACGTCTTAAGAACCTTCTGCCTTCTTAACTGGAGCGCAATGAGCAATAAATTCCAGAATGGCCGATTGGAGCGCATAGTTACCATAGTAAAATCACAGATTTTAGAGCGCTACTCTAGAATCTTTGGTAAATTGCTCCCAACTGAAGTGGTGGTACAACACGTGGCGTCTGACTGAACATCAATAAAATACCGGCTAAAAATTAGACATTTGTCGTCACGGGCGCACAAAAACAAATTGACACATATAATAATTACCGAAACACACAAAATCCAGGGAAATAAAAATGGAAACACAAAATGAAATCAGTACGTAATTTCATTTAATGCATAGCCTACATTCTGATCTGTCTGATATAAATCTGCAATATGAGGAGTAAATATGTGAAAAACTGAGAAATTTGCGTCCCTTTGTCATGAACGACAGGGAAAAGGGGGAAAACACGATCAGGAGGAATGGACGTACTGCATTAATATCTCCTTGCTTAGTGTCACATTGCTTTACCTGCCTGAGGGGGGTGCTGTTTTCACTGTTTTGTCGCTAAGACTCTAAGAACTTCTAAGAACTTCTAAGAACTTCTTAACTGCATCTGGGAAACCCGGCCAATGCTGACAAAAAGTTATCAAAGGCTTTATCTTATGAGATAAACCGTTTCGAAGTTACACGTCAATGAACATTTAACACGTAGCTTAAATTCTTCAAAAGTCCATATCTTGGCTTTTAATTGCTGAAATTTGGTCAAAGTTGACATGCCATCTCTAAACAACATTCTTTTCATGTGTACTAAATTTTGTGACATTTCGTCATAGGGGGTGATGTTTATCGCCGAAGCTAGGTGTTGAAAAGCAGTTTGTTAAATAACTCAGCAACAATTTTGCCCAAGACAACGATTTTGTGTTAGTATGCTGGTGTTTCAGAGGCGTATTGACCCAGCCCATAAACACTCACTTGAAGCATAGCGCCACCTAGTGATATGGGCAAATGCAGAAATTGGCATTTTGAACTGCTAATATCTTGTACCAGGAAGGTGGGAACTGCACAAAATACGTCATGCACGATCAGCACAAAGACCTCTTAAACCACAGCACGTGCCATACAATTTGGTCCATAAGGGGCGCTGTAATTGTACAAAATCGCATTTTGCCTATTCCTTGAATTCACAAATCACTTCTACACACTACACAAACACACACAATGTCATTCATTCAAAACCCACACCCATGCCCACTACCAGGAAATCATTTCCACAGAAATTCTCACCTCACAACACTGCTCTACCACACACTCATCATACCAACAGTTCCCACATTTCAATATACTGCGGCGGTCATACCATGTACCACTATGCGGTACATCTAGTTATATTAGAATGACAATATCTTGTACAGCGAAAAGCAAATGAACGACATTTGTTTATCAGCGCCATAGCAACAACATCTTCCTGTCGTTCTACCGTGCTCTGACCGTGCCGGAGGAGTTCGAAATTTTTAACGCATGGGGAGGGCCTCGGATACGGTATTTCTTCCGCACCACTCTTAACTGGAGCTGATCGCATGCGGAATGCGAATCTCCACTGACAATGACTGACTTCCGGTTGTATCGGAGCCGGATCTCAGCATGTAGTGTACAGGCGGCATTAGCAGCAGCTACGGTAACTCTTGTGAAATATTAGAATGTGATCACGTTATAGAGATTGTAACAAAAATGGAAAGCACACAGTAGGAAATGGACAGTAATGTTGGTAGCGTATAGCTGCAGTGACGGTAGCAGAGTTCGGAGAAAACAAATTTAGATATTGATGATGTGGGGTACATTAGTGAAAATTTGGTTATCAGTGGGTATTGTTAGGTTGCTTTGCTGTGGTGTTTGGTTAAGTTTGTCAGCTGAGGTAATGTGGTACGTATGATTTACTGTGATTGCAAATATGGATACTGCCATTTCGTTCCATTTCTAATTTCTAAGGTTTCAGAATGTTGTGCGGTGTCTACGTTTTATTTGTCATGCACAACTTTGCATGCGTGCATCTCCCAACTTCATTGTAATACGTTATGTGTTGACTACAATTTCTTTTCATATTCGGCCAACATGAACACGCTGGTGTCCTTTGCGGTGCTGTGTCCTCTTCTGGCTCCAGTTGTTCCTCCTGTTCAACACCTTGTTCATTTTTCTTCCTTGTTCCTTGTTTCGTACCTTGTTCAATCTGTTTTATTCCAACCATGGTTAACCTAGGCTTTTTAAAGTTATCCCTGGCCCCAAATGGAAATAGTTTGTTGTTCTTGATCTCTCTCGCTCTCCTTCTTTTTCTCTCTATCACACACACATTATTCTTGTTTCAATCATTTTTAATAAAAAATCTTGTGTATTGAATAACTTTTGTACCAGTCATACTTAAATTGCAAATGTGTTTACTTGCTTGTATGGTTAGCAGTGTTGCCAGATTGGGCGGTTTTCCGCCCAATTGGGCTACTTTTGATTACATCTGGCGGGGAAAAAATGCATTGGGCGGGTATATACAATTTGGGCTGCTTTTGCCAGCAACTGGCGTTTTTTTAATATTGTGAAAACTGCACAACAAACCGTTATTTTATGGTTTAAATACAACACAAATACAAAATTTAGTATACATCACTCCCTCGTATTATGGTCACATCAACAAACTAGCGTAGTGCGCCGACGCAGATTCTGCGTAAAGGTAATTGATTTTTATTATTTGCGCCATGACAGCTTTGTTAATTGCGTCCACTGTTTTAATGTATTTACTGCATGGCTTAAAATAACTTTTCACGGCGTTGTGTGCTCTTGATCCATGTTAGCTGTCATACTGTAGTAGACTAACAGCTGTAGCGCCGTGCGTCTTTCAGCACCCTGGTGGAGAGTGACTGTTCATGTAAATATGGTCTCCATATGTCCACAGTAATCTTTTTATGTGTAAATAGCAGGTGGTTACTGCTGCTGTGTTAACTTGGGCCTGGCACTGGGATACACGAGGTGTTTGGCAAGTTCTGTGATTGTTTTATTATGCTCTTTTTGGTTGTGATTTGCTATCTGTAACAGTCTAGATATTTCTGCAGTAACGAGTAATGCCACAAGTGGGTGGCGCCTACTTTTTTGTATTGTGTATGCACTATCTGGTTCTCCCCTGCCACACGGACTTCCATTCTCTTTCTTATGCTTATATTCTCTTGTACGTGGTGATAGCATATCAGCCTATGCGATCCTACGCATGTATGATTAATAAACGCAAATACCGTTGAGATCTGGCAACTTAAGCCTTTGGGCGGGATTTTATTGGATTGGGCGGGTTTCAAACTGTGATTGGGCTGGAAACTGTCACTCTCATCTGGCAACACTGATGGTTAGTTCTGTTACTGTCGACTCAAGGATAACTAGTGGATGTTTAATGGATACATGGCTTCATCTTAAAATCTTCATAATTCTGATGCATACTCTACAGTGGTCGGCTGCCCATCAAAACAACTAAACGTAATAAAGTTAAAAAAAAAAACCTTTTGATTTCACAAAACAGGTAAGTGTTAAGAGTACAATAGATTTGATTCAACTTTCTCATTACACATGTATAGGGTAACAATGTGTATGTGTAATGGTATGGTATATTACTAAAACTTAAAATGGTAACTTGTTTATGTAGGTGCAAACAGAGCAACCAACCTTGTAAAGCTAGCAGTTCTCACGTAATCTAGCCTAGCCAAGGTAACACATTTCCCTTGTCAAAGTAATCAATGCGGTACTTTCAGTTGCCAGTCCCACCACTCAAAAGCATAACTAACACAAACATACATACAATAGTGCAAAATGGTTATAATATACTTGTATGTTGTTTATTTTGACATTTACCATGCGACAATGCGCTCCCTCCTATAGAAGAACATGACAGCTCACGGTTTGTTTGGAACTACAGTATTGAGGTTCACATAAACCACATGACCACTGTGGCGGCGAGATCAGAGCGTGTCGCAACTCTCTCTCTCTACCGCTTTGCACACTCCTAATCAACTCGTCACCTAAATTAAAGACATCGTTTTAACTAGTCACCTATATAAAAGACACCTGTCCACAGAATCAGTCAGACTCCAAACTCTCCAACATGGGAAAGACTAAAGAGCTGTCTAAGGATGTCAGAGACAAGATTGTAGACCTTGATGACCCCAAGAACACCATCCCCACCGCCAAGCATGGTAGAAACATTATGCTTTGGGGGTGTTTTTCTGCCAAGGGCACAGGACAACTTCACCGCATCAACGGGAGAATGGACGGAGCCATGTACAGTAAAACCCTGAGTGACAACCTCCTTCCCTCCTCCAGGAAGCTGAAAATGGGTCATGGTCTTCCAACACGACAATGACCCAAACCATACAGCCAAAGCAACAAAGGAGTGGCTTAGGACATTAAGGTCATGGAGTAACTGTTAGGTTTAGGCACTAACATTTATCAAAAACAACCTGCACACAAAGAAGACACAGAGAATCAGTCAAAGTTTCTTGCAAGGAGAGTGATCGGAGACTGCTCAGTTACAATCGTCCAAACTCACTCTGAAGCAGTCTCCTCTCTACATGCTTTTTATTTCGGAATATCCTAGTTACAAAGAGTCTCAACCGCTAGGGGAAGGTAGCAAAATACAAACCGGTTGAGACCAGGTTTTTGCACAGCAACATATGTAGCACAAAAGATACGCTATGTTCCAACCTCCCCTGCCTCTGTAGTTACATCTTGCAGCACAGCAGGCACACACAAAGACACATTTATATAGCAAACGGGTATCATAATGGAATGACCTTCATACATGTCTCCAACAAGTAGCCTACCGGAGAGACATATTTCCCTCATCACACACACATACAATATCTCTCACATGAGCATGTATCAGAGCAGAAATACAGAAACACATAAGCATAATCACAAAGTAGAATAACATATATGTACAATTATTCCAACATTTCCCTCCTGTTTATTCGCTTTGTACTAAGAAAAGTAATCATCCATTGGTTTCTTCCTTGTGAGATTTTTAACCACAAAATCATAGAACATAATACAAGCGGTACACTTAGAGGATTCCGTCGTAATTACCAGGGTCTGGAAATAAATCAGGAAAGTTGAGAGACTCATCATCATTATCATTACCTTCATCAACATTGGTTTCATTTACATCATCATCATCATCATCATCTTGCTCAGAAGAGGGTAACAAAGTGTATAACATCGAGACTTTTGCATTTACTGGTTCGAGGGCAGTGGTGATGAGTCGGGTGCATAAAACACGAATGCAGGGAATACAACAGCATCCACATAAGGTGAGTATGGCCGCAAACACGGCTATAGACATGATGATAGTAGCAGCAAGCTGCTTGTATTTACCAAATGCATCCCCAAAACCGTCCCACATGGTCGTGTCAACCCCTGAGTGGTCTTTCATCTTTTTATTGAGAGATCTAAGTCCCTCTATGGCCCTGGTTAGGCTGCCATTAGCGGCTGTGTTGTTTGGAATAAACGTACAGCACTGATCACCAAAGATAGAACAGACCCCACCCTTTTCTGCCAACAGCATGTCTACCGCAATACGGTTTTGAAAAGACATGAGGGAGGTGGCTGACAATTGCCCATGGACGGCGAGGAATCCTTCTTCAGTTTTGTTTCCTAAGGTTTGCACATTATAGTGGATGTAATTAATTCGGTCCACATTCTTGTTTATAGTGCACCACCAGCAGAGAGTAGACTCAAATCCTGCTGCCACTTGGTTGACTAATTTATATTCATCAGGTACTCCTCTAGGAACACCAATACTGTCTATGTATGTAGGATCATTTTTATTATACCATGACCTTTTATGCCGTGAGTTCCATGCTTCAGGTAATACGCTGTTTACAGAGGTTAATAATTCAGTAAGAGCTGTGGGTAAAACAGTGACAGGTAAAATCAACGAAACAGATGCACATGTCCCAGTGGTGTTGTATGGCAGTTTGTCATATAATTTGTCATCTCCGCACCACCACCAGATGTCACTACGAGATTCAGGTCTAAAATAAATGTCTACCGTTTGTACTTGGTAACATTGTGTAGCGTTCAGTTTCCCTTGCTTTTTACCGGTGCCTGTTCGATTTACACAGGAAAAATTTCCTGCAGCTACTTTACTGGAGAAGTATGGTTTCTGCTTTTCATCATTAGTTAAAGGAAACACTGAGTCCCAGTGAGTGCAGTTTGTCGAGGGTATGGTATTGTTCATCACATTTACCAGGCATTGAAATTCTAACGCTGAGGGCACCACTTGTAGGAGTGGTCTTGCCCCCATGCACACTACACAATCAGTTTTTGCTTTTTCAGCAGCTTGTTCCACCATCAGCAGCCAGTTATTGTCAATATGTGATATTCCAGTGGTGATTTCAAACCAGTCGTCTGTGTCAGGCTGTATGTAGATTTTAGGTTTGACAGTGGATGTGGATTTCGGGCCTAATGTAATGTCCGGTTCTGTAGTAGATGACACAGGGGTGGTTGTGATATTAGGACATAGCAAAAGAGTGACGCAGGGGTCCTTTGCGTGTTCACGCCACACACATAGACGAAGTCCATGGCAAGGAGGGTTTTTATATGGGCCGAAATTAGCAGGTTTTCCGAAGGGTGTTTGGGTTGTGTTTATGTTTAACACTAAGTTCCCTTTTGTTTTTGTTAAAGATACCTGCTTTTTCCATTTTGATGAGATCTGAGAGTACCCATAAGACCCTCCCCCCCATGACCCCGTAGTGGTAAAAACATCGCCCCACCAGTGTGCGTACTCTAAGTCATGTCCCGTCATAAGCTTTCCACCTCCATCTAAGTACCAGTCATATCCATCCCAGTCAATCATTTTGCGGCCTCCCACTGTCAGTGATTGATCGAACGTGAACACTGCCTGGGTGTTATTATTTTGGTAACAAAAATATAGCTCTAGTGTCTTACTCTGGTCTCCATCAGTCGTGTTATAAGGATTTTGTAACACCCTACTTTGTACTCTACTACTCCATCCAACTCGCCGTTTCTGTACATGGGTATCATCTGGGCCTTTTATCAATATTAGCAAAGTCACGATAAATCCCACTACTCCCCCTATTGCCAGTAATCTTTTATGTATTGGAGCAAACATCCCGACTGTAGTCTTGTGTCTCCTCCTATTACCCTACAGAGGGGTAGACAATCTTCACCGGGTTTGAGACAACTGTAATACTAAATACTTACAGTCCCCTTTGTAGCCGGACTTCCTCTAGGGTGTTTTGAGAAGCTACAAGATAACGCAGAATGTTGCTATACTACTTTTGGAGTGACTTATTATCTTTTTACAGTGAGTCAAGTGAATTCATGTGTTTCGTTCTGCCAGTGCCTCACAGTCATGGGCCTCTCCGTGGCCTTGAGCATTGTGTCGTGCACACACTAAGCATGCCCTACAAAAAAATTTTTTTTTTAATAGGAGTTAAAACCATATGTTTGATATATTTGGTTTACTAGTCCCGTCATCCCTCCTGTTGAGACATATGTTTTCCCATGGCTCACTATTGCTGCCCATTTATATAGATTCTTTGGTAAGATTGGTTTATTTTTGTTGTCGAGTGGTCATACATAGATACCTTGTTTTAGTACTGCTCCTTTTTTTTTTTTTTTTATCCACAAGTCTTGTTCTGATTTGGGTGATTGTTGTTGCATTTCTTGTAATATTGTATCGTTACACCAACCTTTTAGGTCATCTGCCATCATGAATGTTGGAATTTGTCCTTGTGCAGCTTCTTTGGCTATTTTGTCTGCAAACGCATTGCCTCTCGAAACTGGGTCAGTTCCTGTTGTATGAGCTGCACACTTGCATATGGCTAACTGTTGTGGCAGTTGTACTGCTTGTAATAGTTCTGTTAACAGTTTTGCATGTGTCACTGGTAAAAGACCTGCCCTTTTTTTGTTTTTCTTGTCTTTTATTACTTTTTCTGCATGGAGGGCATGATTTATATATTCAGCGAGTGTTCCTCCACTCATACCTATATAATGGCGATTTACCCATCCCTGTATGTCAGGGCGTGACCCTGAGTGCAGGGCATTTTTTAGTTGTTGTTTATATGGGCTCTGGTCTTCATCGTTATGATCTAAGCGGCTGTGAGTTTTGAAGATTTTTTCCATTCTTACTCGGTACTCATCGAATGATTCTCCTTCCTTTTGTTTGCATCTGCCGATTTCGGTGTAATTTGCTTTTTTCTTATATTTGTCTTTAATTCTCTCTAGGAGTGGAGTAACTTGAGCTCCTAGTCCTACAGAATCAGGGCCCAGTGGGCTGCCAGCAGCATCCATTGGGTTATAATTCCCTTTTACCAGGTGCCAGTCTGGACCTAATTGACACATCCATACTTGCTGTGTCTCTATCCCATTAAGATGATAGGACAGTCTTAAGTTTTCCATTTGTTTAATGCATTCCTCCAATCTCCTACCCCTCCTTGGGAGCGAGTAAGGGGTCGTACAGGAGTAGTATGCCCTGCAGTGGATTGGTATTCAGGGGGTGGCTCTTGTTCAGGGGCCGACGCCTGAGCTTCCTGTATTTGTTCTAATTGCTGTCTTGGTGCGCTGTAGGGCCCTGAGTATTCATTGTCTTCCTTTTTGTGAAACATTATGGGCTTTTCTCCCCTACTTTCTTCAGCTTTCTTTTCACATTCTTTTTCTTTTCTCTTTTTCTCTTCTCTATCTTGTCTGGCTTTTCTTTGACCTTCCTCTCTTTGTCCTGCTATTTTTATCCAAACCTGAGTTTGTTCATAACCTTCTTTACACATCTTTTTTCTATCCTGTTTGCATTTTGTTCTTATTTTTTGTTGTAATTCTTTTAAATTATTCGTAGAGAGTTTTCCGTTGTATCCATATTGTTTTACCCAGTAAACCCAGGGCTCTATGGCTGTTGGGTCCTCCCTCTCTACTACCTTCCAGTCTTTATTTTCTAACCCATCGAGGGTCTTTGCTTTCTCCTTGCTTTGTCCTTTTCCCATTTTGACCTAAATTTAGGCCCAGTTATTGGTAATACCTACAGTATTCTAAAACTGGGACTACCTTCAACGAGATAGCGATCAACAACCTTGTGTGGTAAAGCTCGCTTCTACCTTTGCAGGTGGAGCTTTCTTGCTTACGGGCATCCACAGAGGCTCGCTATTTGTTCCTCGTTGATTTTACAAAAAACACAGTTACCTAGTGGTAATTGCGTTTTCTTTCATACACCATTCACACTTTCCCTACCTTTGTTCAACACAGAGGACTCCGCCGTCCTTCGTAGCGTATAGAGGAGTCTACCCTCCTGCGGAATTTAACTGTTTGAACTTACTTTTACCTGATAGAGTCTAGAATTGTCAGGGTTTTTCTCTTAGTCATACACTACTTTTAGCGTATACTTCACTTAGTCATACACTACTTTTAGCGTATACTTCACTTAGTTTCCCTACCATTTTTTTTTATTTTATTTATTTATTTATTTTTATTTATTTTTTACGTATTTTCGCATGCATGCCTTTTTAAACAAAAATCTACTCACAGTTCTCTGTGTCCTCGGGTCTTCCTTCAACCATCGGATCCCAGCCCGCAAGGGAGTAACCAGTCCCGGAAAGGGTCTTAAATGCTGTGGCCACAGACTTTTCTGGATCTCACTTGCACGCTGGGATCGTCAGGTATCTTGGAATCCGGCTCGAAGGACCAATTAAATGTTAGGTTTAGGCACTAACATTTATCAAAAACAACCTGCACACAAAGAAGACACAGAGAATCAGTCAAAGTTTCTTGCAAGGAGAGTGATCGGAGACTGCTCAGTTACAATCGTCCAAACTCACTCTGAAGCAGTCTCCTCTCTACATGCTTTTTATTTCGGAATATCCTAGTTACAAAGAGTCTCAACCGCTAGGGGAAGGTAGCAAAATACAAACCGGTTGAGACCAGGTTTTTGCACAGCAACATATGTAGCACAAAAGATACGCTATGTTCCAACCTCCCCTGCCTCTGTAGTTACATCTTGCAGCACAGCAGGCACACACAAAGACACATTTATATAGCAAACGGGTATCATAATGGAATGACCTTCATACATGTCTCCAACAAGTAGCCTACCGGAGAGACATATTTCCCTCATCACACACACATACAATATCTCTCACATGAGCATGTATCAGAGCAGAAATACAGAAACACATAAGCATAATCACAAAGTAGAATAACATATATGTACAATTATTCCAACAGTAACCCAGCCAGTCCCTGGACCTTAACCTTATAGAAAACCTATAGAGGGAGCTGAAGCTCCGAGTTGCTAAGCAACAGCCACAAAACCTTAATGATTTAGAGATGATTTGCAAAGAAGAGTGGACCAAAATTCCTTCTGATATGTGCGGGAACCTGGTCATCAACTACAAGAAACGTCTGACCTGTGTTCTTGCAAACAAGGGTTTTGCCACCAAGTTCTAAGTGTTTTTTGGCTAGAGGGTTCAAATACTTATTTCACTCAATGAAATGCAAATCAGTTTGTATTTTTTCTTTAAAGTTATTCTCTGTATTTTCTTTTTGGTGTTGTATCTATCACTGTTAAAATAAACCTACCATAAAAAATCCATTGTTCATTTCTTTGTCATTATACAAACTTACAAAATCAGCAAGGTATCAAATACTTATTTCCTCCACTGTATGGAGACAACACTGTAGCTGGAAAAGTTGAGGCCCTCAGACTAAACCGTATCAACAAGCTGTGCACAAAGCTGAACCACAAAAGCCACGGAGCAGAAACTGGTAGCCTACATTTGCAATAAAACAGAAATATGTAATAATAAATACAAACATATGTTTTGATTATGAAAATACATCGAAAAGAGTCTGAAATTTTGATCTTTATTGTATATAAGCATTTGCAGGACAGATTCTAAGCTTTCATATGGTATATACCAAGCTATAATACCAACTGTAGAGTGACTCCAGAAGCTATGCCGATTTACTATAAAAAAGAACTGAAAAGTAGCCGAAAATATAGTCTTCTCGGGTAACGTAAAACATGATGTAAAAAAGTACACTGGGAATGAGTCATTTTACTGTTACCACTCAGTCTTATTTAGGACATCCCAAACGTTAAAAAAGTCAAGTGGCATTTTGTTGTGGGGGGGTGCATGGTAGGCTATCTGGGCTCCCGGACTAAATCGGAATATGTGTATACATGACAGCTGTAACTGACTACACCACCCCTTACAATTTTATTACCATTAAGATGTTTATGCATT
Source organism: Coilia nasus (assembly GCA_027475355.1). Lineage (NCBI taxonomy): Eukaryota > Metazoa > Chordata > Actinopteri > Clupeiformes > Engraulidae > Coilia > Coilia nasus. Next base: position 33,048,541 of record CM050220.1, on the reverse strand, counting down.
TCTATTCCGATTGAGCAGTTATTTCGTTTCTAATCAGATTAAAAGTGAAAAACTGAAAAATGAATGAAAACACAAAATGAATTCATATAACATTATGTAATTTTATGTCTACATTCCTATTTGTCTGACCTGCATATAAGACATCTCATTCTCAGGGCAGGCAGCAAAGTTTCTAAGAATTGAAGTCAGCTGGAAAATAATCAACTGAGGCTTCATGACAGAAACAAAGGCACTTTATTATGGAGAGAGTTTGTCAACAATACATCATAGTTGAACTTCAGTTGAAGTGATTGGCTGTCTCAAAAAGAAAATACACATTTGTGCATCAAGTGCTGGCAGGAATGTTTTAAAATCCACAAATAAATGCAGGGGTATTCACAAATATGTACAGTGGTTTGTAATAAATGCAGAATTAACAAGAAAATTAAGTGGTGGAGCCCACTCAAGATCTGTCACCTGCAATGAAAAGAGGTTAATTAGTGAAATGGTATGAGATAAATTGCGGAGAAACATACTGTGATTTCAGACATGCACTGCAGCTCGAGTTGCTTTAGCATACAACAAGTGGTCAAGTAGGAGAGTAGAAGGCGTAAGGGGAAATATAGGGAGAAATTGGGGAACCGTGGTAAAAACATTTCAAACACATGTTACCACAGAAGACAGATTTTTCCCTTTTCCCTTTAATTTTTAACACTTAATGCGTAGTAGGGGGTGCATGAAAAAAAGGAAATGGGGAAAAACCATAGAGTTAAAACTAGAGAGCGAGGACTCCCTATCATTGTCTAATCAGAGTTTGTGACTTCATGGAGGATCAAAAATGGCCACCAAAACGGGAGCGATGTCAACAAACACAATGTGCATCAATTAGAAGACATGCTGTCTGTAAAATGATTTTGGTCGTCAGCTATGGACTAGATTATCCTGAAATTCAACACAGTGGTGTAAAATCATGTCAGCTACACGGAACTGACTAAATAAACGTTTAAAAAGCCAGTGAAGAGCCAGAAGCCAGCAGGGAAACTGACGATTTGACAGTGTGTATTGACGGACGATTATCAACATACACAGGACTGTAAGTCGTGATTGCATAATTTAATGTTGTAAAATATATTCATACGAGTATTCATACTTATTTTAAACAAATATGGTCAGCCACTTAGCCATGTTACATTGATACACCCAATTTGCCTGTTAGGAAGCTAACCGGAGCGACCGCTACATGTTAGAAAATATGTTGGTTAGCCTGCAACATCCTGTATATTGCAGGCGAGTTTGGCTGCTAATGTACATATCCTGAGCATCAATCAGTTATGTGAAAAGAAGGCTTCAAAACCTTTATGCTTATCAAATGGTTTAATGCCCTGTGAATTTAAAAGATGTTCAGTAACTGAAACTGTAATCTATTTTGTTGATGAACAGCAGCCGCCAAAACAAAAATCTGGCAGGTGCTAATTTTGAGCTGTGTAGCTACTATGCATTTTCAGGCCATTTTAATATTTTATTAGCTTTTTGCATTACAACAGTTCACCTTATTACTTTGCGTCCGCCGTTATTAACATACATCTGGTGATTCAGACAGTCATATATTATACATTTCTTGTAAAGAAATTGTCAGAAAAACGAGGGCAAACAGTCTCTCGGCCGTGAAATTTACACTGTGTACAGTACAGTTTAAAGATGTTTTTTCTTTATAAATTGACTCAACTCTCGAAAAATTGTATACTGTAGGGTTACCTACCTATGGAAGGATATTCCAGACGCCTTTTGCGATTATTGGTGCAGTTGTAACAGGCAAAGGACTCAGGCATGCTGTGTTTGAGGAAGACGCTATGCGATCACTGGACGATACATTCCCGTTTTGATCAGGGTGGCGGGATCTCCGTGGAATCACAGGATTACGTCACCAGTGCTCTCTCTCTAGTTTTAACTCTATGGGTGCATAGACCAACCAACTGGTACAAACAGACACACTGCGTTCATATCTCCTTGCTTAGTGTCACATTGCTTTGCCTGCCTGATGTGGTGCTGTTTTTACTGTTTTGTCGCTAAGAAGGGTGTTAAGGGTGCTCCAAACCCTCCTTAGAGATCCTTCTTTAGACAGGTCTTCTTAGAAGCATTCTGGGTAATGTGTTTGCTTCCTAAGAATGTGTTGCTGCCCTAAGAAGGGTCCTACAAAAGCTCTTAGTGCTAAGAGCTTCTTAACTGCATTTGAGTAACCGGGCCAATATGGTGACTGCTGGATTTGAAGGAAGCTGCTATTGGACTATATAGCAGGCTGCATATTCACAGAATAACTGGATTGTTCTTTTGATTGTGCAATGCTTGTAAGCCTGCTTGCCGGAGGTTCCGTTCACGTCCAGTTAAATTCCTCATATATAGCCTACTGGCCTTTATATAATGGAAAATCGTATACAATACTAAAATAGCTGGTCCCAGTATAATGCACTTCAATTAAAATAGCCTCAAATATAATGTACTCCTTTCCCTCAACATACAAAGCAAAAAACTACTGTACTTACCAGTTTTGTTGTCGGACTTCAGTACTTGTGGCTATGCACAGCATTAGCTATGCGCTGCTGGGGATTCCTCACACACAATGAAAGGTTCAGCAAATGTAGCGCATGTGGTCAGTTTCTTTTACACATAGGCTTACATGTAATTCAACTTTATATATATTCAAAGTGAATATTACTACTCTAATAAACATCACAGATATCATGTGTTTGGACTACCAGTGTTTGGACAGTCCCAGGTCTACAGTATTCATTTACATGCCTAGGATGGCCATGTCCAGCTGGTCATTGATGACATAAGGCGTCTAGTTAGTAGTCTCTCAGAGTCGGTTTGAAGCTTACCGGTGGTGATTAATCTATTTATTTTGTCTTACGGGTAATAGAAACACATGTAATAAAGACTTTTGAAAGGTAACAATATATCCGTGTTGTTTTTATTATGTAAAATGAGTAAAGCAAACTTAGTATAACCTGTATAGCGGACTAAATACAGTTTACGTATATAGCGGACATTTGTCCAATTTACATGTATAATAGACCCCAGGAGTCAGAGTTTTTTTACATTTCACAGCAGTACCATTTTGGCCACAGTCACACTGACACAACACCTCTTCAAAGCAACACTGTTTTTTCAACCACTAAGTAGGTTTGGAGCAGCGGGGTGTCTGTCTGTAGTTAGAATGAGAGACAATTTCACCTCCAGCCTTTAGGGCTACCGAAGACGAAAACTACTTAGTGTTGCTTTAACATCTGCAGCAAAGTCCTGATATTCTACTTTTTTACCTTTTCCTGGCCGACTGAGGGTCATTCTGTTTGATTGCTATCACTGACCAGGTTACTTATATGTATCTTTTGCAACCATTGAGCTAACATTGTAAGCAAATCAGAAATACTCATTTGGGTTACCCTTTTCGTAAAGGTCTTATGAGGTGAGGAATTCTTTTATCCAGGCAGCCTTATGTTTGAATACCAGAACATATGAAAATATATGGTAGGAACCATCACAAAGTACATTAAGGATGGTGATCAGCAGAGTAACTCAGAGGTAGCTGTGGCCTAATGGTTAGGAGGTTGGCCTTGGGATGAGAGGGATGCAGGTTCGATTCCTCTACCACCAGGGAAAAGAATTGGGTAGGTGAGTGAATAGCCGGTGCTCTCCTGCACTCCTATCCATATCAGAAGTGCCCTTGAGCAAGGCATCTTACGCCACATTGCTCCAGGGGGACTGCCCCTGTAGCAAAGTCATTCTGGATAAGAGCGTCAGCTAAATGTAATGTTAAAAATATATTGTAAAAATGTCTCTAATGAAAGTAATAATATCAATGAATGAATGAAAGTAAAAAAATATCAAACTCTCCTTCATGTCTGCTTACATGCGTGTGACTGTGTGTGAGGGCTGCGTGGGTGGCAAATGTGTATAAATTCACAAACAGACACACACAAAGCAACAACAATGGGACTTTGAGACTCAGACACTTGCAATTACTTTTCATCTCCAATAGAGGGCACTGTGGACTGAGTGTTATTGGAGAAGACTGATGCTTTGTCTGGTTTACATTACACTACATTACACTTAGCAGACGCTTTTATCCAAAGCAACTTACAAAAGGAGGACATAATAACGTAACAGATGTGTAGAGGAACACAGAGTAAACAGACTACACACATACGCACAAGGAGATACATGCCTTAGCCAAGTTTCCCGCTAAGGTTGAGAGGGATGCTGCTGCTCTTGTAGCGACTGGTAGATTGTTCCACCATTGAGGGACAACAACAGAGATTTGGAGTGACCTCTCTTTGTATTAGAGGATCGCAATGCTCTGGACGGGATGTAAGCCTTTAGTATGACGTTGAGATAAACGGGCAGATCCGTAAGTGACTTTGTAGGCTAGAGTCAAAGCCTTGTGTTGAATTCTGGCAGCCACCGGGAGCCAATGCTGCTGCTGCATTCTGGATGATTTGCAATGGTTTGATTGCACAAGCAGGAAGGCCAACCAGGAGGGAGTTGCAGTAATCGAGCCAAGAGATTACTATAGCCTGTACCAGAAGCTGAGCAGCATATTGGGTCAGGTACGGTCTGATTTCTCTAATGTTGTACAGTGCATAGCGGCAAGACTGCACTTTGGAGTAGATCAACTTCCGATGGTTCGTCCAGACTTTGTTGTTGGGAAACACTTGCGTCGTTGAACGATCCATCGGACTACTGTAGTTGTAAACATCGTTGGTTGCTAAGTCTGGACGATGGTGTTGGGAAACAGCAGTGTGGTAAGACCATCGTTCAAACCTACGAAGTTGCTAAGGAAGTTAGCAACGACGCTTTTGGGAAACGCACCCCAGGTGATCTCCCTTGAAGCAGAAATTAAGTATTTATTTTCTGTATTGCACAGGTTTGGGTTTGGAACTAAATTCATTTCTTGGATTCGTCTTCTGTATACTGCCCCCACTGCTAGTGTTGAAACTAACTCTGATATATCTCCTCCCTTCCCTCTAACACGTGGTGCACGTCTGGGGTGTCCCTTGTTACCTTTATTATTTTAAATAGCCTTAGAACCACTTTCAATAGCCTTGAAAACTTCCCTATTCTCTGGTATAATTAGAGGAGGCCTTGAACATAGAGTCTCACTCTATGCCAATGATTTATTGCTGTATGTGCTTGACCCTCTAAACTGCACTGATAAAATAGTGGATTTACTTATGACATTTGGAACTTTTTCAGGTTATAACTTGAATATTGACAAAAGTCTTTGTTTTCCCATTAATCAATCTGCTAAATTAATCCCCCAATCCCCCATGGGCGTCAATATCTGTCATTCACTTAGCTCTCTTCACGAGCACGCGCGTTCACCTACGATCATGTTCGAGAAACGGTCCGTAAGGACTGTAAGTAGAGTAGAGTAGAGTAGAGTAGAGTAACTTTATTTATCCCGAGGGAAATTAAGGTGTCCAGTAGCATACACATAATACACATTGCCAAAAACAGATCAAGCCTATTGCACACATTAGCATACACATAATACACATTGCAAAAAAAAAAAAACAGATCAAGCCTATTGCACACGTCTGCATAATACAACATTCACTGAACTGAGGGAAGAAAAACATTGTAATGATAATAAGTAAGGTAATAAGAACTCCACGAGGTAAACAAGTGACGTGATAAGGTGCTTTGTGGAAGATAGATCACAGTGTCCCAGTAAAATTGCCAGTGATAAGAATTCCACGAGGTAAACAAGTGTCGTGATGAGGTGCTTTGTGGTAGATAGATTACAGTGTCCCAGTAAAATTGTCCAGTGTTATAGAAGGGTCCTTTAGTGCAGTAGTTATAGAAGGGTCCTTTAGTGCAGTAGCCATCAGGGTAGTGCAGTATATCGCTGTCCATAGCCGCACAGCAGTCACCACCAGGGACAGCATGTGCGTGCGTGCGTGTGTGTGTGTGTGATTGTGTGTGCTCAAGCACTCCAGTCCATGATGCTCAGTTCCCTCTGTGTGCTGTTATACAGTTGTATGGCCCTGGGGACAAATGACCTCCGCAGCCTGTCTGTCCTACAGGAGAGGGACCGGAGTCTGTCGCTGATCAAACTCCTCTGATTGATGATGATGGTGTGTAGGGGGTGGCGGTCGTTGTCCAGTATGGAGTGCAGCCTGCTCAGGGTCCTCCTCTCAGCTATTGTAGTTAGATACTCCAGCTCCATGCCCACCACAGACCCTGCTTTCCTCACCAGTCTGTCCAGACGCCCATTGTCTCTTTTCCTAGTGCTGCCACCCCAGCATACCACAGCATAGAACAGCACACTGGCCATGACAGACGTTCGTGGGATCAATCGTTTACGTTGCTCTTAAGGCTAAGATCCATCGTTATCGGGAAACGAGGCCCAGCCCAGTGGGGTATGGAACATTTTAGCCATAAAGTCTTCGCAGTCCTTTCCCTCGATATTGTCAGGTAATCCCAATAAACGAAGGTTTTGACGCCTTGATCTCGATTCGAAATCTTCCACCTTAGTTTAGAGCGCAGCATTCTCCTCCATCAATATTTCCAAAGTGGATCGTAGCACGCACATATCATGCTCGACCTGCGTAATGCAGTCGCTATGGTCAGTTCGGCTAGTCTCCATTTCCCTGATTGTACCAGCCTGAGTAACTAGCGTAGACTCGATTCTACCGAAGAACGAATAGGATCCAACAAGGTATTCAACAGAGTAGTTAGTTCTTCAGGCATTGTTTTTCGGAGTTTCCACAACGAGTGTCTTAGTAGTTAGTGGAGGGCTATCCACCATGTTGCTAGCACCAGATTTGTCACTCTGGTATGGCGTTCTACCACTGCTTTTCCCCACCTTGCGCATAACTTATCTCGCAGATCACTGTAGAATGCTGATATATTACAATATCACTCCAAATGTAAGACGAGTGAAGGTAAAGGCACTTTCGTTAAGTTATAGACTGAAAAGTATCGGAGCTCAGGGTGCTCACGTCTTCACACCACATCGCGCAACCGGAAGCCCTATTCACGGGATATCTGGTAGGAAAATGCCTGAGTATTGGAGTGTGTGTATGAAGATGTGTGTGGGTGTGACATGCAATAAAAGAGAGGAAGCAGTAGGAGAGAGGGTAGGCCAAAAAGGAAGTCATTGGTAGCTGCCTACTTGGCACACTAAAATAAGTAGGCTCCTATGCCTCAACTCATCAAGGATGTCTTCCTGCCAGGGACGTGGCCAATAGTCATAAAATGGGTGGGTCCAGCAGGTGGGCCTAGTTCAAAACATATAGGTTATCATTATTGATAAAACAACCAATCAAAAATGGAGTCTTCTGATTGGATTGGCCTGATAAATCTAATATTTTACTCAAGTTACTTAGATGGCTTGCATGTGCATGCTACACACCGAAGTTGCCACATTTGTTAAATGGTTTAAGTCAAGCTGTTCTAAATTCTCTCACCACTAGGCAGCACTGCAGACAAAGAAAACATGCTTGTGAGAAGGTGATTCCTGTCCCCTTTCTCAGTTCTGTGCTGTGAAGTTGCTATTAGTTGCGGCATTATTTTCTCACAAGAGATGACATTAGTCCGTCCGCAAAAGCAGGAGAGAGACACTTCATACATTTGTACCACACTTTTTGGCTTCACTGCTGCTATACAGAAGCGGGCCGGCTGTGGCAGCAGTATTTCACCTGTCCCAGATGATGTCAAGGTCGACAGGGGTGTATTGTTTGTAGTTGTAGCATTTTCTTGTTTGACTGTTTATTCTGACCGGCACTAGCGAAGCTAGCGAAAGCTGTCATTATAGTGTTGCTGTGACTTTTTTCCCTTTTTTTTTTTCTTTTTTTTCCCCGATTTTCCATCAAAGATTGCCAAGACACTGAAAGTACGGGGGACATGAATCTTTATAGGCATGTAGCCCTAGAACTTTTTGAGCGACTAGAAGCTTTTGGCCCCCAAGGGCCACCCCCCCACTGTGCCAGTGTCCGTCAAAGAGGGGGAGACCGGCAAAAGTTTTTGCTGAATAACTCAATGAACGTTTCAGCCAATGACATGACATTTTTGTGATATGTCGGTGTTACAGAGATGTATCGACTCAGCCCATAAACACTCACCTGAAGCATAGCGCCACTTAGTGATATGGGTAAATGCAAAAATTGGTATTTCGAGTTGCCAACATCTTGGACCGAGAAGGTGGGAACTGCACAAAATACGTCATGCATGATCACCACAAAGACCTCTAACATCACAGCACATGCCATACAATTTGGTCCATAGAGGGCGCTGTAATTGTAGAAAATGTCATTTTGCCCATTATCTAGAGCAGTGTTTCCCAACCGGGGGAACCCCTAGGGGTACGCGGAGGTACTGCAGGGGGTACGCAGCGCACGGTGAAATTTTTTTTTAAGAAGGCCTTACAAAAACTGTAGTCCAAAAACTCGTAATATTCGTAATATGACAATAGAATATCTGCTGTGGAAGTAAGTCTTTATTTAAAAGGCCTACAGTTTCCAAGATGATAGGCCTAGGCCTAAATATTCTCAGCAATGTCATATCCTGCTCATCAATAAAACGGTACGTTTGCGCTAGAACTCGTCTCCTCGGGAAGAAAAAGGAATGTGACACACAATATACAAAGACGTGACAACGGATAACGCATATTGAAAAAAATATCTGGTGGTCGCTACAACATGGATAAATGGTTAAAACGTCCAGTCTCTCATCTGGATCCAGGGGGGAGATCAGAGGAGACAGCAGAGAAACGAAAAAAAGAGGCAAAATCTAAACCTAGGCAGTACAATGATAAATATATTGTTTATCGTTTTACGTCTACGACGTCTTCGGAACTACCACAACCTCAGTGTTTTTTCTGTGGTGAAATGCTGTCTAACAGCGCAATGAAGCCAGCCCATCTGCAGAGACATGGAGCCTGCAGAGCCCTGATCTAAGTGCTGTTATGGATGATGCCATGAAAATCATAAACTTCATCCAATCCAGGCCACTGAATCACAGACTTTTCGAAACTCTTTGTCACGAGAGCGGCGCGCAACATGACCATCTACTGCTTCACACAGACGTCCGCTGGCTGTCTCGTGGGAAAACGCTACTGAGGCTTTATGAACTTCGCAGTGAAGTTTGTGAGTTTTTGAAGGAGCAGCTGCATCCTCTTGCTGCAGTGTTTGAGGATGCCAATTGGGTGGCGCGCCTGGGATATCTCGCTGATGTGTTCACCAAACTCAACGAACTCAACCTCTCACTACAGGGCAAGGATTCACACATCCTGAGGATGTACGAGAAAGTGGAAGGGTTCAAAAAAAACTCAATATGTGGCAAAAGAAATGTGAGGAGGGTGATGTGAGCCATTTCCCATTACTTCATGTACATCTTGTCACTTCTGCTGTCATCAGGGCTCCAGTGATTAAACTGGTAGAAGAACATCTGTCCAAACTCAACACAGACTTTAACCAGTACTTTCAAGATATTGGCAAAAAGTCAGAAAGCCTGGATTGGGTGAGAGACCCATTCACCACAACTGAGAGCAGTAACAAGCTTCCTGCAAGGCTGCAGGAGCAGCTGTTGGATGTCTCTTCTGACCGGGGCCTGAGGGTGGCACACAGAGAAAAGACATTGACAGAGTTTTGGTGTGATGTGGAGAGGGAATATCCTGAATTGGGAAAACACGCATTGGTTGAGCTTTTACCTTTCGGATCAACATATATGTGTGAGGTGACATTCTCAGCTCTGACACACATAAAAACAAATAAAAGGAACAGGCTGAATATGGAAAAAAGCCTGATAGCAGCTGTTTCCACTCTGTCCCCAGATGTAGCTAAGCTGATGAATGACAAGCAAGCTCAGGTGTCTCACTAAAGACCAGACAACTACAGTAGTGAGTATTAAGAGAGGTTTTGTTTCTGATATTAACAATAAACATGAGAGAGAAGAGAGAGAGAGAGAGAGAGAGAGAGAGAGAGAGAGATTACCTGTTAAGGATAGAGTATTTTGAAGGTTATTTTGATTTAGTATTCAGGCTATTTTGGTAAATTATTTTTTATTCCAAGAAAACATATTCTTTATTTTTATGTTGAATTACGTTGATGCTAAAAAAGAAGGAGAGAGAGCCTGAGTTTATGTTCAATTTAAGAAGATAAAATAAAATGATTTTCATTTAATAACCACTGTGTTATGCTCTATTTTTATACGCATATATGTGTGAGGGGTACTTGTGGAGTCACAAGAAGGCTCAGGGGGTACTCAAACCAAAAAAGGTTGGGAAACACTGATCTAGAGAATGCTAATGTTTACAACAACTTTTTTTTTATCGTGAAATCTATTGACCCTCACGCATTGAAAGCCCTGGTCGACGCCCACTTCCAATGAAAACAATTTCCGTGAAATTTTAACATTGCGAAAATGAATTTGAACGAACTCGTCATAGGCCGTTCAGGTGAATCTCACCAAATTTGGTATATATGTCATCTACAGACAATGCTGACAAAAAGTTATCAAAGGATTTATCTTGAGATGAACCGTTTCAAAGTTACACGTCAATAAACATTTAACACGTAGCTTAAATTTTTTTAAAAGTCCATATCTTGGCTTTTAATTGCTCAAATTTGGTCAAAGTTGACATGCCATCTCTAAACAGCTTTCTTTTAATGTGTACTAAATTTGACATTTCGTCATAGGGGGCTATGTTTATTGGCGAAGCTAGGTGTCAAAAAACAGTCTTTGTTAAATAATTCGTCAACAATTTTGCCCAAGACAACGATTTTGTGTTAGTATGTCGGTGTTACAGAGGCGTATCGGTCAAGCCCATAAACACTCACTTGAAGCATAGTGCCACCTAGTGATAAGGGTAAATGCAAAAATTGGGATTTTGAGTTGCTAATATCTTGGACCGAGAAGGTAGGAACTGCACAAAATATGTCATGCACAATCAGCACAAAGACCTCTAACACCACAGCACGTGCCATACAATTTGGTCCATAGGGGGTGCTGTAATTGTACAAAATGTCATTTTGCCTTTTATCTAGAGAATGCTAATGATTACAAACATTTTTTTTATTGTGAAATCTATTGACCCTCATGCATTGAAAACACTGGTCGACGCCCACTTCCAACAAAAACAATTTCCGTGAATTTTTAACATTGCGAAAACGAATCTGAACGAACTAGTCATAGGCCGATCATGTGAATCTCACCAAATTTGGTATATGCCATCTACAGACAATGCTGACAAAAAGTTATCAAAGGAATTTTCTTGAGATAAACCGTTTCGAAGTTACACGTCAATGAACATTTAACACGTAGCTTAAAATTCTTCAAAAGTCCATATCTTACCTTTAAATTCCTCAAATTTGGTCAAATATGACATGCCAACTCTAAACAGCCTTCTTTTGATGTGTAGTAAGTTTTGTGACATTTCATCGTAGGGGGCGATGTTTTTCGCTGAAGCTACGTGTCGAAAAACAGTTTTTGTTAAATAATTTGTCAACAATTTTGCCCAAGACAACGATTTTGCGTTAGTATGTCGGTGTTACAGAGGCATATCGACCCAGCCTATAAACACTCACTTGAAGCATAGCGCCCCCTAGTGATATGGGTAAATGCAAAAATTGGGATTTTGAATTGCCAATATTTTGGACTAAGAAGGTAAGAACTGCATAAAATATGTCATGCACGATCAACACAAAGACCTCTAAAAGCACAGCACATGCCATAAAATTGGGCCTATAGGGGCCCCTGTAATTGTGCAAAATCTCATTTTGCCTATTCCTTTCACAAATCACTCCTACACACTATACAAACACACACAATGCCATTCATTCAAAACCCACATTCATGCCCACTTCCAGGAAATCATTTCCACACAAATTCTCACCTCACAACACTGCTCTACCACACACTCATCATACCAACAGTTCCCACATTTCAATACACTGCGGCGGTCATACCATGTACCGCTATGCGGTACATCTAGTTTACATGATGATGGTGTCTATAGTGTATTATGTTGGTAATTTGTAAATATGGTATGTTTTCTTTGTACCCCTGTGTGTGTACACTTTGTGTGCACCTGCCTAAAACTTGTCAAAAACAACTTATGCCCATCAAGTCCTTTCAGCCTCATGGGTGTTTTAACAGTAAAAATGTGGATGGCTAAAAAGATGTAGTACTGTGCAAAGATTTAGGCAGGTGCATTCAAACCAGCATCAGCAAGTCAGGGATTTTGCAGGATTATAGTCAGGTGTATGATCAACCAATTACACAAAATTGGTTGTATATGTCAGGAAGCCTAACATCCACAGAAGATCTGTGGTTAGTTCTTCAAGATGTTTGGCGCAAGCTACCAGCCAAGTTCCTTCAAAAACTCTATCCAATAGACCTAGAAGAATTGATGCTCTTTTAAAGGCAAAGGGTGGTCACACCAAATATTGATTTGATTTAGGTTTCTCTTTTGTTCAGTCACTGCATTTTGTGAATTGATGAACATAAATTATTAACACTTTCATTTTTGAAGGCATTCCTAGTTGACAGCATTTTTCACACCTGCCTAAAACTTTTGCACAGCACATTTGCTGCAAAATGCACCAAAGCTTCACACTTCACCCAAAGTTACTGTAACATACGTTGTTGGTCAATGTCCAATAAGCTAAAAAACGCAAAGAACTTGAAACAAATCACATAAAATCTAGCCTTTGTCCTACAGTTTGGCACATGTTACTGATATATAATGTGAATACACACTGTATAAAACTAAGTGACATTTGTTATGTATGTCTGCACCTTTGACAATAGATAAATTAAGTGTATAGGCCTATTGTTCGGTTTCTTTTGTTTTTCCCCACCGAAAAGGGCGTCGAGAGAGTAAGAACTGTTACAACTCATGTGGTTTTTTATTTCTTTGATTTGTTTTGTTCCCACAATTAATGGTTCCATCAAGCAGGTTATAAACCTACAAGACAAAAAAAGGATTGCGGTGTGAACTGCCATTACGATAGATATATGCACTGAACTGTCACTACAATATATAAATTAATATAAATATATAAATATACATACACACATATACATATACATAGGGGAGACCGGGGACAGTTGCAACAGGGGATGGTTGCACCGTGTTACTTTTCTCCGATCAGAAATGAGCTAGAGTGATGACACTCACACTGCACATGCTCAGTTTGATGCTCCACCTTGCAGAGGTAAAATCGGCAGACTTGAGAGCGGCTTCAGGATTTAGTCGGCAAAAAACGGTTTTTAAGGCATGAAAGTAATTTTTTTCTTCAGCATTGTTTTTGTTATACTGTTGTTACTGTTTTTGTGATTCAGCTCAAACTTATATGGTTTAAACCAGTAATATGTTAACTTTTAGCTACTATGGTTAGCATGAATCAAGATCACCTTGTTTAGCTAGCACATAAAGTTTTATCATGGCTGACAGTAAGGGGGACGGTTGCAACAACTGTTGCAACTGTCCCCATACAATGCATTAATTATAAAAACAGACAACATAACAATATTTTTAACATTTTTTATTAGTTTTTACTTATTGTGTGTGCATGTGTGTGTGTGTGTGTGTGTGTGTGTGTGTGTGTGCGCACTTGTCTGTGCCAATCTGTTTATGCAACTGTGTGTTTATGTGCAGAGGACAACACAGTGAGTCATATATATATACAAAATATACATATATTTCTCTCTTTTTTCAGTATGCCCAGAGTGCTAAAATGAAAATGATAAGATATAGATTTTTAAAAATGGTTTTTAAAAAAAAAAAAAAATATATATATATATATATATATATATATATATATATATATATATATATATATAGTTTTGACAATAAAAGTTAATTTCCTCAGAAATCGCTCCATTCTTCCTGTCACTGAAAGCCTTCTGTATTTACATCAATTTGAGTCTTTGACATATGCACATAAGGTTATCCATGCAAATCTATAATTGCCATCTGATCAAAGCTTGATACATAAATAACACTGCAATGGTATAGTGCTTACTTTTTCAATAATAATCTGTTTATTAACACTGAAATATTGTATTTGTAACATGTTGCAACCATCCCCAAGCAATGTTGCAACTGTCCCCAGGGCTGGGGTCAGTTGCAACATCTGACTCCTTATATTCACATGCAAATTGTAAAGAATGTACTTTCTGTATTCATCTTTAAATGGTTTTGACAATTAACAGACAGATGTAAGTTTATTGTATAAACCTTGTATTTGTCTAATCTAAACTGTCGCTGAGTAACAGAGCCAAATGCAAAAAATGTTGCAACTGTCCCCGGTCTCCCCTACATACATACATACATACACATAAACATTAGTGTGTTTCATATCTGTAGAAACCCAAACACATCATTGCATTGCATCACCACATTAAATAGTACAGTAACTTCAAAACTATTAAGAAAGAAAGCACTAAACTACCAACAGGACAGAAGCAAAGCTAGTATCCGTGCACATACTTCACATAAATATCACAATAAACTAGCTAACCAGATCAACAAAGCAGTTTTAATAACATTCCAGAAAAGCAACCTAAAGTGTGAGTAGTAATTGTAGCAGTCCATAAAATCAATTTAGTTCACCACCACACTACAAGGAAAACGTTACGATTTTCGCTCCGTTTTGACCCTTCCGACAATCGGGGGTGCCGTTACCATGACAGCTTAATCGGGGCCGAGAAACGGGCCTGATCGCCAGGTCTGGCCGAGCGTTCTAAGATAGAATCCTAGCCGTTCCAAAAGTGCCCGATCGCAAAATCGGATGTATCAAACATGTTTGATATTTCAGGCTGGACATAGAACGCCGGCCGAGAGTGAGAGACGTTCTATTTCATATTTTAACTGAATTTCAAACAAGAAGACGCATTTGGCTTTATCTCTCAACATATTAATGTCACTGGCCGCCAGGTTTCCTTTCTTTCTTAGCGTTTGAGAAACCAGGCCCTTGTCTGTCTGTATGATCGTATTGTTTTAATTCATTGGCACATGCAGATGTACACCTGTATGTATGTAGGCTACTGTGCATACAATTTGGCTACGGGGAGGCAGGCAACACGTAATTTACCTTACCGAAACATTAATGCAGATTAAGATACATCGCCTTAAAATAGATTAGCTGTATGTTTTCCTCTTGCCATGTGCGAGTCCCTAACTCTCAACTAACAGCAACAGTCAGCAGGTGATTTGCAATTTGGCATCGCTAATTTTGTCCCCACCGCTCTAAAGAAAAGAAAAATAGCACTCCTTTTAATACATTACAAAACCTCCCTGTCTTATGGGAAGTAGGCTATAGGCTAATAAAACTGATAGTCTGACCACCTAAGTCGTGTAGCCTATAGGTCCCTGCTTGCTCAAGTGCAGTCAAGTGCAGTTACGGAATAGCGTTAAAATCCTTTTCTTTCGCGTGTCAGAAATTGAATCTGCGGCGACTGCGCTGTAAACATATTATGTGTATATTTTAGCGATGTGTGTATTGTTATTTACGGGATTTTGAGAGTAATTTACAAATGATAGCCTAACTGTTTCTCGCTGATTAACTGCTGAGGTAAGGCGATAGGCTACCTTTAAGACGACCCTGGAAGTCCTCTCTAAAATCACGTAGTCTGAACTTGTCATAAAAGTTTATCATCAAGTTTAACTATTTTTTTGACGGTGTGAGCATAATATGTTGCAACAGAACCTCAACAGGCCAAAAATGATTTGTCTTTGTACATGACATAAAAGAAGGTCAGTAGCCTATAGCTGCCTGTACTGACACCGCTCATAGAATGAAGCGGCAGTCGGGCACGATTGTCGTGTAGTGTGTGGTGTTCCTCTGTACGTTCGAATCTTCTGCGATCGGAACGGGACGTTTATCGGATAAGATTCTCTTTATGTGTGGGGTGTAGTACCGATTGAAGAACCGGATAAGATTTAAAAATCGTGTAGTGTGGGGTCAGTTAATAGCGCCAACTCTCAGCAGATCCATTGCTATCGGGGAAACGCAGCCCTTTACAGTCACTTGTACAGCTACTCAGTGTTACTCAATGATTTCAATTTCCATGCTGCTTTCTCCATAACCATCTGATCTAATGGAAAGAGATTTTTATGTTGTTAAGGTTAACTGTTTGATATAGGTGTTTGTTTGTTTGTTAATCTGTAGAGTCTTCCGGCAAAACACTTTTAGGACCGAAATGTATTTATCCACAAGAGGACACAGAAATCTTCTTCCCTGGTTGGTTCACACGCACCTACAACATTCTTGTTGCTGTGCTTTTTATTGTTAATCAGGTTATTATCAATAATAATCGGAGACAGTAATCACCATAATATTCATTTCATTATACCTTCACCTGATCCACAGACTGGCCAGCTGTTCTGACATGTGTGGCATCGCTTGGCACAGATGAGCAAGTAGTGAATGAAACTGTGTCCTATTGGACTGTCAATGATTCTTTCATTGATACATTTTCAGGTCTGAGTAACAATGTAGCCATGTAAGTGCCTCTCCCAGGTATTTGAATGAGTGCAAGAATCAAATTCTGTTTCTACTTCTTTTACAGCCACGCAGCGAGCGCAACACCTATAGAGTGGACAAATTAATGATTCTTTTTAAAGCACCATACGTATACAAAATACCGGTGCTAATCACAAAAACCAAGTGTTTTTCAGTGTTTTTTTTAACAAAGCGGACTTCAGTGTTTTTTTTGTAATTTTCCAGAATTCTATAACTGCAGTATATACCAGAACTTAGAACATAGAACTGAAGATAATTGGTATCAATGAAATATTCACAATCATGTAACAAGAAAACAAATCACTCGAGAAACACATCAAGATCACCATGTGTTTCCTTCAGCCTGTGCTTACTACATTGTGTCACACAGCAGAAAAGGTCAACTCCCGTTACCTGCATGACTTACAGTTTCTGAAATTATAGTATGCCCCACTACAAAAGGAATTTCATGAAATGCTGTAGATGTATGTAAAGATAGTTGTTGTCTGCAGAAGTTACCTACTGTAATGCTGATCTATGGTGCTGCTGTATTTTGGATAGGGCATGACCTACAGTACATATTGGTAATGGAACACACAGAAACTCCAGTATGAACTTTCAATATGATAATGTTTTGCCCATTAACATGCAAATGTAACATCTTTGTATACCTAATAACAAGCTATAACAATTTAAAATACTATAAAGAAACAGACAAGCATGAAAGTGTTAATTAAATCTAATAATTATTTGGCTAAAAGATGATTATGTCTCAATAAATTATTTTATTTGTGTGACAAAATGCATTACATTACTTCAACCAGAAGTCACTGGTTCCACTAGTCAACCAGACTCTGAGTATATGATAACTTAATAACAATTTATTTGATGACAAGTAATGATATGGCACAACAAAACTTTGGCATAGGTTCTGTCCTTTGTCCTGATCAAAAAACATGAAAACTGAACAGATGCTGACTGTAGTAGTGGCAGGGCATAATAATAAAACCCCCTGACAAGAGAACAAGAACCCACTGGTGGTGGTCATAACGTAAACAATGAACTTTCAGAAGCTTAAGATGCAGAACATGAATGTGACGATCCATAGTACATCAAAACCGGAAACAGAGGATTTCAAGAGCACGACCCTGGGTCCCCCCGGAGCACCGGGGCAAGGACAAACTAAAACTAAATATTCTTAATGAGGAAGAAACCTTGGGCAGAACCACGTCTCTAGGGGGAAAGCCTAACTGCCTGAGGCTAAACTGAAGCTCGATGAGCTGATAGAGTCCAGGTTGTCGAAATCCAACATCCGGGGACAGAGCAGAGTCAGCCGATGGGGGTGCGTTAGAGAGTTGTTCATGGAGGTGCACAGTAGGAAGCCAGAATGAGTATAGTGGAGCGATCCGGAAGGATGAGGAGGAGACTATGGAAATCCGAGGTCAATCATTGGAGATGCAGAGGTAGAGGAGACATCGGGAGGCCAGTGAGGAGGCAGCGGTAGATGAGACATCACGAGATTGGTCGAAAAGCTGGGGTGGACGAGACATCATCATCAGGACCCACTGGACACGGACAGGAACCCATGGAAGGATGCTGGGGAGGGAGGTGGGCGAACGGCGGAATACACCTGTGAGCAGCAAAGCAGGTAGGTAAGATGACGTATTAAAAGACAGGTGGTACGTGCTGATTGGACGACAGTTAATTGATGACGCGCATTACATGTTCCTGGTAGAACCTCTCGCTACGCTTACATATTACATTACATTACACTTGGCAGACGCTTTTATCCAAAGCGACTTACAATAGAGGACATAATCACAGCGTACAACACTTGCAGATACAAAGTGCACAGGAGATATACAGAGCAATAGGTGCAAATGCCAACTGGGGTTCATTCATTTAATTTTTTTTATTTTTTTATTTTATTTTAAGTGCATTAGTAAAGGGTCAAGCACACACACAACACACAACATGCCTTAGAGTCAATCCCGGGTCTGGGCCAGCTCAGGCATTAGTGCAGTAAGTAGTCGTGGAAGAGGAGAGTCTTTACATGCTTCTTGAAGGTTGAGAGAGATGATGCTAGTCTTCTAGCTTCTGGAAGTTGGTTCCACCACTGAGGGATAATTACAGAAAACAGTTTGCCTGGTAACACTTTGAGTGAGCAGGGGGTACGGCTAGTCGGTTTGTGTTGGAGGAGCGCAGGAGCGCAGCTCTCTGGCAGAAACATACGGCCTTAGCATTTCCTTCAGATAAGCTGGGGCTGATCCTGAGATGGTTTTGTATGCAAGGGTCAGGGCCTTATGCTTGATCCCGGCAGCCACAGGTAGCCAGTGCAACTGGATAAATAGAGGAGTAACATGGGCCCTTTTGGGTTGAGTGAATACCAAACGTGCTGATGCATTCTGCACCATCTGCAGTGGTGTTATTGCACAAGCAGGTAGACCAGCAATGAGGGCCTTGCAGTAATCCAGGCGGAAGATAACCATGGCCTGAACTAGAAGTTGCGCTGCATGTTGGGTCAAGTAGGGTCTGATTTTCTGTATGTTGTACAGCATGAATCGGCAAGTCCGGGCGACTGCTGCAATATGGTTGGAGAATGACAGATGGTCATCGATCATGACGCCAAGGTTTTTGGCAACTTTGTTTGGGGCCACAGTGGCAGAGTCCATCTTGAGGTTGATGTTGTGACAAATTGACTCTTTAGCTGGGATAACTAGGAGTTCAGTCTTGGACAGGTTCAACTGTAGGTGGTGATCCTTCATCCATGTTGATAGGTTGGCGAGGCAGGCTGAGATGCGTGCCGAAACCGTGGAGTCATCTGGCTGGAATGACAGGTACATCTGGGTATCATCGGCATAGCAGTGATAGGAGAGCCCATGTGCTCGAATGACATGTACCAGGGAGGTGGTGTACATCGCAAACCGAAGGGGCCCCAGCACTAATCCTTGGGGAACGCCTGTGGTGAGGGTGTAATTTGAAGACAATTTTCCTTACCATGACACCTTGAAGGAGCGACCAGTGAGGTAGGAGTTGAACCAGGAGTGGACAGCACCAGTGATTCCCATGGTTGTGAGTATCCTAAGGAGAATCTTGTGGTTGACCGTGTCGAAGGCTGCTGATAGGTCTAGTAGGATGAGGACAGAGGATAGCCCTTCCGCTCTTGCAGTCCTCAGAGCTTCAGTTACTGACAATAATGCTGTTTCAGTTGAATGGCCACTTCTGAAGCCAGATTGTTTTGGGTCCAGTTGTCCATTCTGATTTAAGAAGTTGGTAACCTGCTTTGCAACTGCCCTTTCCAGGGTTTTGGATAGGAAGAGAAGCAGTGAGACAGGGCGGTAGTTTTCAACCTGTGCTGGGTTGAGTGTAGGCTTTTTCAGTAGAGGTGTTATCCTTGCTTGTTTGAAGGCAGAGGGGACGGTGCTAGAGGATAGTGAGGAGTTCATGATGGATGTAATTGCTAGGACCACTGTTGGAGCAATGTCTTGAAGCAGGCACCGGGTCTAGTGGGCAGGTGGTGGGATGGCTCTTAGCGATGAGTTTAGACACATCACGTGCAGGTTTAGTGGCTGGAGGACACATGCTGTCCAGGCAGGAGTTCAATGTGGAGGTGTGTGACTCTGTAGCAGTATCCACATCTAGTGAGGACAGTTTGCTGGGAGGAAG
Organism: Coilia nasus; assembly: GCA_027475355.1. Classification (NCBI taxonomy): domain Eukaryota; kingdom Metazoa; phylum Chordata; class Actinopteri; order Clupeiformes; family Engraulidae; genus Coilia; species Coilia nasus. The sequence goes on along the minus strand of CM050220.1, from coordinate 33,028,388 downwards.
TAAGGCAGAGGCGACCATTGATGCAAAGTGAGTAGGTGAGAGTTTGCATAGGTTGCGATGGTATGTGACCATAGGAGGAGCGCTGGTGGGTAGCTCTGGTAGACTGATTGTGAAATGGATGAAAAAATAGTCTGATACATGCAGTGGTGTTACCTTCATGTCATTTGTCTGGCAGTTCTTAGTGAAGATCAGGCCAAGTTGGTTTCCATTTTTGTGAGTTGTGGAGCAGCTATCCAGATGGAGGTCGAATGAATTCATCAGATCCTTGAAGTCCTTGCCATATGGTTTGTCTAGGTGAATGTTGAAGTCACCGAGGATGAGTAAGGGACAGTCCAGGTCTGGGATGGCGGAGATCAGTGTGTCCAGTTCCTCCACCATGTCGCCCAGTGGACCTGGGGGACGGTAGATCACAACTACGGCCAGCTTGATTGGAGCAGTCACCTTGATGGCGTGGTATTCAAAGGAGCTGTAGTTACTGTCGGGTAGTAGGGGAGCGTAGGTCCAGTGATTGTGGATTAGGACTCCCGCTCCTCCTCCTCGTTGTATTGGACGAGGGGTGTGTGAGAAGGAGTGAGTGGTGGACAGTGCTGCTGGGGTTGCCGTGTTTTCAGGTTTCAACCAGGTTTCTGTTAGTGCCAGCAGGTCTACAGAGAGGCTACTGGCATAAGCAGAGATGAAGTCTGCTTTGCTGACAGCAGATTGGCAGTTCCAGAGTAACAGCAGTGAAGAAGTTGGTTGTGGTTGTGTTGGGTTGCAGTGGCCTGAGGTTGGAACAGTTTCTGCGTTGGTAGGTCTGGCAGAAAGGCTTGCGTCTCTTGTAGAATACAGGGATTTTCTGGAAGCACATTGTCAGTGTAGGTTAGTAGTGAAATAATTATGTGCCTTGTTGGTGTCCTTGCTTCGGTGGACTTGCACAGGTAGACTTGCAGGTCTTTATACTCATCGGTCTTAACACGAGGAGGCTGACGCTTAATGGCTGATGCTGTTAACACCTCATTATGACTGTAATAATTCTATGCTCCTATCCTGGTTAGTGCATAAGCTGCATTTTGTGTTTTGTAACATTGTCTTCTTTTTTTTTTTAGGTTTTGACCCTATGGTTAACCGTTTGAGAGAAGAACTAATGAATTTTGGTTGAAGTGGTGATTGAACACAATTGTGTCAAAGCAACACCGAAAGACAACAGCGTTTGGCTCCTATAGTCTATGGTTGGTGCAAAAATGTTCAGAGTTTTGAAAAAGTGTTGTGTTATGTTAAGTGTTTATGTAAAGGGGGATAAAAGTCCCTTGAAAAACAGTGGCCAGCAAAGACTTAGAATGAAATAATGCTCATTAGTCATCCGCAGAGGGACGTGACATTCACACAGACACACAGAAAAGGAGAGAAACAGAAAGAGAGAAACATGCACACACACACACAGATTCATTTTGTAACCCAGTTATTCACCCAAGCAAGTGCATGCACACAGATACATAGACACACACAGACATTCCCTTCTTTTAGTCTACATTTATTCCACAATACAACCTTCTTATTTTTTTAATCAAACATATAGTCAGTATTCAATAATGTTTGGCAAAAATTATAATTTTACCTCAAACATTCTGTTTGTCCGTTTGGTCTTTGTCAGTGTGTATTTTTTGTGTATGTCTTTGTTATACCAATTACAGTAATAGCTGATATCTGGATTTGCATGTGCACCAGGCCTACGCCAACTATGATGGACTAAAACAGATAGCCAGACAAGCTGTAACTGATAATAAATAGATCTCATCATTTCCTGTACGGTCTGAACAGCCATTTCTTATCCTCAAACTTGGTGGTATTTCATCTGAGTGATGGCAGGCAGCCAGACCAGTCTCAAGGCTCCACCCAGAATTGCTATGGTGGTCTGTCCAGCCCCTCTGATAAGGAGGAGCAATGGAAAGGCCACGGGCATAAAGGGGTTATCAAAGAGATAGACAGGAAAGATTACTTATTTCTGGGTATTTCTCTTGTCACTGGCTGACAGCACTTTCTGTTTTGTGGCTTGATGTCCTGATTTTGCATCTCAAAAATATGCTTCGTGTAGCTGTCTGTTGTCATTTGTTGGGGATAATACTTTTTCCTCAGACAGCTGCAGACCACAGTGCTGGATCTTGGTTTTTTTTTTTTTGGCAAGTATCCATTTGCCATGGTTTACCTTTCCAAAGTGGCACTGTTGACAAGCCCAACCCTCTGCAATCACAACATGCCCTCTTTAGTATGCATGGATGGCGTTGCGGTGTATGTGTGTGTTTGTGTGTCTGTGTGTGCATGTCTGTTTGCTTGCGTGCATGTGCGCGTGTGTGTGTGTGCATGTGTGTGTGTGTGTGTGTGAGAGAGAGAGAGAGAGAAAGAGATGTGTGTTGCATTTGCATGCTAAATGGCAATTATTATTCATCAGCTGACTCCTCCCTTCCCCCTCCAGAGCACTGGCTCTAGCCTGTACCCCTAGAAATAAAACATGAAGCAGCCCTCCTCATGCCACCCCACTTCATTTATTAGTCATTGGGGTCAGGGGTCATTGGGAGACCATCCCTTACCAATCCTTACCATGTATAATTGAGCAGTTTAATGCCCATAAATAATTGAGACATTGAGGGGCTGAGATGAGCCATACTCAGTGGCTTATCCAGGCTCATTAGATTCTGCTTAGGTTGTCCCCGGTGATCCCTGTCTAAAACCTGCTCATGGATCTGGCCCAGTTCTGTGCCAGTCACACCAGAAAATGGCTGCCCAGCTGGACGGGGAGTGAAGACAGTCTAATGAGAGTTAAATTTTCTGAAAATGATGATGCTTTCTACACAGTGCTAAACCATGACGGCATGGCAGTTAAATAACAGGGTTTGTTTTTGAGTATATGTCTATTATTACCTGGTCCTCCAGAGGGGATTGACCAGGTATTGCCATGACCCTGTCCATGTGTGTTTGTCTGTGTGTGTGTGTGTGTATGTGTGTGTGTGTCTGTCTGTCTGTGTGTCGGTCCGCCCTTAATGACCCTGTCTGTCCACATGGGGGACCAGGTTGCCATCTCTGATTGAGCTTGTTGCAATTGCAATACTCTGAATACACATATGACTATGTGTGTTTTTATGCTTTTCACAAAGGAAAGACAAGGCTTGCACACTTTGGAGGTATACCACAGGTGCAACTCTGTCACTGACTATAGCTTTGATGAGGTAAACAAAAAGATGCAAGACTGCTTGCTTGACAGACAAACCATTTTAATGACATATTGACAGAAAAGCTAATGCTTCGGTCAGACTTTCATGAGAGTAAATTCATTATGGGAGACAGATTGCACAAGTGGGTGCACAACGGAAAGGAACCAATCGGTTGCAATAACTAATTAGTATGTGACAGCAGGTCACACCTTACATTGAATGTTGAACATTTTCAGTTCCTTTATAGGTACAGGCAATTCAAAAAAATAAATTTTTACAAGAATACATTTTGATGAAGGAGTAAACAATTCTTTAGGTTTTTATGGTACACTGTGGAATGAAGGAGAACAAAGGGGAAACATTATAACATTACAGAGAGATTTTATTCCTAATTAAGTATTCAATGTTTGGATTTTTGGGTATCTAGATGTGGATGGTCCCCAGTTACTAGCTTCTACAAAAAAGACACAGATTGTAATACCTTTTTAGTGGCTGACTCCTACCATCCACTACCTCTGAAGAGAAGTGTACCGAAAAGCCATTTTTTAAATTACGGCACATTTGTCTGGACACAGCTGACTTTACAGAAAAAGCTGTTTCTCTCAAAGAGATTTTTTGCTAGAGGCTACTAGGAAAGGTAGATAATGCTATTTTAAAAATATTTGAAAATGCACTTAAAAAAAAAAACGTAAGGTGTGACCTGCTGTCACGTACTACTTGGTCATGGCAACCGATTGGTTCCTTTCAGTTATATACATATTGAATCTGTCTCCGTGATGAGTTTACTCTGATAAAGGTCTAACTGACCAAAACATTAGCTTCTCTGTCAATCTTTCATTAAAATTATTTGTCTGTTGCACTTTTTTGTTTTTAAGATTTGGCATGATTTAAGACTTCACCTCAATTTTGGTTATACCTGCAATGATCACTGAAGTCCTCTTTTTATAAAACATGAGTTGTATGCTTCCCTTTTCTGTATATAAAAAATGAGTTCCACTGAGTATGTTTGAGATGAATGGTACCTAGTGTCATCTTAGGTGAAATTTAGCATATAATGTACTCAACAAAGTCTTGTAGAATGTTGCACTTCAGGCAGATGATCATATTAAGGCAGCTCTATGAAACATTTTCGAGTTAATTAATCATCTTCATAAGTCGGTAGACTAGACTAAATGAGTCATTACCAGGCAAATGAAGACTTTCTCGACAGCCCACGCTGTCTGTGGAGAGAATACCACACATGCAATATCTGGGTGTCCATCCTGGCACCCTCAGACTCACAAAGTCTCGAATCAGCAGGATGACATTAAATTCTGAAAAAATTGTGACTTTACTTACCTCAGTGGACATGACTATTTTCGTATTCTCTGGTTACTCTGATCAGTTGAGTTGAAAACACATGCAGGTGAAGGGAAAATAGTCAATTTTCACAGAAAAATCACTCAAAGTTGCATAGTATCTCTGTAAGTAGCCTACTTAAATGTCTCATTCCATGACAAACCGTTTAGTACTTGCTATTTTTAAAATATGATAGGTCACTCCGAGTTGCATATGCATGCAAGACCTCTAAAAGCACAGCATATGCCATAAAATTTGGTCCATAGGTAGCACTGTAATTGTACAAAATGTCATTTTGCCTTTTATCTAGAGAATACTAATGTTTACAACCAATTTTTTAGCGTGAAATCTATTGACCCTCACGCATTGAAAACACTGGTTGACGCCCACTTCCAACAAAAACAATTTCCATGAAACTTTAACATTGCGAAAGCAAATCCAAACGAACTAGTCATAGGCCATTCATGTGAATCTCACCAAATTTGGTATATGTCATCTACAGGCAATGCTGACAAAAAGTTATCAAAGGATTTATCTTGAGATTAATGGTTTCAAAATTACATGTCAATGAAAATTTTACATGTAGCTTAAAATTCTTTAAAAGTTCATATCTTGGCTTCTAATTGCTCAAATTTGGTCAAGGTTGACAAGCCAACTCTAAACAGCTTTCTTTTCATGTGTACCACATTTTGTGACATTTCGTTATAGGGGGCGATGTTTCTCGTTGAAGCTAGGTGTCCAAAAACAGTTTTTGTTAAATAACTCATCAACAGTTTTGCCCAAGACAATTATTTTCGGTTAGTATGCTGGTGTTAGAGAGGTGTATCGACCCAGCCCATAAACACTGACTTGAAGTATAGCGCCACGTAGTGATAAGGATAAATACAAAAATTGGGATTTTGAATTGCCAATATCTTGGACCAAGAAGGTTGGAAGTGCACAAAATATGTTATGCACAATCAGCACAAAGACCTCTAAAAGCACAGCATATGCCATAAAATTTGCCACATAGGGGGCACTGTAATTGTACAAAATCTCATTTTGCCTACTATCTAGAGGATGCTAACATTTACAACCAATTTTTTTATCGTGAAATCTATTGACCCTCACGCCTTGAAAACACTGGTCGACACCCACTTCAAACAAAAACAATTTCCGTGAAATTTTAACATTGCGAAAGCGAATCCAATCTAACTCGTCATAGGCCGTTCATGTGAATCTCACCAAATTTGGTATATGTCATCTACAGACAATGCTGACTAAAAGTTAAAGGTATCAAAGGATTTATCTTGAGATGAACCGTTTCAAAGTTATGTGTCAATGAAATTTATCATGTAGCTTAAAATTCTTCAAAAGTCCATATCTTGGCTTCTAATCGCTCAAATTTGGTCAAAGTTGACATGCCAACTCTAAACAGCTTTCTTTTCAGTTGCACCAAGTTTTGTGACATTTCGTCATAGGGAGCAATGTTTCTCCTTGAAACTAGGTGTCCAAAACCAGTTGTTGTTAAATGACTCGTCAACAGTTTTGCCCAAGACAATGATTTTCTGTTAGTATGTATCACACCAACAGTTCCCACATTTCAGTACACTGCGGCGGTCATACCATGTACCGCTATGCGGTACATCTAGTTTGGTGTGCTATAACCGAATGGGCTTTGAATGATTGTAGCCTCTGACTAGCATAGCTGAGAACCTGTAATTTTCTACACACCATCTCCTCCACCAGCCTGTAACAGGGCCGCTAAAGCATTTTTTCACCAAAACTGACTCACAGGGCATTCATTAATACTAGACATCATTGCAAAATTAATAATAAAAAAACAATGTAATGACACCTTTCAATGGACTGATCTGCCTGCAGTTCATGATTATCTCAACTTTAAAGGCCAACATGTATTTTTAAACACATAAGGAAAGCTGGAGATACATATGGTATGTATGATTTAATTTGACATCTTGATAGGTACATGCTGCGTTGTAAACTCACACAACTAGCAAAAATACTGGCGATTAGATAAATTGGTGATTTGGGATGCAAACAAAAGCAGCACCTAACTAAGGGCTCATTCACACTCTCCGTATTCATGAGCCCTCATTCACACCGACTTGAGCGTGTAAGCGCGTATCCGTATAAAATATGTTTGTATAGGGACAGAATACGCGCAGATCACGCGTGCGGTGTGAACAGTCTAATTTGTTAACATGCAACCAAATAAGAAACACTGAATGACAAGAACGAGGTTGCTATTTTGTATAGCTCGAGTGGTCGACAGTAGTGTTGCTTTCGTCAACAAAAATAATGACTAAATATTGTCGTCAACGAACCTTTATGATGTGATAAAAATGAGACGAGATGTAAATACTGGTCTTGTGATGATAACTTTAATTAAATATATAATGCAATATAGATGACAAATAAAAACGAGACTAAATGTGGCTTACAAAATAAAAACTATGCTATAATGTCACTTCATTTTTGTTGACCAAAACACATTTAGGCCGTTTTTTTTTTTTGTTTTTTTTTTTTTATGTAGGCCTATTTGCGTTCCTTGTATCTCAGCTCCGGACTGCAGACACAGGTGACTAATCCCCTTAGCGGCATTATTTAAAAACATTGCAGAGAGATAAGGACTATGGCCAGCCAGAGGGGGATCCTCTTTGGACGAAAGAGAAGAGAAAACATTTGGATATTTGTTTCACAAGAATCCATAATTTTCTTCGGGATGAATAAAGTATGTCTGCTTTAAATGTTAATGTAAGGTATACAAGTTAACGCACTGTTTGTTTGCTACTCGTCTAAGGTAGGCTGTAGCTTGCTAAAATGCCTCTATACCTCGACACCCCTTTATTCACTATGACCATCTTATCAGACAGGATTTCTTGTAAAGATTCCTGAGTGTCCATGCGTATATTATTATCATGCGAATATTATTTCTCCAAAACGAAATATCTGTATTGGAGATAACGTAATGTATCACAGGCAATATGTTAACATCTAGCTAATGTCTTCCAGACATTAATGTTATTTCGTGGAGAAATAACATTCCTTAAGCATGGATACTAGCGATCTTTACAAAAAATCCTGTCTGGTAAGATGACATTGGTGGATGTATTCATGGATGTATGAAGGCTAGCAAGCTATAACCTGCTTTAGATGGGTAGCAAACCGAGTACAACAGGTAGCCTCATTGTTATGCTTGTGTAATGAAACCGAGAGGGCCTTTAATTTAACCCAGAAAACTGGTCAATTTACTCATAGAGAAAGGGCAGTCTGAGTAAAAGAGTCAGAGGCAAGAGTACAGTCGTGATAAGCAATATACATTTTATTTTAAATTCCCATCATTTAAAACATTGCACATCAATAAACAGTTTTCTGGTGGGCAGTATTCAGTGGGCCCACAGACATTTACATCAATCACCTCCAACAAGTGCAGGAGGACTGTGCGGAATGGGAACCTAACCCAAAGTTTGTTGTCCCTGTATATAACTTAGGATAATATAAGAAATGGAGGGGGAGAGAGAGACTTCACTGCAAACAAAAGCTACAGTCAAAATTAAACACAAAAGAGAAATTCACATGCAAAGCAAACAAATCGTTATAAGGCAAACCATGAAAATAAATGTAACACACAGCAAACACATGCATAAAGAAAATAAAGGAAAACTACAAAGGGGGTTACCCAGTTACCGGACAGATGTAGATAATGCACAGGTAGCAGGTATTGCAAAACAAAATAACCAGAACCCAAAACAAAAAAAATCATCAGCCACCAAGCAGGCGAAAGCCAGCAGCAAGCAAGCGCATGCAAGGCTACGGAGCAAGCAAAACAAAATTAAAGCAGGCACGGAGAAGCACCCACTCACACGCACACATACGCACACACACACACATACACATACACGGCCAGGCAGCAGACCTTAACGCAGCCCAAGCTAGCGTGTAGCCTAGCCCCAAGCAGGTCCCAGCAGCAGCAGTAGCAGGATAAGCAGATGCAGGAGGGGGCAACAGCACGGCTACTCACGCACGCCACTAGGAACAGAACAGCAACGGCTCCGAGATGTATTCAGTCCGAGTGACGTCAACGGCAGACGGATCGAATGCGGAAGCCAACCAGTCAATGCTGCAGCGAGACACTACAAACAGCACTGCCCGTTACTTTCCATAGTGCAATTCAAAAGATTCATGCGTGTAGCGAACAATAGTAGGTTGCCTACCTGAGCAGTGAAGCACACGAACAATCGCTTTGGAGTTAAGGCACCCAACCGTGCATACAAGTTACTCCAGCCAGAAACGTTGAGCAGACCCAGATTTCATTGCACGCCACGGCAACTACAACGTAAACAGTGCCATTTAAAATAGTGAACTCAAAATCCAAACAGCAAACCACTACGAGCGTTCAAACAAATCAAGCTTTGTTGCGATGGGCACAGCAGAGAAAAACGAGAGACGGAAGGTGAACACCAAATGGTCCCAGACCGAGCAGACAACTGCCAGCCTAAACTAACCACATTTAAAAGGAACAGCTGGCCGCGTTTAACCGGGTGCAGCTGAAGTGTCAATCATCCAATTAACCAAGGGGCGGCGCCACCGCACGCAGATGGAGACAGCGACATAACAGAGAGCCTTTTCTGTTACACTTGTTAGCAATATTCTTCGAGAGTGGTCTTGAATGAATCGTGGTGATCTACGTATGCTTCCAAGCTTTCATTATGACCAAGCTACTGATTTTGGGGATGGTGTTTGAGGTTCGTTGCACTTGTTTTTAGCTGTGTACAATCATGACAGTCAATAAGAAGCCTGAAAAGGAACAGGCAAGAAAAAATCTTTTTTATAGCTCTATGTGCATCCTGTTTCATTAATTTTAAGAGTAAAATTGAAACAGATCTGTACTACTACCCTATTCGGGTTCCTATGGTCAATAGGGAGTTATTAAATGTTAAATACGTGGTTGAAATCATGTTGGTGAATGATTCAGAGCACGTCACATTCCATCACTTATGGTCTTGTGTTGCCTTTTTTTTTTCTAAAACAATTGTATGTTATACATTCAAATCAGAGCATCTTCCATGTCTGAATGTAGCCTACAGTATTTTTGAGTCTATAAGGTAACAATAATGTAATAATAAGAACCTTTTTTACATTGTTTCTTTGACTAGAAGAAAACGTTGGTTTTTCTCTGTGCTGTTAGCTACTTGTACTATATTGTACTATATGTACTGGGTTAAATAGAATTGCATTATATACTGGGTTAAATAGAATTGCATTACTAAAAAGTGACAAAAATACAATTGACTAAATGTAGACGAAAATACTCATGCATAACTCTGACTAAAATAAGACTAAAATGCTCAGACTTTTAGTCAACTAAAACTTGACTAGACTAAAAAGGGTATGGACGTGACTAAAACTAATAAAAACTAAAATGACAGCTTCATGCAAAGACTAGACTAAAACTAAAATTAAAGGCCGCCAAAAACAACACTAGGACAGAAGACAATTGGTGCTCTTCTTGTATTGAGAATACTCAGCAAAGCAAAGTCTTGCTTCTTCAGAAAAGTCTTCAGCAAAGTCTTGCTTCTTCCTATTAAGAACATAAAAGTTCCACCACTATTATACCCACAACATGTTTGACTGGACAGTGTGACAACTTTACAGGTATTTTAGTTTCTGTGTTCACTTAGGCTGAGGACTGCACTTGTAGTGCAGATCTGATATGACAAGGTCAATATCGATAGCTTTCCAGCATTTGTTTCATGCAGTTGTAACCCAGACAGCAATTCCTTTTGTGCCGGATCCGTTCTCTAATCACCAAATCCGCTCAGCAGTCAGACCTGATATGCGCATCCACAAAACAATTGGCCTGGACCACCCATCAGTACCTCCATATGGCGGACTTGCACATGACTCCCACCGGATTTGCAGGACGAAGGCGCCCTCATTTGGCGGTTGTTTTTTTTGCATCTCTGTCAGATAGGTCTGGATCTGATCTGGCCCAGCATCACAAACCGGACGCGCCAGAACTCAACAGATGCACGCCCACTGACTGCACTTTATTTTAACGCCTAGACTACAGCAGAGCGCAGCAAGTCTGGTGGTAGCTTCAAAGAAAATCTTCTTTTGGTTGTCGGTAAGTGCGTTACCCAGAAAAATGATTGGTGTTTAGTCTGTTCTATTAATTTCTATTAAACACAAATATTATAATTTCTATTAAACACAAAGTTTGTCAACTTAGTTCTTTTGTTCTTAGTTTTGTGGCAGTCCGCGATGTAGTCGGACAGGCTAAGGCGAGCTAATGGCTAGCTTATTGTCCTATACACCCAATTAAAAAAATACATGTACCTCAAAGTGCTTAAAATGACAACACACGATTCGGGTGAAAGCTAATTAGCTAATATTTCAGCAAAACTTCACTTGTTCGTTGTGTGCTAACATTCGCAGGGATTTATATTAGCTAATGTTGCTAGCTAACGTGGCTAGCGTTTTTCAAGCTGAGACGTTTATGAAGCTTCTATAATGTTAAGGGTGGTTTGTGTGGATTGTTGAGATGCCCGCTGTGTTATATAAGTCTGTGAAATTGTAATGACTGGTTAAATGGTATCAAATTACCCTGAATAGTATAATAGCAGACAACGTTAGACCAGTTTGATAACCTTACACCAGTTTGCTAACGGTATATCTTGCCAAATTGCCTCATTTTTTCTGTTGACAGCACATGGGCTATTATGGGCTGATTTACTCCATGATGTTGGGCCATCCTTATAATTATTTTCGTTTGCGGTAACTGACCTTTCTGTCAAATTATGTTCCACATGATTTTTTGACGGTATACTGGCCGACCATGATGAAAGAGATTGTTTCGCCGTATTATCTTTGTCTTTTCTTTTGACCCAACTTGCCAAAAAGAAATGTGCGGCATTAACACAGAACGCAATCAGAATTTTGTATGTGTCCATAGAAACGGCGTGTCATGCACAGCGGCACAAAATGGGATCATAGAAGTGGGAAAAAGGCAAAGGCAGGCATAGGGAGGGAAAGTAATCTCATCGCCCCCTGCTGGTTGCGTTACCCACCTCTATATTGAAATGAATGGGATTTTTTCTTCAAAAAATTACATTTCGGCTCACGCTCCAAAGTTAAGATAGTGGTTTTCATATGATATGCATGCTGGGCAGTTCTATCGATTCAGGTGGTCATACTTTCTTTTTTTCACTGATCTGAATTGTTTTTAATGTTAATTAAAAAGCTGATAAAGGACTACACTAAACAATAGGTGCGTGTATGACGTCACCGTAAAATCTGACGCCTGTCCAAATCTAACAGTTAACTGCCGGCGAGAGAAGTAAGTGAAACCCAACGATTGTGTACATGAAACTCATCTGATTATAAGAATCCACAACTGTAGCTTTATGGAATCTTTATGAAATGTGAAAACTTGCATTCATTTGTTTCTCCGTGGTTGCAATCAGTCGCGAATTACAGCATGGTGAACTTGTGTTTACTGACGTAACGGGAGCGACTCAAAGTTGTAGTCCGTTTATGACAAGTTAGGCACAATTTAGATTTTTTAAAATAGGACGAAATTTCACACAATACTTTCACAGTTAGTAGATAATCCCCATATATAGCCTGAAAAATATGTCTGGTGCACAAGTTCGGTGTCATACCTATGTGGGATTTTTTTTAAAAATCGGTCTATGGGATTTTTAATAGGATTGCTCTGGGGATAGGAACGCCACCGCTAGGATCGCTGTGTTCCACTTTCCCTCCCTATTGTGTGTGCGCTTATGGTCCTGTTTAGCCTGAGTTTAAATGCAGCTAATTTTTGCATGACTGTTCACTTTCACCTCACCTGCAAGATTACTGTCCGGTAGCTCTTTATAACAGAAATAACATTAGACCTGTCTGCATGTAGTAGGCAACAAATACACGTGGCCAATCAATGATGTCGTGAACGATTTTAAATCGATTCAGATGTTACAGCAAGCATAAATATGGCCTTGACAGTCATTTTATTTAATGTCATTGCATGTTGGTGTCTACAGTATATAATTCATCTGGTTTGCATAAAACAGTCCCAGTTACTGTTAACATGTTTCTTTGTCTGTGCCCCTTAGGTTTTGTCCAGTGCTCTTAGTTCAACTGCCCTTTAACTTGCTGCTCCGGCTTTCTGTAAGTGAACAGTTTTCACTGTGCTTCACTGCTTTTCAGCTCACTGTGCTTTCGCGACTGATACAAGCTGTCATTACTCTTTTCGTAATATTTTCCACCAGTGATGTACGTTGTCTAAATAGATGAGGATTACTTTTATGACAATTATTTAGGGATATTTAAAAAGGCAGAAATCATCTTAGTCTGCATTTCTATTTATAGAAAACCAACTGCTAAAATAACAACCAGCCAAGATTTGTGTGCTCCTGGTTTTTTAAGGCAATAGGAGACAACTCGCTCATTGGTTAATTCTGTATTGCACCCAAAAAATACCCATGATTACCATCAAATCAACCCTTTTAAATGTTACACTGGGCTCATAGATTTTCTTGCCGTGAAAACACCATATTGTCCTGGTACCTCCACCAAACCAACTTGCACTTCACACTGGAGAGCAGGAGCTACTGATTATGAGAAAAGTGTCCTTGGTCTGCTACCTCCCACCACACACACAAACATTAAAGCAGGGGTGTCCAAACTTTTAGCACTGGTTTCATAACATGCTCGTATTTCAGGTGTTCGGCACAGAGAACTTCTTGGTGTATGATACAGTGAAGTTTTGTAGCTTGGCCACCTTCTTCGCTGACTTTGTTACAGAGAAGGGGTTGACGAGGCTCACGTTCATGTCACTGTCCACTCCTCAAAAAAATCACCTACATTTCATAACAGTATATCGCTGTCAAGGCTAATAACAGCAAGGTTGCTACAAGATGCAATTCAGCCAATCACAGTCATCGAAGCATTTTTAGAATGTGTTGGGGGGGGCGGCATATTATTGATTTTATGAGAGGGGCTGCGGGCCAGTGGAAGTGAGCCCGTGGGCCAGACTTTGGACATGTCTGCATTAAAGGGAAACTTTGGTCTAAAATGAAAATTGGCACGTTAAAACATCATACCGAGTTGGTATATTTGCTGGGGGGTAAAATTGCGCTAGCCTGTTGCATTTAGAACTTCACTGCTTTGTACTGTTTTGGCCCAGAAGGCTAACAATGGTAATGCTAAGGGCATAGCGAAAGCATGAAGATTACACTATTTTTAAACCATTAAAAACAGCTCAAAGAAACTCCACACTCCATCAGTAGTATAACAAAGGCCCTGTGATTCAAAACGAGGCACTGACAACTTTGTAAGTGTACACATTGTTTGTTAATAAAACAGCTCTTACAAGCAGTACCTTGCAGTAGTTTCTCGTTGCTGCAGCGAGGAAAGTCCATGCAAGTCGATTGATGAACTGGAAGTGAAAGCGTCATGTAGTGGAGGCCTCCGGAATATACACTGCTGGCCAAAAGTATTGGCACCCCTGCAATTCTGTCAGATAATGCTCAATTCCTCCCAGAAAATGATTGCAATTACAAATGCTTTGGTAGTAATATCTTCATTTATTGTGCTTGCAATAAAAAAAACACAAAAGAGAATGAAAAAAAATGAAATCAATTATCATTTTACACAAAACTCCAAAAATGGGCCGGACAAAAGTATTGGCACCCTCAGCCTAATACTTGGTAGCACAACCTTTAGACAGAATAACTGCGAACCACCGCTTCCGGTATCCATCAATGAGTTTCTTACAATGCTCTGCTGGAATTTTAGACCATTCTTCTTTGGCAAACTGCTACAGGTCCCTGAGATTTGAAGGGTGCCTTCTCCAAACTGCCATTTTCAGATCTCTCCACAGGTGTTCTATGGGATTCAGGTCTGGACTCATTGCTGGCCACTTTAGAAGTCTCCAGTGCTCTCTCTCAAACCATTTTCTAGTGCTTTTTGAGGTGTGTTTCGGGTCATTGTCCTGCTGGAAGACCCACGACCTCTGAGGGAGATCCAGCTTTCTCACACTGGGCCCTACATTACGCTGCAAAACTTGTTGGTAGTCTTCAGACTTCATAATGCCATGCACACGGTCAAGCAGTCCAGTGTCAGAGGCAGCAAAGCAACCCCAAAACATCAGGGAACCTCCGCCATGTTTGACTGTAGGGACCGTGTTCTTTTCTTTGAAGGCCTGTTTTTTTTTTCCTGTAAACTCTACATATGTTGATGCCTTTTCCCAAAAAGCTCTACTTTTGTCTCATCTGACCAGAAAACATTCTTCCAAAACGTTTTTGGCTTTCTGAAGTGTGGTCTTCCTGGGTATCCTACCATAGAGTCACTTTTCATTCAGACGCTGACGGATAGTACGGGTTGACACTGTTGTACCCTCGGACTGCAGGACAGCTTGTAATTGTTTGGATGTTTGTCGAGGTTCTTTCTCCACCATCCGCACAATCTTTCGTTGAAATCTCTCGTTAATCTTTCTTTTCCGTCCACATCTAGGGAGGTTAGCCACAGTGCCATGGGCTTTAAACTTATTGATGACACTGCGCACGGTAGACACAGGAACATTCAGGTCTTTGGAGATGGACTTGTAGCCTTGAGATTGCCCATGCTTCCTCACAATTTTGCTTCTCAAGTCCTCAGACAGTTCTTTGGTCTTCTTTCTTTTGTCCATGCTCAATGTGGTACACACAAGGACACAGGACAGAGGTTGAGTCAACTTTAATCCATTTTAACTGGCTGCAGGTGTGATTAAGTTATTGCCACCACCTGTTATGTGCCACAGGTAAGTAACAGGTGCTGTTAATTACACAGATTAGAGAAGCATCACATGATTTTTCAAAGGGTGCCAATACTTTTGTCTGGGCCATTTTTTGAGTTTTGTGTAAATTGATAATTGATTTAACTTTTTTTCATTCTATTTTGTGTTTTTTCATTGCAAACAACATAAATGAAGATATTATTACCAAAGCATTTGTAATTGCAATCATTTTCTGGGAGAAATTGAGCATTATCTGACAGGATTGCAGGGGTGCCAATACTTTTGGCCAGCAGTGTAGAACTGGGAGAGTACTACAGAGAATTTGAGGAAGATGAAGACCCATTTATATTTAATGGGCATCCGTACTTGTTCTAACTGGAATATAAAGATGCAGAGCTGATGAAAGGGCTGCCAGAAAGAGACGGCCAGAACTCAATCGACTTGTATAGACGTTCGTCATGGCTGCAACAAGAAACTACTGCAAGGGTACTGTTTTATTACCAACTCGGTATGATTTTTTATTGTGCCAATTTTCATTTTACACAAAAGTTTCCCTTTAAGGATGTTTTGTGAATTATTGCTCCTTTTAGTTTTCTTATTGCTCCCTTTATTTTCCTTTTACTTTTCAAATTCAACAGCTTGCGAGGGATGGATTCAGGGCGAAAGTTTCTCTGTGGAGCTGCCATTAGATGGAGAGCACGTAGAGATGTTGCAAGTCTGCTACAACAAATTATGGAGAGCTTAGCTTACCAGTGTCAGACAGGGGAAATTGTAGAGGATGGACATGGATATAGGGAAAGTTTTTTAGACAGTAGGCAGAGTGGCATGGAGGAGAATAGCCAGAAGGACGTGGAGGAGAATAGGCAGAATAACATGGAGGAGGGCGACAGGACTGAGAGGCTGTTAGAGGATGAGATTGTGGAGACATTTAACCAGCAGTCCTTTAGAATGGATGTCGATGAGGAAGAGTCTGACTCAGACTCAGACCAAGATTCGAATGAGACTGTCACCTGTAACCTGAGTGACAGTCTGCGTTACTGGGCATTAACATTTGGAGTTTCCTTAGTGGCTCTCACAGCTCTTCTGGGCCTGTTGAGGCTTTATCATTCTGACCTCCCTAAGGATGCACGAACCCTCCTTAGGACTAAGACCACTTACAGCATAGAGAGAAAATGTGAAGGACTTTATCATTATATCGGCATCCTCTCGTCTTTTAAGCAGAAACTGTACCAGGCATTTGAGTCAGTCACAAATGGCTGTGCATTAAAATTACAAATAAACATTGATGGATTACCCTTATTCAAGAGAAGTGGCATTCAGGCATGGCCAATTTTAGGACGTTTACTAAATTTTCAAATCAAGGAACCTTTTGTGATTGCATTGTTTTGTGGATCACACAAACCAAAGCCAGCGGAAGTCTTTTTGGAAGATTTTTTTTCTGAGTTAAAAGAGTTGGACAGTGGTATTGATTTGGAGGGGAAAAAGATTTTTGTTAAGTTAGATTCTGTCATATGTTATACACCAGCCCGGGCTTTTATAAAAAAACATTAAGTCTCACAACGCATATTTTGGATGTGATAAATGTGTGCAGCAAGGAAAATATCTAAACAGAATGACCTATCCTTTAGTCACTTGTCCACTCCGGACAGATGACTTGTTTGTCCAGAAACATAATGAAGAACATCACAATAGTGGCCCTAACCCTTTTCATGGATTGGACATAGGGATGGTGTCTCAGTTCCCCGGTGGTTATATGCATTCCGTTTGCTTAGGAGTAGTTAGAAAACTTCTGAACATTTGGCTTAGAGGAGCTCTTACATTCCGTTTACCTGCTAACATTGTTAACCAGATGTCTGACTTAACAAACCTATTTCTTTGGAATTTGCAAGAAAACCTAGGACATTGAGGGACCTGGATAGATGGAAAGCTACAGAATTTAGGATGTTTCTGTTGTACATTGGGCCTGTCATTTTGCCTTCATATTTAGACACAAACATTTATAAAAAAATTATGTTGCTGTTTTCTGGTATTGCCATTTTAATCAGTCCAATCCTATCCTCGTTGTACTGGCAGTATGCAGACACATTGCTTTGTATGTTTGTTACCCATTCTGGCCAGATATATGGCGAGGACGCAATTGTGTATAATGTGCGTTCATTAGTGCATTTGGCTCAGGTTGTACGATGACATGGTTGTCTGGATAATATTTCAGCATTTCCTACGAGAATCACCTTCAAAAACTAAAAAAACTTGTTAGAAAACCTGAACGCCCCCTTGCACAAATGTTGCACCGATTGTCTGAACACTCAGGCAGTACTCAAGTAACAGATAGAATATCAGTCTCTTTGAAAAAACCCCACTTTGTTGGACCAGTTCCAAATGAGCTTGCTTCTAAAATGGTTAAAGGGCAGTACAGCCAAATGGTTACTGACCAGTGGACTATCAAGGTCTCTACAGGAGACAATGTATTTGTCATTGCCGGTGACATTTGTATGATTGACAATATTGTTGAGTGTCATGACGGAATCTATGTTGTGTACAGGGGTTTTTCAGATAAGTCCATCTTATTTACCTATCCATTCCCTTCTGACTTTCTGAATATCTACAGTGTCTCACAATTATCAGAACAATCCATGTATGCTAAAGTGTGTGCAGTTGCACATAAATGTGTATTAGTCCCCAATAGGAGAGGTTTTGCATCCATGCCAATTTTGCATTCTCAAAAACACTAGGTTTGCTGCATATGAAATGGCAGTTATGTCATTTATGTCATGTTATGTCAGTTATGTCATTTAATCAGTTGTTTAGAAGTTTGTAATGTATGTATAGGGTGGTACTTCAGCTAATAGTTGTTTTTTGTACTTAGTTATGGTTAGGATGTAGCTACTTAAGCATCATCTGCGTTCTACGTATTTTACATTGATGGTTGATGAACACGTAAGTAAGTACACAAATACATCAGAAATATGCAGCAGCCTATGAAATTATATTCTTGTTTTAAATAAAGGTACACTATTTGCACAATACATTTTTTCATCATAGCAGTAAATTAGTACATTTCTGTAAGAAACCGTGGTGATTTCACTTCTTTAATACCTTCAGTGTTTTCTTCTTCTGCTTGGTTTGAGGGGTGGTCAACCATTTCTATTAAGCATGTGGGTGGTGTGGTAGAATTTTGATATTTTGAGGGTTCAGTAGCCTGGGAGCCAGACCCATATGAATCAACTAAGGAATCTGATCATTTTCAGGGGTTGGTGAATACTTTTCATAGGCCCTATAAATGTAATAACCTGTTTTTTTCTCTCTCTCTGTTTTTTACAGAATGTTTTATATTGTGCAATATTTTGACGAGAAGAGGTCTGTGTCTGTGGTGCCTCAGTCTTGGTACCAGGATGGCTTCTCGTTTTGGCCAAATTATACTAATGATGACCGGATCAATAAAGCCGTTCGTTGTGGAGAGATTCCAGGCCTAGACTGGTCTAAGCATCGTGTGCGGATTCTGAAAAGATGTGGTATAAATGCTCTTTTGAGTCACCAAGTTATTATTATTGTTGTTACCTTATATCTCCCAGTCTGCAGTATTTGTGGTAGTATCTCAAGAGTGAAAATGACAGACCAGGATAAATCAACCCATAGCCCTTTGTTACAGGTTACCAAGTGGTGTGGGAAGAACAAAAAGAACATTTGGTACAACATAATTTGAATATAGAAACAGCAGCAAACACTAACTGATAAGGGCAAGGAAGCTAATTTTGTTTTCCTTGCCGCGTTCAGTTTTAACGAATTAAATTTGCGTTCCTACCAACAACACTCAGAGACCTCAAACAGTAGGGCTATGGGGCGATTTGCCACAGACTATCCCTTTAAGGACTGTGATTTACCTATGTTACATTTGCTTTAGATAACTATGTGTCAGCATGGCAAGGCCTAAAAAAAGCCCTCACTTGAGACGCGTCAGAGTTGGACTCAGCTGAGGAAAATGAGGAAACAGTTGGTTGCAGTAAGAGAAAACATAAACCTGTGTAAGAGATTCTTGTTTACTTATTTCTTAAGCTGAAATTGATGTAATGTAAATATACTGTGAAACATGTGTGTATTTATTTATTTATTACCTAAGCCACCATTTCGGTGACACTGACGAAGACCAGCCAGTGTTCAAAACAAACCCTCGTCAGTCATCTGCACCACGGTAAATATAACCAGTATTTAAAGAGTTCCTTTCTAAAACTTTTGGTTTTCAGGCAACATCAGGGCAGTTTTAGTTGGGTTGGTGATTTGTCCTTACTCAATTATAACAAGAAAACAGTGAGTTTATTGATATTAACTGAGAAGCACAATAAAGACACATTGTTTCTGAATATTTTTTCGGTTTAGTTTTAGTTTCCATTGCCAAATTAATTGTTAGCTTCCGGTTTATAGTTTCAGTCTATTGTACCAAATTCTCTCATTCTTGTACCAATTTTCTCATTCTCATTCTTCACCCACATGCTTAAAATCAATTGTTATAAAAAAAATGTTACGCACTGACCCTTGTCTTATGTTTATTTAGAAACCAACCTCCTCCAGGGCCATCTGCCTTTGCTGCGCCTCCACCACTACCCCCTCCAGGACCATCCATTCGTGTAGCGACCCCACCACAACTCTCTTCGGGGCCTTCCTCATTTGCTGCACCTCAACAACTCCCTTCGGGGCCTTCCTCATTTGCTGCACTTCAACAATTCCTCTCAGGACCATCCTCTGTTTTTGAGCCTCCATCACAACTTTCTTCAGGGCCAAACTCATCTCCTTCACCTTCTGCACTTTCGCAGCAATTCTTTGACTGTTCATCACCAAACCTTTCACTTACTGAGCCAAGAACCAGTGATCATATGGAGACTTCAGAAATATTCAGACCAAGTTTGAGACTGGGGTGTTCCGGGAGGGAGCCTATTGTCTGCACATGTAAGTGAGTTCTTGAAGTTCACTTAGCTGGGGCAATGGCTGTGTGATGATGGTTGACGGACTACACAGATCAAATGTACTAACTGACAGCTTACACTAACTGAAATGAAGGTTTCTGTCCCCCATCAGTTACCATTGGCTGCTGTTTCCCTATTGGGTCTCTCCATATTCTCCAAACCAGTAGTGATAATTTAAGCATTGTGGAAAACTGTTTGTAAAATAAAATACCACCATAACAATGATGTTTAACTCAGTGACAAGTTGGCTGTGACCCAAAATGATACACAACATTAAATCACAATAATTTAAACTATCTTTTATTTCACCACATTAT
This sequence comes from Coilia nasus, assembly GCA_027475355.1. Taxonomy (NCBI): domain Eukaryota; kingdom Metazoa; phylum Chordata; class Actinopteri; order Clupeiformes; family Engraulidae; genus Coilia; species Coilia nasus. Next base: position 33,007,810 of record CM050220.1, on the reverse strand, counting down.
TATGTATTTATATTTAACTACATTATTTCTGTGCAATTATATGTAATGTTTCGCAAGTGATTGTCTGATTTTTCTAAATGTTCAATTCTCATTATGTCTGTAATTTTTTATTTTTTTTGTAGCTGCTGACCTCCACTTGCTCACGCTTTTGGAGAACATGAAACACCAGATGAACCAGCTGTCAGCAATGGTCAGTCTGCTAATTTCAAGATCAAGTGCTGCTACTGAGACGATTATGGAAATGCCCGAAGACATTGCCTTTCCCTTGACTTCCCTTGATGAAGTTGACAGCTTTGAGAGTTGGCTAAATGATCCAGCAAATGCTGTAAAGAAGAAGCACATGGTATTTGTTTATATCACATTTTGATGTACATCTGTAAAGTAGGGTTATGAAATCCAAATATTTGGCAAAATTGGCAAAATGAGTCACAGTGACCTAAAATTCAAAATTGAGATTTTGGGACCAGTGAAAAAACAAGATGCTACACTTTAAAATGATTTCTTGGTCAGAGACACACCTTTAACAATTGTCAAGATATAGTCATTTCAAACATCACATCCCACCATCTTTTTAAAATTCAAAACCTGAAAATCACATTTATTTTGGACATTTTGGTAACATTTCAATGGTGCAAATAAACTTCAGTTAGCTGATTTTTAATTTTAACATTAATTTTATCTTGACAATGAAAAGTGGGGAGATTTTTTAAATAAAAGATGTCTCTATCAAAAACCCCTGAATGTCAGCTTTACAACACATATATTTGGTACTCTGAATAATTTTTATAATCCAAGATATAAGCATTTAAAAGTATGTCCTGTATTTTTGGACCACCCTGTATTTCATTTTTATATCAGAGCATTTAATTGGTTGATAATGATGTTAAAGGAATACCAGTAGTATTCCAGTTTTCCAGTAGACCCAGCCATTGTCTGAATCTTGCAGCACTGACCTTAGCTTGGCTTAGTATAGTCGCTGTAATCTCGTGTTGCCAACTAGCAAATTGTTATTCTCGTGACCTGTGCATTCAGATCGAGTACAAATGACCATCCACGGAAGCACAGGCAAAGCACCTCTGAAAGGTGCAAAGACCCCATGCAGCACCTGGTAAACAACTCCACACTTGTGTGTTGATGGAAGTTGGGGGATTGGGGTTTCTAGGTGCTGCGTGGTGTCTTTGTGCCTTTCAGCGGTGCCTGTGCTTTGCCTGTGCTTCCGTGCATTGTCATTTGCACTTGATCTGAACGCACAGGTCACAAGAAGTAATTACAAAAAAATTTGAGTGAATTGATTCACCTTTGCCATAGTTTGCTAGTTGGCAACACTCGATTACAGCGACTATGCTAAGCTAAGATAAGGTCAGTGATGCCAGATTCGGACAATGGCTGGTTCTGCTGGAAAACACTTCTTCTCACTTATCAACCTCAAGGGACTGCGGGGAGAGACTTTCACCTAGGGGTGGCATATTCCTTTAAAAAGATTTCAGCACAAAGCATCTCACAACCCTCCTTTAACTATCTCAGTGACTTCTACAACTTTCTTCTTTGTTCTCTTCTTATCACTAATTTAGTCACTCTGCATTCCACAGGTGGGGGTGCTTGCTTCTATTGGAGGGCGAGAAACAAAAAATCTCATCTGGAACATTTTAGCACACATTTTTTTCCAGGAGTGTGGCTAAAAAGATAAATTGGAAAGGTGTCAATAACAAGAGGAAGTTCAGTGTTATGGCAACCAAGGCCCTTCTGTCTCGTACGTATCACCCCTTCACTAATTTACTGTTTACTATGTCTCCACTCTCATTTACTCACTTATTCAATGAACACAACTTTCATCTCCTATTTATTCTTATACCTATGTATTCTCAACGCAAGGACCAAAACACAAGCGTTTTATAGGTAGACTGAATCTGCAAACCGGTAGCTAATGATAACTGATGGGGGGTCACAGTAAACTGTTTTAGTTTTGTTTTCCAGTGCTGCCATCAGTTAGGGCTCATTTATACCGGATTGAGCGTGAGCAGAGGCAGAAGTGATCCTTGAGCAGTTTGTGAGTGTTCGTGTATTCATACCAGATATGTCTGCAGGCATGGTGCCCGCGTCTTTAAATGCACTCGGCCTTTCACTCTGCAATAACAGTCACTCTGTCCTTCCTCAGGTTAATAAATGATTACATTTTGTGACATATGGACCTGAATTTTGCTCACTGGCTTATTGACATTAGATTTACCAAACCAAACAGAAAACACTGAATGACAAGTTTGAAATTTTTTTTTAACTCAAGTGGTCAACAGAAGAATATAGATTGAGGCTTTTATTGATAATACTAAGAAGAAATCGCCGCAACATCTTGCTCCATCCTATTAAGAACATAAAAGCATCACCACTATTATACCTGCAACATGTTTGACTGGGCAGTGTGACAACTTTAAAAGGTATTTCAGTTTCTAAATTCATGTAGTTACTGCACTTGCAGGGCAGATCTGGTATGACATGGTCAATATTGATAATTTTCCAGCGTTTGTTTCATGCAATTGTAAATGAGTGGTCACATTTTTAAGCAGTCGGAAGGCTTTTGAGGTATCCCTTTGTCAATACATACATAGATAAAATGGTTGATATGAAATGTATACTTGTGCTATAGGTTTCAATAGGATTCGGGCTGAAAACACTCACAGACTGCGCAGAAAAAAAGACTTGGTTTCTATTTTCTAGTCGCAGCGTAGTTTCTGAGCATTCTGACTAGACAGACACCGTGCAGTGAATGAGTGCGGTGTGAATAGTCTAATCTGTTAACATGCATTCTTAACCATACCGGACAGAAACCGTGCCTGCACCGCTCACGCACAGATTCTGCTCTGGGCTGAAACCTTAGGGACCAAATTCTGTCAGCAATGTCAAACAACAGGAATATTGATTGATTCACACCTCCTTTGATCTGTTACTGTAATTAAGAATCTTCTAATCTTAAATACTTTAATCTGTTCACTTTGTTTTTTTTTTCTTTATTTGATTGTAGCAATTTTCAATTTTGTTATTGTAGTTTTTTTTTCTGTAAAGCAAATAAAGCGAGTTCTGCATGTTTTGTTGATGAGAAATAAAGAAATATCAGAAATAAAAAAAAAGGGGGGGGAAATGTTTTTGAATGATTCAAACACAGTTAACTCGTATTGTATATGGACTTTAAAAACAGTTTTAATGTTTTAACATGCATAGTTTTACCTGGTTTTTACATACATGTACTGTATTTTTACATGCTGCAGTTACATGCTGCACTGAATGTAGAAATGTTTTATTTCTACATTTAAAAATAAATTAATAAAGAAATTGTAATATTTCTAAGATGAGAAATTGTATGGAGATTTATTTGGGCCATGTTTGGCCGAAATGTAAAGTGAAATACCAATCACAGATAGGGCCTGATGAGCCCCAGATGTAAAGTATGACTGAAGGATTTGGGCCAGATCCATACCACATGTCACGACATTAACAACTGTTCTGGGCCAGTGTTGGCCAAGATCTGTTCCTGATCCGTAATCCAAATCCGCGCCGGTATTGGGCCGTTGGAAAGCTGGCCTCCGCATCCTTGATAATAAGAAGCCATGTGTGGCTCTTTTTGTTGACCTTTCTAAGGCTTTTGATTGTGTGAATCATGATCTTCTTTTGCAGCGTCTTAAGCATATTGGTTTCAGTGACGCAACACTGACGTGGTTTTTCAATTATTTATCTGGGAGAACTCAATGTGTAGCTGTTGATAATAGTAGTTCTGCTTCAGTGGAGGTCAAAATGGGTGTGCCCCAAGGTTCAATTTTGGGGCCTATCTTATTCACTATTTATATTAATAACCTTTGTGTTGGCCTTGACTCAGCGAAGGTACACCTGTATGCCGATGACACAGTCCTATACACATCAGCCCCTTCTGTAAGCACAGCGGTTGAGTATCTTCAATCTGCCTTCAATGTTTTGCAGGATTCTTTGCTTAGCCTTAGACTGGTTTTAAATGCTAAAAAAACTAAATATATGGTTTTCAGTCGTTCCCGCACATCATTAACCAATGTTTAAGTGTGTACTGTTGATGGTACCCTGTTAGAAAGGGTTAAAACCTACAAATATTTAGGGATTTGGCTTGATGAAAAATTAAGCTATGAAGCACATATTGACCATCTTCTTAAAAAGCTTAGACCAAAGCTGAGTATTTATTTCCGTTTTAAAAAGTGTTTTCCTTTCACTGCCAGATTAAGATTGGTCCAGAGGACCTTTTTACCCATCTTGGACTGTGACATATTATACATGCATGCTCCTGACTCTCTTTTAAAAAAGCTGGATGTGGTTTACCATGCAGCTTTGCGTTTTATAACAAACACAAGAATGAGAACACATCACTGTACACTGTACGAAATGGTTAGATGAACTTCACTATCACTCAGAAGAAAAAGCCATTCCCTGGTTTTTATTGCTAAGGCGCTGGTTGGTAAACTGCCATCATACATTAACTGTCTTTTGTCACGCCAAACCAGCTCTTATGGCACTAGGTCAGGAGATAAAATAATTTTAAACATTCCAGCTGTACGCACTGAACTGGGCAAGACTTCTTTTAGCTCATATGCCCCACATGCTTGGAATAATCTCCAATACACCCTAACATTGGAGTCTGTGCCTTCTATGCATGTTTTTAAAAATCTTTTAGGAACAATTTTAGTAGAAGAGTGTCACTGTTTTTAATTTCCCTTTCATCATGTTTTTCTGTATCATCTTTGTTTAGTGCTGTGGCTCACTGTATTTCTGTCTATTGTCTATTGTGTGCATGGTTGCCTGCCTTGCTTTGTTAGCCCTTTTCAGCTGTCTGTTTGCTCTTGCACTTCTGTCTGTATTTATGGCTTTGTAACTTTGCATGTGCTCCCTATGTTTGTCTGTAAGCTTTGTGCATGTGTCTCCTTTGTCCTCCTTGCTGTCTTGGCCAGGACTCCCTGGAAGAAGAGGTTCTAATACCTCAATGGGACCTTCCTGGTTAAATAAAGTACAAATAAAAAATAAAAATAAAAAAGTACTGAATGTACAAAATGTTTTATTTCTACATTTAAAAATACATTAATAAAGAAATTGTAATATTTCTAAGATGAGAAATTGTATGGAGATTTATTTGGGCCATGTTTGGCCGAAATGTAAAGTGAAATACCAATCACGGATAGGGCCTGATGAGCCCCAGATGTAAAGTATGACTTAAGGATTTGGGCCAGATCCATACCACATGTCATGACATTAACAACTGTTCTGGGCCAGTGTTGGCCAAGATCTGTTCCTGATCCGTAATCCAAATCCGCGACGGTATTGGGCTGTTGGAAAGCTGGGCTCCGCTGCGGACCAGTTTAGTAGATCTGCGCCAAATTCTACTGAGTATTTGGCCCACATCTGGCCCAGGTAACTTTTGCTGCCTGGGAAGCGAGTGGTAATATTTTGCAGATGGTCGCGAGGTTTTTGAGATATGCCCTGTGTCAATACATGCATTGATAGCACAGGTGACATGAACTGCATAGTTGTGCCATAGCTTTTAATTGAATTTTGGCTGAATACGCTCACATCACACACAGAAAAATAGACTTGGTTTCTATTCTCTAGCTGCAGCCCGTATTCTGAGTGTATTTTCGGACAGAATACGCTCAGATCTCGCGTGCGATGTGAATAGTCTGATTTGTTACCATGCATTCTAAATGAACAGAAAATGGGCAGGCGCTGCATACACAAAGTGTTTGGTGTGAATGAGCCCTAATCAGCAGGAATGACTAAGGGCTCATTCACACCGACTAGACCGTATTCAGTGCATGAGCGTATTGTGAGCGTATGAGCATTCACACTGGACATGTCTGCGTATACAGCGCGTGAGCGGGAATTCATCTGCCAGGGGTGCGTTTCCCAATAGCATAGTTGCTATCAGTTTGTAACACACAAACATGACTCCATAATTGAGTGTTATGGTTTTGTGATAAGCTGATTCAGATTTGTGCATAGAGAATGGATAACACTAGTGTGTTATTCCATTAAAGGTTTCAGATAGGAACTAGGAACTGTGCTTCCTCAAAGCGACATGACAGGAACCAGCAATTCTCATTTTCAAAGAGCTATATTGACTGCCATTCTCCCTATTAGAAGTTATTTTACAGCTGGGTTGTTTCAAAGCTGTTACATGGTAAAACATAGTTCAGCCAGAAAGACTCAGAGAAAAATAGTTTCGATTTAAACAATTTAATATAGTTAGAATTAACAATTGAACATTAGGTAGAAAGTAGATCTTCTTTGGCATAGGTCTGGTCATCAGCCTGAGTCTTGCATCGTTAGATACGGCAGATCCTGCTATTCCTGTTTAGCAGGAACCGGAGTTACCCCTGAGCGGATAGATAGGGACACAAACTGGTGGTGGTGGGGAGGCAGGAGGATGCGTCGAAACGCCGGCACCTGATGCAGCAGAAAAGGTAAATTAGACAAGTCATTATAAAGCAGGTGGCGGCTGCTGATTGGAGACAGAGCATGTCCGAGACATTAGACTCTTCCTGGCAGAACTTTCGCAGGCCTACATTTCTGCTTAAACAGTGGTGATATTAAAATTACGTAGACCTAAAATCTGAACACGGTGATGTTGGGTATGATGAACTAAAGGTCACGTCAAGTGTTAGGGACCAACCAAATATTTCTGCATAATGCCTGTGACCATATTATCCACAAAATAAACATTATATTGGAATACAACACCTCAGTAGAAAAATCCTTACTTTAGCACTTTACAACACAACAAACAAACACTTTAAGTGTTTTTACAAAAAAATAGTTCGTATTACAACTTGGAGTGGAGTGACATTTCGCTGAGAGTATCTATACTTTGACCCAAGTAAAGGAATTTTGTACTTTGTCCTCCTGGTCGTCACGTATGCAATTAGGCTACCTACACACTACAGTTCAAATGTAGCACACAAGGTTAACGTAACAGCTAACGAACACACCCTCTGTTCGCTGATTGGAGCGGTCATGCTGGAAGTCCCCAAATGCTCCCCAAGAGCGTCCGGTCCAGACCCTCTGCACGAAATGAAATGAAGTACGAGGGGTGGGTTTACCAGGCTAGGAATGTTGTGCTAACAGCGCCAAATACCTCTGTACAGCAGCAGGTGGTGTGTGAGTCCTGTGGGTGATATGGTAGAGCGTAGGGCTTGCATGCCATGACATGGTGGCAAGTATCGCGGCTCGATTCCCGAAGATAGAAGTCAAAGCTCATTCGTTGTTCTGGTTTAGGCATTATACTGTAGCAGTATCTCCACACCCAGTGATGCATATATATTGCTTTTATTCTTCTTCTTTCATTATGCTTTAATATGTTTTATTACGTGTGGCATTCAAGTGGACAATAAAGAAAGAATGTAATTATGCAGGGAAAGGTTTTAAAGCTATATATAGGCCTATTACTACAAACTTTGAAGTTGGACTTGAACCTCCAAATTCTGCTCTCACCAACACAGTGCAAAGGGTAGAGCAAAGATCACAGTCATTTGCATGTTGGAGACATCCCGGTTTGAACTCAATAGCCTGTGTAATAGTATAGACTACACAGTGAAGTTATTGATAGTGTAATTAGTGTATTGTAGTCAACCTTCTGCGTGAACAAACATGTGTCTCCTTTAGTACATTTGTGTACTTCTGTGAGCTTTTATATGGGGCTATTGGATGTAACCATTTGTGGCCATGATATGGATTTTGGGTCAGAAAAAAGGGGTAAGGGAGGGGGCTATACAGGAATCAGGTGAAACAGCTGTGATTAACCATAAAATGAAGACTTGAAAGATTACTGGGAGGGGTGGTTTGTTTAGGCAACAAGAACAGTAGCATAAAGGGACTGTGTGTATGTGAGTGTGTGTGTGTGGGGGGCAGATATTACAAAAAGTATGCCATACACAGCAAAATGAGCAGTGTTCAACTCCCATAGAGTTAAATTCAACACACAGTTTATATCATTCTCACTGGTTCAGAGTTAAATTTACACTTTGCATAGTGTTAATAGTTTAACTATATTCCAGTGTTAATTCTTTGACACTTATAGTGTTACCGTTGACTCTATTCTAGTGTTGTTTTCCTCACCAATTAGTGTTAACTCTTTTCACTGGAAGTGTAACATCATAGTATCATATTTGAACACCTTTGAGTGTTCATTTCCACACTGGATTGATCAACCTTTATTCACTGGAGGAGTTACTTTGTAACACTAATAAGTGTTATTTTGAAAAAAATAAAATAAAATAAAAAAAAGACGGGAGCAAATTATACATTTATCATTTTTAATACTCCAAGCACCATGAAACGAACATTTACAAATAAAACAATGGCACAATGTAAAGACCATCATCATCAATACTATTAGCACTCTGGAGGTCAAAGGGTCTATGTGTTTCAAGACAGTCTGCTTTAATAACAACGTTTTCATCTGATTCAAACACTTTGTATGCATGAACATGTTCACAAAAATTTTCAACCACCAGCTTATTGACTATGAAATGGATACCACTATTAACCTTAAGTATATTTTTTATCCTGCCAAACATAGGAATCTCATGTTCAGCGCCACTACAAACAACCAATCCTACTCTGTACTCTATCCCACTGATCTTAACCCAGTTAGTAGAGAAAGCATCTCCATCTTGCACTATAGGCAAAACATGGGCTGAATGTTCATCACCATTATCTGTATTAAATGCTTTCAGCGGTCCATACTCTATATGGTTGAAAGGGGATGTCTCCCAATTGTATGTTATCAACATCTGATGTTTTTTGGCAAGCGACACTGTGATGTTCTTGAAGTTTTTAAGGGTGTTTTTGAACACCCGGTGTTTTGCCTCAAATCTCATACTCCACATATGAATTAAGGGTCCAATTTTTCTGATACAACTTGGATAATGTAGCATATAATGGTGTTTTGGGATCATGTTTCTACTTGGATATAGCTGCCTGAAAAACACCTGGTGCTCCATTATTAAATGCTTTAAATATACTGTCATGCCTATTGGTACAGATGGAGAGAATACGATGTTGATGATCTGTAGTAAAAGCAACAGTAAAGTCCAGTTCTGATCTCCTTCTGGCACAATGTCACCAAAAATCAAAGGAATATTTCTAATCAGACAAAGAGTCTGAATGGAGTTTAGTCCTATACTATTGTTACCACTCACCAAGTTGACCCTTGTTGGACGATTTTTGCGCTCCAAGTACCCATAGTCAAAAGCATAAATTTGTGACAGAAGAACAGGTTTTGACAAAACATTTTCAGACAGATACTCTAACAGCAACTTTATCTCATACTGACCTACCCCTTCAAGAATGTCATGTCTAAGGAAAAATTCTGGCAAACATGAAAAACTGTAAACTATTCCTCTTTAAACCAAACACATGCATTTTTTGTGGATTTGATTGTAACTCGCTGCCATGAGTTTAAAAAAGTTCTTTTCCTCGCAAGATTATCTTTGGGTCATCCTCACTGAACACATTCTGGGCATCACTTTTTTCAATCAAACATAAACGACAGAAATAACTCAAGAAACAGAAAGACTCAATAAAACCCAGAATCCCATGCATCCCTAAATTATCCCCTGTTATTTGACAAATTGTGCCGTGGACATTTACAGATGAACAGGGCAAATTAATTCCACGACTCCAATATTTTAATGTCATCAATCAAAGGCTGTAAAATTGGATCAAACCCATATTTTTTAACATCATCTGCATGAAACAATGCAACTAAATGGATATTCATTAGTGCAGAATTTAACTTTAGGGGCAGATTTCTGAGAACAAAGTACAGTGCCCCAACTTTATGATGTCCATGTTTGGAACCCAGTGGGTTAGCAGTCTCAAAGTCATTGTAATATAATTGAATTTGCAAGGACGTCTGATGTTCTGATGTTCTGAAGTATTGTGACAGATAAATTTGAGTGTTTCCAAAATTGGAACATATACAAAACTGTCTTTTACTGGTACTTGGTCAAAAGTACCTGTACCTTCATTTAGTCTAGAATCATAACGGAATCCTAACATTTTTTGCACAAGATCCACAATTCCCCATTTATCACTTAAATACTTCTTTCTTTTAGTGTCAGTATCAAAGCTCTGAACAGGGTTTTCAAAAGTTTCAAGACATTTTTCCAGTGTAGGTCTAACAGGATTATCAATTGGTACAGCAGACACTTCTTTATGCTTAAACTCAGAATGAAGTCCTTCTGCAAAATCTTCTAAATGACTGTTGATACTACACCATTTGCCACACCACTACCATTGAGTCTAAAAATTATTGCAGCACAAACGTCTTTTGTAGTGTCTCTGATACACTGACCAGATCCATTGTTTTCAGAATCCAAGCATCTTGGGAACAAGCCAACTTAAATTTGGTGCTTGGATAGAAACTGTGGCCTATTCGCAAATGAGTTATCAAAGTCTGACTAGTGTTATGCAAGGCTTGACAGATGAAACATTTATACATTCTCATTGAAAATCTTGGCACGTAACTCACTGTGTGAGTTACATCGATGTTGAATACAGTGGTCTGTACAAAGGTGTAGAAATGAACCAGGGACTCATCATATGACAAGTTGAAGACGTAGTGGGACTTGAAAAGTTTGTCGAAAGCACCCAATGAGCTGGTAGCATGGCATGGAATGAGTTGTTTGTCAACGGCGATGTAGTAGGTGTCAATCTTATTACGGGCACGGCCAACAGCAAGGATGAATGGCTGCTTTCCTTCTCTTTCTTGCAGATGGTCATCTATGCTGCTGCATGACTGAAAAACACATGATAAATAAACAAGAACATCTCAAGTGATTTATCTGGTTCTAACATGAGTGTTGGTTTGAGACCATGGGCTCTATTTTCACAATCATATGTGCATTGTCTAAAGTCTGTTGAGCAAGTTGCTTTGGGGGCGTTCCTAACACAATTTGGTATTTTGATGGCGAACATTGCGCCAGGCGCATGGTTCAAAAGGGTTGGTCTTAAAGTACTTCATTAGTCATGGGTGTGTTTTGGGCTTAACATACAATTAACCAATCAGAATTTATACTCTCATTCCCCTTAAAAGCCAGCGGTGCATTTCCCATGGCGTGTTGCTATTACGATGCAGACAACACCTGGCTGTCACAGCCTGGTGGGATAGACACAGGTGATGGTGGCATTGTTCCTCAGTGAGGGAAAGATAGGTCTGTCTCGGGCGGTGGACCCTCTCCCCCCGGAATCGAGGGAGCCTCTGTCCCATTAGATACTCCATTTGGCTGCAAACCAGCAATATATAAGCGCTATATTTCACATTTCAAACTATATTTCACAGCGTAATAAAGATGGAATTATATAGCCAATGCAACTTATAAACTTACATGATATTGTGGAGGTGTAGCGTAATATCACTGTTTCCTGTTCCAATCTTGCTCTTGACACCCAATCTTGATAGTTGTATTTAAGTATGTGTGTGTCTGCCACTATTGGTTAAACAACCAATTAGTTTTACCGCCATTACTTATCCGTGATTACAGCAATGTGAATCTTAAATAACTTTATTAATTAATAATATTGTGGTATATGTGATGTACATGTATATTTCATATTTCCAGGGACTCCATAATTTTTTTCTCCACATGAAAAACTTTTGTATAAACCCTGCTGTGCGCTCCTGCTGATGAGAGAAGCAGGGTGTGCACGCATTGTGCACGCTTTCATATCCCAAAGCGCTGTGCGCCCCTAAAATAGCTTTTCAGCAATGCACAACTGACGACAGACCAGGGTTTTGTTGGTCACTGGCGGATTTAATTTTTGCGTCCTTATAATAGCATCTGGCACGCTTTGCGCCAGACCACACCTCTTCTTTTTGCAGACACACCCATGACGGCGCAGTGTCATCTGCTATCTAGACAACGTGATTTTTTGCCTGAAAAAATGAATGATGCGCTGGCACAGAATAGTAATGACACCATGCGCATGTCGCGAATGCACAGTGCGCCGCGGCATGATAGGGCCCCATGATCCCTATCAGAAGATCATTCCTCACAAAAACAGTGGGTTTCTTCCCTAGCAAACAGTAGACCTAGTATGTCTTGTACATTTTACAAGCAATTTACCTTGTGGAAGAGCACCATTTTCTCAACTGCATCACTTAGGCTGATTTTGGTCCTCTTTTTGTGTCCAACTGTGGGAGGCAAAAGATGCAAGAGGAGTGGACACGTCCACGTCCAAGCAACAGCAGAGTGGACACGTCCCAATCTACCAGAGGGAAATCTGTTATTAACATATGAAATGAAACATAAAACAAGTATTACTTATACAAACACTGTATGCCAGCTTACCATTTCCATCATTCTCTGGGAGTTTTTCAGCTGCTTTTAACAGACAACACACATCAGTTGACTGAGTCAGCTGTGTGGCCTCTTTGATGATCTTAAGCTTGAATGTTGTGTCCCACTTGTTAAGCAACTTGGAACTTGTTTCAACACCAAACAGCAGGAGGAAGTCTTGATTCACCTGTTAATCATACAAAGGATGAGAGGATAATACAACACAGAATAATAATCATACAAAGGGTTTAGTATTGTTCATGCTGCATTCAAACTATGATTTTTATTTAACCATTGCTTGAACAAAGGTCTCACAAGCACACACACAAGATACAATCAATGACGCTAACACTAAAGTATGAAATATCGCAGATTACAATAAAAGAAATATTCTACTCACGAGTCCTTTGACATCCAAAAAGCGTGGGAATGTTTTGAAGACATCAGCGGTTCTTTGTGGGTCATGCACCAATTCCTGACGATATTGAAACGTCATTTTCATTTTCTCAAGTACATTTGCTTCATCAGGGGTGTGAATAAGAAATGAAATCGCCATCAAGCTGCTCAGGCAGTGTTGCTTTTCTTCTGCGTTTTGGCCCTTGGTCTTTAGGCAGTGAGGATTTCTTTGCTGGCCTCTTCACTGTAACCCTGCACATGGTCTTCAGACGCCACGCCAAATAACCAGTGCCTTTCTCCCCATCATAAAAAATGTTCCTGCAACGAATGAAAGAACATTGCAAGTGTCTTACATCAGGCACAGCAAAAGGAAACAAAAGTATAATCACTTTTATATTAAAACAGGGCTGTGTCTATATGATTGTTTTGTACTTTTTAAATCGAAGTTCATAGCCTACTCCAGTTTCAATTAAGGTTCTTGCTTTAGTTGCTATTAGAAAAAATAGTAATAATCAAATGGTAAAAGGTTGACATCCTTTCACTTGTATTAGCTAATATTTTTTACTGATTTCTCACTATCACTGCAAAACTTACATAGCCTTTAGGTGAGAAGGGATCCTTCAGTGCAGGAAAAAGTGTAATGATTCCCAGTGCATACTTCTCCCTCTGCTGACGGGTGGGAATCCGGCTATAGTGATAACACAAGAATTTCACTTAATAATGACGGGCGGGACACTATCATTGCACAAATCTAATGCCTTCATAATATTCACTTTGCTAGGTCTTACCCATGTCTCTCAGTCATATCACTTGCCAATATGTTGACAAGCTGTCTCCTGGTGCGGTGCTTCAGTGAGTTTTCTGATCTATACTCTTCAAGAATATCCTCTCCTCCAGGCTTCCTAAGCAAGGCATTTTTGATCATCTGCTAACACAAAAGAAAAACAAGTAATCATCATCATTAAACAACATTATGGCACGTAAAATGTCAAACATCAAATTACATCACTTATAAAATGTATTAGAGAGTTACCTCTTTTGCTGCTTCTGACAGAGAACCCTTCACCGCAGAAGAACTATCTATGCTTGAACTACTACGGCCTGTAGAAACACCTTGATCTCTTAGGTCGCTGTCGCTTGAAGAAAGTGATATGGTGTCCGTAAGGGAAGATGCTGCATCTGAAGTAGAAGGTGTTGAATGGCCTAAAGGAGAAAAAACAACAACTATAACAACTATAGAGCCTTTAATTAATATATATTTGTGGCAGTGTCTATTTTCACATGGGATGTTATGGTAACATATTCCAATTTCTTAAAGGTGTACTTTCATCGTGTTTTCATTATTTTGCGGTGGTCTCTAGTATTAATGAATGCCCTGTGAGCCGGTTTTGGTGAAAAAAATGCTTCAGTGCTTCTGTTTCAGGCTGTTCTAGTTTGGTGGAGCAGGGAGAATGACAGATTCTCGGCTATGCTAGTCACAGGCTACAATCATTCGGTGATAGCGAACCAAATAGAAGATCTCAACGTTCTACACAAACACACATACTTACCTATACTTCGCTAAATGAATATGTGCTGCAATAAAACTTCTCCAGTAATCACAACTGTGGCATAGCTTTTTCTAATTTACAAACCTACGTGACTTTGTTGGCCTTTTTATTATTCACTCATTTTTCCACCTACTTTCTTTCACTGACTAATGGAGGCAATCTGGTTAGAAGAAAAATTTCACGTGCAGCATGCATATGCAACTTGGGGTGACCTGTCGTATTTCAAAAGAGCAAGTACTAAACGGTTTCTCGTGGAAGTACTCCTTTAACAGTTCTCAAAAACTAAATACTGTACGCCGATTGCCATGTATATTTACCAAAATTGTACATAAAACATTCACTGCAAGTTCAACACCAGCTGCATCAAGGAACAAAAACACTGCACACTATTATCTAGTCTACACTGACAGCACAAGACTTCTACCTTAATCTGACATTTTTTCACGAAATGTCAAGCAGTTCCGATCCGATCTTGATACCTGAATTTGGATATCTGCCGATACAGATACTATTCTGATACCAAAGCTGTTTGTTTCAATATTACCATCATTATTGTTAATAAACTCATCTCTACAGGCAAGTATGGTATGAACAAATGTATGCATGTGTGTCCCAAAAGGCAACCCGAGGTAAGTATAAGGTCATAAAAGGAAGTCAGAAGAACAGGAAATCCTGTTAACAGTAACAATCTCATCCTGAAAACAAATATGCAACTGTAAGGATTTCAAATTGACTGTCTATTTATTGAACTCCAGACAGATGCCCATAAAGGGTAAACTTCTCCAACACTAGCCCTCTCCAAATAAAATACAGAGGTAACCTGAGGTAAGTATAAGGTAAATAAAATACAGAGGGCTGCTTTATCACATCAGCACAAATTAAATGCTCTTCACATCAGCACATCAACACAAAATAGTGACTCTTGTAGCAGCAACAAAGCAAAAAAGTTTGCAAATATAAAAGAAAAGTGCCATAAGTGTAAACATTCACAGTACCAATAATACAATGTGAATCTGATCAGCATAACATAAGCACATTCTTGTTCATGTAGCAGCCACAAATCTAGATCGTCAAATGTGAAATATTTGAAATCAAAGAAAAGTGCAATATAAGTTTCAAGTTACAAGTTTGATCAACAAATCTCACAAACATTGTCAGGTTCTTTTTGAGGAATATGAGCATTTCTGCTCTTTCGGCGGCGATTTCTCTTTTCATCCACAATGTTGGATGCCGAGCTGAACAGTCTTTCGCTTTCCATACTGGTTGAAGGGGCACTCAGGAACTTTGCGCAACAGCACCAAGGAGAGGAAAGCGGTTGTTTGCCCAGTACTGAAAAGGGCTGTCTTTCTCACCTATCGTTGGTTCTTTCAAGTACATCTGCATTTGGATAACCACTGCCTGGGTACCTCCTGCAGGTTCATCATTCTCCTTCAGAATTCTGTCATACAGACTGCTGAAGCTGCTTTTCATTGTGCTTGGAGGACCACCAGTGCTTGGCCCAGCTTCCATGCAAGCAACCTTTTCTGCTGGCTCAGCCTCCGTTGTCCCTGCTTCATCAGCTGAGGCTCTGAGCAGTGCTTGCTCCATCTTCTCAAGCTCTTGTGTCAGGAGAGCCTTCCCCCTTCTGGCAGTTTTTCCACTAGTAAAGAATCTGACACAAAAATGAAAAATTGAGTACAATTTACTTGTTGCTGCTGCTGCAAGATTGCAGGCAGGCACACACGCATTATGCGCACACACACACACACCCCTGCCCCTCTTATCCAATTCATTGTAGGCTACATTAACAAATATCCACTTTAAAGCTAGGAATCAATCAACAGTTTTGGTTTAGTTTTCAATTTAAAACCTAAATAAACGTAAAAGTTAAATTACTAAAAAATATGCCTCACCTGTCCTTGTATCGAGCGTCCACTAAAGTGGCAACAGCATAGAGTGGTTCACTTTCGATGTCGCTGAAACGCCTACGGACCGCTTGCAATCTCCAAGCATCTCAAAAAAGCTGCCACTGGCATAGAAGCGCAGGGCAGCTAAAAGCTGCATGGTGGGTGACAGGGCAAAATTGCGCCTTGTGGCCCTCACCAAATGAGGCTGAACAAGAGTGCACAATTCTTGAATAACCTCCCTGTTGAGCCGGTACTTACGGATGAGTGCCTCATCCGACAGCACATCAAGGGGGCTGAAGGTGGAGCGGATAAATTCACTCACATAAACGGTTCGACTGCGGCGGCCATGCTGCCGCCGATCATTCAGCTCAACAATACGCTGTCTCACTGCCATTGTGTCCTACAGGCCTCACATTCGGCCTACTCTTTTATAAGGAAGAGGAAATGACACACACCTTGTAGGTGGTGATTGAAAGGTAGCCCTCATTGGTTAGCACATTAAGGCACCTGTCATACTTCAATTTCAGAGGTAATGACTGTCACATGATGTAATTGCACATGGAAGTAAGCCTCATTGGGTTGACATGGTGCTACTGCCAAACCTGGATTTGAACCTGCAATCCTGCGATCACAGGGCCAATGCCTTAACCGCTAGGCCACCACTGCCCCATGTCTAACTTTAGGTAGATTTGGTTTGCAACACATTGGCTTCGGGTTCACCATTATGTGTAGGGCATAAGCATCTGTTTTGGACACTTGGTATTTATTCTGACACTTATAATGGTAGGTCACACAACACATATTAACCAAGCTGTTAAAAAGAATAATCATGAAAGACAAACTGAAAAACAATTAACATTGCAAGGTGGCCTGACCTACGGCATTGCTTGGGTGGCTGTTTACTACAGGGGTGTGATAATGTTTCACTTTACCATATATGTTTAATATTTTATTGTATGTAATTTATTCCAGTGTATGTATTGGCAGGGGATGCAACAAGCAGACGGACAGTGGGAAATTTCAGTGGGAAATGTCTTTATTAGAGAAATGCAACTTAAGTGTTAAATGAGCTCTTGTAGAACATAAATGAAGACAACCAAAAAACAACCCACAAAAAATGCTAAATTAGGTAGATTTGGTTTGCAACACATTGGCTTCAGGTTCACCATTATGTGTAGGGCATAAGCATCTGTTTTGGACACTTGGTATTTATTCTGACACTTATAATGGTAGGTCACACAACACATATTAACCAAGCTGTTAAAAAGAATAATCATGAAAGACAAACTGAAAAACAATTAACATTGCAAGGTGGCCTGACCTACTGCATTGATTGGGTGGCTGTTTACTACAGGGGTGTGATAATGTTTCACTTTACCATATATGTTTAATATTTTATTGAATGTAATTTATTCCAGTGTATGTATTGGCAGGGGCAGACGGACAGTGGGAAATTTCAGTGGGAAATGTCTTTATTATAGAAATGCAAATGAACTCTTGTAGAACAGAAATGAAGACAACCAAAAAACAACCCACAAAAAATGCTAAAAAAAAAAAAAAAACAGGACACGCTGGTCACTCTGGATCTGTAAAAGGAAATACATCTTTAAATGGGAACAACACAAACCCATAAAATCACTTTCAA
This sequence comes from Coilia nasus, assembly GCA_027475355.1. NCBI lineage: Eukaryota > Metazoa > Chordata > Actinopteri > Clupeiformes > Engraulidae > Coilia > Coilia nasus. The sequence continues at coordinate 32,989,992 of CM050220.1, read as the reverse complement.
GCACACTAGTATTAACTCACTGTCAACAGGAGGAAGGTGAATTGTAAATGTAGGCTTGCTGGCCTGTTGTGCCAAGATCTGTAGCTTTTCCCTCCTATAGGCCATCACTTCGTCATGGTGGCGCTGCTGCTGTTCCCTCAGGGCCACAACTTCCTCCCTGTGTTGGTCCACCTTTGTTATTAGTGCCTGTAAAAGGGCACGTTTGTCCTCCTCAGACTTAAGGAGCTCTGCAATGCACTGGCATCGGTTCCTACTACGCTTTCTGCGTCGATGGTCAGGAGCCGAGCCAGGAGGCTGGATGTTGTGGGGTGAGCTCCCAGTCTGAGGAGATTGTGAGGTAACGGGGGAAGCTGCAGCCCAGAGGGCCTCCTCCATGGGCCCTGGTGTTGAGTCGTCCGGTGGGAGGGGGGTTGTCACCAGTCCCAGGCAATGTAGGGGGCAGTGAAAAGGTGGGCTGATTTTCACCAGTCCTAGGCAATGACCAAGGAGAGAGTGAGGTAGAGGGGCCTTGTGGTATGGGTTCTGGGCTGGGGGGCACAGACCTGTGGGCAGTGTTGAGGCCACACGCATCTATGCCCCCTGGGACTCCCTCCAGTGCCTCTGCGCCGAGGACAGCCAGTACTCTTTCCTCCTGTGGTGTGAGGAGGGACGCAATAGTGCTCCCACCACCAGTCCTTTGCTGCTCCCTCCTCAACACCGCTGCCCTTCGTTTGAGGACACTGGAGTAGTCCCTCCATTTCGCTGTGACGTCCTCTGTACTTCTTCTGAACCCGGTGCCCACTGAGTTCACTTGTTTTGTGATAGCGTTCCAAGTTTCTTTTTTTTGCGTTCGTGACTGTGTTTTTTAGTTTTGAAAACAAGATACTTTTATGTTGTTCAACCATGTCGATTAACACCTCGAGTTCGCAGGCCGAGAATTATGGCTTGCAGGCCATTTTCGAGTCTTATGAAAACCTGCGCTTTGATCCCAGGGTTTAAAAATACCAGCTACCAACTGTCATTGGTTAATTCATTCCCAACTTTTTCCTTCCTTCTGTTAGTCAGTCGTGTAAGACGTGAAAGGAGATGACCGTCACAACACCAACACCAACATTCAGCAACATTCAGCAACATTCTCAGTTTACTCCTAAAACGTAACCTATATGAAAAGTCACCACATGGCAAGCTTTTCAGCATTTTAGTACACTGAATGTTAAACTTTCAAAACCGTAGAAGTGACAGTGAAAAATATACAAGTTTGCAATATATAGGATGCAAACTCACGCCAGTGTTTTCTGTCAGCAGGCATGGGTTGTACCGCTGCCCTATCACCAGATGCGGGAGAGGTCGTTTCTGACGATATATTTTGATAACATCAGTAGCTTATGTGGGCAAAGCGTCAATACGGCATGTTTAATTATACACACGTACCAACCCGTGCCGATAATATGGCCATATTAGCGTACCATTTTTGTGAAAGCAATGTTCACACTCAGTTCACTCATCTCATCAGTGAAAACGCCCGCACAGCTTAGTTCACTAAGATACGAGTGGGTGAATTTGCACTGGCATATACTTGTGCTGCATCCTACGTTTTTTTTACAATATATTTATTGACATTGTTGCAATTCTTAATGTTGCTTGCACTAACAGACTGCAGTCTTTTCATTGCATCTTGAATAATAGTATCAACAGGGAGTGGTCCGTGTTCACAACTGCAATTTCCACGCAACGCAACCTTTGTTTTTGTTTTTTTCACTGTCGATCCGCTTCCGACAATGCACGAGCATGTCCGAACACATCTAGAACCATTGTGGTTTGGACTATATTGGTTCATTGTACCATGTTGGTTTAAAGCTAAGTTGGTTGGTTGTTTGGGAAACACACCCCAGCCCCATCTTTAAATGCACTTGGCCAGTGTCATAAGTGCACATAGCCATGTTTCCCGTTGATCTCTCACTTTAATAAACACAATATGTGTTTCTCTGGTTTTGTTACATTGTTTAGAAAGCATTACTGCACCTATAGTGCAACTTGACACTTTGATAGGGCCAATGGAATATTTGACATTGTTCTAAATAATCTATTTTAGTTTCTGTGTTCACGTAGGCTGAAGACTGCATATGTAGTGCAGATCTGATATGACAAGGCCAATATCGATAGCTTTCCAGCATTTGTTTCATGCAGTTGTAAGTGAGTGGTAATATTTAGCAGACGGTCGCGAGGTTTTTGAGGTATGCCCTGTGTCAATACATGCATTGATAGCACAGGTGACATGAATTGCCTAGTTGTGCAATAGCTTTCAATGGGATTTTGAACAGCGGTGTGAACAGTCTAATTTGTTAACATGCATTCTAAATGAATACAGACAGAAAACGGGCACGCGCTGAATACGCAGAGTGTTTGGTGTGAATGAGCCCTAAGGGGTCATTCACACCAAGTTGAGCGTGTACAGCGCGTATCCGTATACAATATATTTGTATAGGGACAGAATACGCGCAGATCACACGTGCAGTGTGAACAGTCTAATTTGTCAACATGCATTCTAAACGAATACGGACAGAAAACGGCCACGTGCTGAATATGCAGTGTTTGGTGTGAATGAGCCCTAAGGCTTGATTCACACCATCTTGAGCGTGTACAGCACGTATCCATATGCAATATGTTTGTATATGTAACCGGCAGCTTCTCTAGGTTGTCTTCCCACAGCCACTGTAGTTCTGCTCCTAGCTGACACACCCCCACGTAACAGGTCAGTGATTTATTCGCCATTAGCATTCCATCTATAAAACTGCACTCACTGGCAGGTCATACACAAGCTCTGGGTTGTCTCATTCCTGCTTCTGTCCTCGCTGCTGTCACTGGAGGTGCCCTGCAGCATACCTAACGCTTCGGGTAGTGTTAAATGGTACAACTACCGAAGGTTTAGTCACGAGGACGTGTGGAGCACTCTGCCGCTGGTGATCTCTGGCAAAGTTCGGAGGAACACCCGGCATTCATTGCGACGGCTTAAGACGCTAGACGCCATTGTTTCTGCCTGAGTCTGATGCATGGAGAGTGATGCCACTGCTGCTGTGCCTAGCCTAAGTTTGTGTGTGTGTGTGTGAATCCAGTTTTTGCCCTTAGTAGTTGATTTTTCTTTTTCCTTCTTGATTTGAGTTTCTTTATTTTTGTTTCTTTTCTGACTGCACTTCTTGTTTGCGGCTTGCACCGCTCCACAATGCTGTTGGCCAGGGGGAAGTACTGACTGCCACCCTTATACATAAGTATTATTAATTTGGCTATTTCTATTGGTTGACTGATTGTTGGTCTTACCTTGCCCTTCTTGCTCTCCTTTATAGCCTGGACTGTTCCACGGGGCAGGTCACTGGATCTGAGTACTCTTCGCACGCGTCACTGTATTTGTAGTGGTAACGAGCACCTCACCTCTTGCTGTGATCACCTTTCTGCAGTATCTGTGTCGTGTGGGTGTTTGCATATCTTGCTGTGTGTGTGTGTGTGTGGATAGGCACAGAAAACCCAGAGCACGTTTGGTGTGTCATCCTTTCCAGGATAGGTAACCAACCCTTGAAGCTGCTCCAGTCTATCCTCTATTTCTAGTGAGTAGTGTTGTGAATCAGGGTGGCAGCCCTTAATTTCCCCCTCGCTTCTGTTTGTTTTCATCGTCGTCATAATTGCTGTTCAATAAATTGAAGTGTCATCTTTACACTGTTTATTCATTTATTTCTTAATAAACATTGTCATTATTTTAACTGAAGCCTCCCGTTCCTGTATTTACTCAGTTATCTGTGGGGGAGGAGCCCTCTTGTCTAAAACCTGGTTTTGAGAACCACTGTGGTACATTTATCTCCTGTGGTGCAAGGCCACAGGTGGCGTAGTCAGACACTTTAGCCAAGGCCCTTCAAGTTACCACCTGGGTCACATATAGGGACAGAATACGCGCAAATCACACGCGGGTGTGAACAGTCTAATTTGTTAACATGCATTCTAAACGAATACGAACAGAAAACGGCCACGCGCTGAATACGCAGAGTGTTTGGTGCAAATGAGCCCTAACCACCCCCTTGCCATTCTCTTTCACGTTCAATCAGTCAGCCTCCCGCCAAACTCACCTTTGTTGTGCCTCTTCTCTAACCTGTCATGACAGTGTTTGACCTGAATAGAGCTGGGGGTCAGAGGAGCTTCGGCCTTCGCATCACATCTCTCTCTCTCTCTCTCTCTCTCTCTCTCTCTTTCTGTCTGTGGCAAGTTCTGGCAGGACAATGTTGACTACGGCTGCCTCCCTAGGGCTATCAGGCTTCTGTTATCTCCCTTTCACCCCCCTAACAGCAGAGCTGGCTGCCCAGTGCTCTTCAGGAGATTCCCCTGCTGGTGCTGTCTGTCTCCCCCACAGGACCCTAGCTATTGCCACTATATCTGGTACAATAACAATCACCTGTGGTGATACAAACTTGCTTGATTCCTATGCCACTTTTTGAACTGTGTTATAGCATATAGTATATATACAGCGTATCAAAAAAAGACAAATTGTTTTCTTGGTGAGAAGAGGTTTTACATCATTTGCAGTGTGCTTGGGGTAATTATGTTGTTGGAACATTTAATGACACCCAAACACATATTTGTCATAGTTTTAACAGTTTTTTTTATTCTTTCTTTTATATTCACAATTTCATGTTATATACAGTATACAGTACAATAAAATGTGTTATTGTCCCATCGGAGATAACTTTGAATAGATGGCACTGAGGTCAGTGGTTCGTTAAAAAAAACATGAATACAAAAGCAGATTGATTGGTTCGAGTAGTTGTTCCAACAGAAGGATGAGCAGATGAGCTGAGATTGTTTGACATGTTTTAAGCAGCCACTTTGTAAAGGAGGCACGAGTCTTTGTCAAATGCCCCCGCCAATATTTTTGTATTGCATTAGCATTAATAAAAAGGGAGATCCTCTGTCTACAGATGCAGATGTCTGGCTTGGGCAAACAGTGAAAGAGCGCAGCAGAAACAGAGGGCCTGTTTGCACAGTGCAGTGGCCAAGCCTCTGTGGCTTAGCATAGCCCACCACTGTAGTATGCACCTGATCAGCCCAAGGAGAGTCCAAGGAAGGGAGGACTGCAACTGACTCGATTATCCTGGGGAGAGAGGGTGAGATGGGCCTCTAAAAGAGTGACAGCAAGAGAGAAGTTTACAAAGAACACAGAGTACTTGTGCATGTAGGAAGAGCACCTTAGGGAGAAACTATAGCCATTACACCTACCCCTACACTATCTATAACCAAGTAAACAGTTCAGGCTGTTAGTCCCTACTCCCAGGTGTAACACGCACAACTGGCCGCTGACTACAGCTATTCACGCAACCTCATGTGAGCTGTACAGGACAGAGCAGCTGAGGGGATGGCCAACTGGAGCCGTACAGACAGATGCTCAACGAGGGTTAACCTGAACCAGCCGGCTACCGTTACAGTGACTGGGGCTGCTCGGGCCGTTTACATGATCCACTCAGCAGCACCTACCCATCGCTTTCCCCCATGGCTTTCACCATGCCAACAACATGCATCTCATCCAGGACCACTGGCAAGCCTTTGCAGTTTCCTCCAACATTTCCTTAACAATTAAAATAAATAAATAAATAAATAAAATACAAGACACTTGCACATGTGGGGAGAGCACCCATTGTACCACACTTCAGGCTTTCCTAACTACAGCCATTAAAATTATCCATACACTATGTGGGACACATCCTCAGCAGTGTACCTGAGGATCAACGGGTGTTTCGGGCCTTTACTCACTGTACACCCTCCCCTGAGGTGGCCCCACTAAAGGTGATCAATCCTTTAGCGTGTGTCCACAGTTTAGCTACCTGCTACCCAAATTTCCAAAATGTACTTCCACAATTCACTTACAACCACAGTTTACTTCCAACATTTACTACTTACTGCTCATTACCAACTGTTTGCACGACTTCCAAAGTTTTACTTACAAAATTAACTACAACCACAATTTACTTCCAAAATGACCTGCTTACTTACTAATTAGGACTTGTTATCGAATATTTGCACTTTACCACCATTTTACCACATATACTATCACTTTGCAGTCACTAACGCATATGCCATTACACAAACGACCCTGCCAATGCTAGTTCTAAAGACAATTCTACCCACTGACTTAACATTAAATGTATACACCTCTTGAATCTAATGGTGTCTAATGCTCAGGTGTCTAATGTTCCATACACCGCAAAACCCTGGGAAACTTGGCCACTCTGTATCCCAATACACCGCACGATCCCAGAGAGCCTGATTCTAAGCTGCCCATGTGTGTGATGGCTGCCATTTATAGGCCTCTTCTTCTGTGTTTCTATTGACCCACTAAACGCACTACTGCCATCTGCTGGTCTGGGGTGCCCATCCTTATCTGCACAAACAGCCCTAGGTTGCACTAATCTCCACCTCCTCGGTAGCACACTGGCTAAGGCACTCGACCCACACCTGGAGGGCCCAGGTTTGAATCCCTCCACCACCCCATTCAAACATGGCAACCCTACTGCTTACCCCAGGCAGAGACCGCCCTTCTCATCCAGATCCAATTACTAGTCCTAGCTGCTTCCTCTGACATCTCCCTAACAGTTTTACGTAGATTCTTACCACCAACCCCAAGCTCCCCTAGCAATGAAATGACTGACCTCCCTACAAACCCTCTACAACCCACTTCTACTGGAAATACTCTTGCCCTCCATCCTTTCTGCTCTGCTTCCAATCTCAACTCTTCATACTTAAGCTTTTTCCTTTCATATGCTTCCTCTAGGGAGCTTTCCTATAGGACAGGTAGTGTATTTCAATAAAATACACTACCTGTTGGCTGGTCGACCAATAGACTATGTCTGGCCTCAAGTTAGTGGTAACTATTTCTTGAGGGACCACCAACTTTCCACCCACATCTACAAGCATCTGCCAATCCTTTGCTTCCTGTGTAGTACTCCTTGACTTTGCGGCTCTCTTACTTTTCTCACCCTCCCGCACAAACTGGATACCTTTTTTATGACTACCTTCTGCATTTACCTGCTGCCTCCTCTCAATTCCTGCTGCTAAGCATTTTAATACTTGGTTGTGACGCCACGTATAGCGACCCTGTGCCAAGCTAACTTTACAGCCAGATAGTATATGTCTCAATGTGGCTACACCTGAACAGAGTGTGCATGACGGATCCCCATCTGTCCAGATTCTCAGGTTATCTGCCGATGGGAGCACGTCGTACGTCGCTCCCAATAAAAACATTAGCCTGTTAGACTCCATACTCCACAAATCCCTCCAAGTAACCTGTTTTCTCTCTACTCCCTTCCAATTCAACCACTGGCCCTGCTTTGCTAGTGACACAGCTTTTACATGTCTACTAGCTTCTTCTTGCCTGCGTATCTGCTCTACAACCAATCTCCTTTTCTCCTTCTGATCTGCCTTTCTCCACATTGGCTTCTCTGATGTACGCCCCAAGCCTCCCCGCCCAAACTGGACATTCCCCACTATCTCTCCATGTCTAAGGGCTGCCTCTGCCTCCTGCACTGCTACCTTTGGTTTCCACTTTCTCCCTTTGCTCGGGTTAGGAGCCAGACCACTGACTATCCTGTCCTTGCTCCCTGTTAACAACAGCTCTGTCCTAACCTTAGCACACTTAAATTCCTCTACCAGACTATTTATTGGCAGCTGCAGTATGCCCTTCCCATACAGAGCTACACTACTTAGGCACCGTGGAACCCCTAACCACTTTTTAACGTATGAATTAACCACCCTTTCTAGCTTCTCTACTTTTGATAATGGTACTTCATACACTGACATGGGCCACATTACTCTAGGGAACAGTCCAAATTGCATGCACCATAATTTCAGCTTTCCTGGTAGCCCTGACCTGTCAATTTTTTCCAATCCCTCCCCCACGTCTTTTCTAAGCTGCTCTACCTGCTCTCGATCACTCAGGTCTGCATTATACCACCTCCCCAGGCTTTTCACTGGTCTCACCCTGATGGATGGGATTTCCTCACCTTCCACCGTGAACTTCTGCTCTACCACTCTTCCCTTTGGTAGAGTAGAAGGGAAATACTCCTTGACTTACTAGGCTTTATCCTCATCCTCGCCCGCCTGAGATTTGTATTTATCCTTTCTAACAACCTTTTTGTACATGGCACCGTTGTTAACAGAGTCATGTCATCCATGAAAGCTCTAATTGGCGGGAGACGCAGTCCCTCCCGACGCCTTTCCCCTCCCACCACCCACTTAGAAGCTCTTATTACCATTTCCATTGCCATTCTAAAAGCAAGTGGTGAGATCGTACACCCCGCCATAATGCCTACTTCTAGCTTCTGCCAGTCTGATACAAACTCCCCTGTACCTATACACAATCTAATATCTTTAAAGTATGCCTTCATTATATTCACAATCTCAACTGGCACTCTAAAGTATTCACAAGCACCCCAAATCAGACTATGCGGCACCGAGCCAAAGGCATTAGCTAGCTCCAAAAAAACTACATGAAGCTCCCTACCCTCTTGCTTTGCTGTCTGAATTTGGTGCCAAATTACACTAGTGTGCTCAATGCACCCAGCAAAACCTGGGATTCCTGCCTTCTGCACTGTTGTGTCAATTAACCCATTCTTTTCAAAATACTGCACAAGTCTCTTAGCCACTATACTGAAGAAGGTTTTCCCCTCCACATTAAGCAAAGAGATCCTTCTAAACTGGTCTATTCTAACAGACTCTTTTTCTTTTGGAATCAACACACCCCCTGCCCTGCACCATGCTGTTGGAATGCTCTGCTTATGCCACACAACCTTAAACAACTTCCACAGAAACCTAAGAACCCCTGGGGCATTCTTATATACCCGATATGGCACCCCATTAGGCCTTGGAGCTGATGAAGCCTTAGCTTTTCTCACCACAGCCTCTACCTCTTTCCACCTAGGTGGCACAACATCCATCTGACTTTCTATCTCCCCCAAAGGTGGCATGTCAGGCGGAAAACCTAATCCTCCCTCCCTCCCTGGATCTGAATGAGTTTTCCTCAAGTACTCCTCTACTTCCTCTTTTGAGGTTCTCAATATCCCTCCCTTTTCCTGGTTAAAAAAGCCTTTCACAAATTTAAAGGGATCCTTATAAAACAGTGTTCTTACCCGCTCCTTCTCTTTTCTCTTCCTTCTAAGATTCTCAGCTCTCCTAAGAGTTGCTAACCTACATCGTAACTCTTCCTGCAGGGCATCTATACCTTCTTTCTCCTCAATTGTGGCCCTTTTCCAATGTTTTCTTAGCTGCCTCCTTCTTAACACCAATTCACGAATGTCTTTCTGTCGTGTCGACTGACAATGTTGTGCTGGCTCCCTTTTCCTTCTATCACTACTTCTAAACCTATCTAAGCCATAACTATAGATCACTTCCCCCATCCTTTCCAACTTTGCCGTGGCTGTCCCTTTTAATCCTTCCAACACCATTACCAAGTCTCTGTCTACGGACTCCCAAGTCATCTTATCTTTCCCCTGTAGCCATCTAACCCTAGCTTTCTGCTCCCAGGCTTTCTCCCTTTTTGACTGGCTAGGCTCTCCTTCTCCCTCAGTCCCTCTGACCTCCTCCCTCTCTTCCAAGACTGGGTTTCTGATATCCTGCGAACTGTGGTTTTCTACCTGCCACTGGACTTCAGCCGACTTACTCCGCAGACTTCTTAGAAAGTACTGCTCAATGCGGTTCCCCTGTCCCACTTTTCCTCCACACCCCTTCTTCCCCTGATGGATTTTAAGGCCTCTCACTGTTGTAATCTTCTGCCAGCCACAGGAACAAACCTGTACTTTCTTTTCTAATTGTTCTCTCATTACTCTTTCACTACTTTCTTCTTCCCTTTCAATTCCACCAGATAACCCCACCTCCCCATCCTCCCTTAAGTCGCTCGACCTTCTCATAGTCATTTCCGTTCCAGTATCTAAAGCCGTGAATCCTGCCTGTGAGTCATCTTCCACCCCTGCTCTCGCTGACTCTAGGGGTATATCTCTTGTATTAGATGTAGCAAAATGTGGACATGGCTCAGTTCAATGAACTTGCCACTGCTTATCTGAAAAAAACTATTGAAACTAATAAAAGGAGCTGTGATAGTGTGGAATGGAAGAAAAGACAGCTGAAGAAAGTGGGGAGAAAAGTATAGACAGGAAAGATGGAAATGGAAGAGAGATGGAGAAAAGAAAGAAAAGAGACTGAGTACTACTGGGGAAGGAAGAAGATACAAGAAATACAAACACTGACAAATTTTATCCACAAATCAACATACAGTGGTATGAGAAAGTTTGGGCACCCTTGACAATTGGCATTATTTATATTCACCAATCATTGGGTGTTTTAATTCACAACTTAATTTTGATGTATCAAATAACTGATGAACACAATCATATTTCAGAAGTGAAATGAGGTTTATTGGGTTAATAGAAAATGTGCAATATGCCCCAAAACAAAAAAAGGCTCGTGCATAAATTTGGGCACCTTAATAGTAAAATCATATTAGTGTTTAGTAGAGCCTTCCTTTGCAAAAATAACAGCCTGTAGACGCTTTCTGTAGCCACCAATGAGTGTCTGGATCCTGGATGATGGTATTTTGGCCCATTCCTCCTGGCAAAACCTCTGCAATTCAGTGATGTTTGAAGGATTCCGAATATGGACAACCTGTTTCAAGTCATCCCACAGATTCTCGATGATATTCAAATCTGGGGACTGGGATGGCCATTCCAAAACATTGTACTTGTTCCTCTGCATGAATGCTCGGGTAGATTTTGAGCAATGTTTGGGGTCATTGTCTTGTTGAAACACCCATCCCTGGCGCAACTTCAACTTTGTGACAGATTATTCTCAAGAATCTGCTGATACTGAGTGGAATCCATGTGACCCTCAATTTTAACAAGATTCCCAGTACCAGCACTGGCCATACAGCCCCACAGCATGATGGAACCTCCACCAAATTTTACTGTGGGAAGCAGGTGTTTTTCTTCGAATTCTGTGTTCTTTTGCCGCCATGCATATCACCTCTTGTTGTGACCAAACAATTACATTTTTGTTTCATCAGTCCAGAGTATCTTATTCCAAAATGATATTGGCTTGTCCAAATGTTCTTTCGCATACCTCAAGCGACTCCGTTTGTGGCGACTGTGCAAAGGCTGTGACAGCCTTTCCTTTTGCAAATTGTGCTGTATTGTTGACCGATGCACAGCGACACCGTCTGCAGCAAGATATCCTCGCAAGTCTTCGGAGGTGGTCTGTGGGGTTGTTTTTAACCATTCTGACAATCCTTCGTCTTTGCCTCTCTGGAATTTTACTTGGCTTACCACTTCTGGGCTTAACAAGAACTGTGCCCGTGGCCTTCCATTTCCTCACAATGTTCCTGACAGTGGAAACTGACAGCTGAAATCTTTTGGACAGATTTTTTTAACCTTCCCCTAAACCATAATGCTGGATAATCTTGGTTTTGAGGTCATCAGACAGTTGCTCCCATGTTGCAGCTCTTCAGAGGAGAGTCAAACAGAATGAGAACTGGCATTTGGCCACCTTAAATACCTTTTGTCATTATTGGATGCACCTGTCAATTAAGTTCAAGGCTTAACGAGCTCACCAAACCAACTTTGTATGTCCAATTATCTTGTGATGATTAGTTACAGGCCATCAAAGCAACAAAATGACAAGGGTTCCCACATTTTTGCACAGCCTATTTTTTACATTTTATTTAATTTTATACAATTGCATACTATGAATACTTAAAATCTGTGTTTGGAAATCAAGCTAACACTTGGCTCTTATGGGCAAATGAAGGACATGCCACCAAGATAATTTTGTATGAAGTCAGAGTCCATTATTATACAACCTCAGAGGGGGTGCCCAAACTTTTTCATACCACTCTAGGTGCAAACCTGCAGTTTGTTTATTAAGCTAACTTATTTTGCCTTATCATATCATCACTCATAACGTCTTATACAGCTGAAAACACTGTAAATATACACACTGACTCAAACCTTTTCGGATTTGTCCAGTTTAATTCCCAAATCAAGATGTAAACCTGCAATTGGGTCATGTTTCACTCCTCTGACACGCAAGGTTCCTGAACTACCGTGGCATTTGAGAGGATTGCCGTGTGTGTCGAATGAAGTATAAAGGGTCTGGCGGATCGGTGACACACTTTCAGGCACAGCTGGCAGATGAGAGGCTGAGGATATGAGCTCGCCTCTTATTTCCTCTCTTTTCTATTCTCCTCTAGCCTGGTAAGCTAGCCCCTTGTACTTCATTTCATTTTGTGCATAGGGTCTGGCAGTGGTCCCATTGACACTGTTGTCTTAGGCAGAATTTTGCCTAGCCAATCAGCGAACAAAGGGAGCTACTTGTTTGAGCCACACTGCCAATACTGGGCTATGCAGATACCTATGTACAGATGCACACTTCTAGTACACCACACCACACAGACCACCCCCACACTTTCAAACTCTCCTGTCATCTCATCTGACTCAACCAACCGTCTGCCTCTTTGGCCCTCCACCCTCACGGCCCTTTTATTGCCTCCAGGGCATGGAGGGCATCTCTGTCCCTGAAAGGTGGGCTGTCTAAAGTGCCAAATGCCACCAGAGGCCTTCTGTGCCCAGGGAGCACTCAGCACAGTATGTGTAGACATGCACCATGTTTATAGAGCCTAGAGAGAGAGGTTATTTACAGTCTGACCAGCCCACAGCCCCAGAAAAGCACTGCTTACGGCCACAGAAAACATTTCAAAATAGATATTGCATGGTGCAGTAAGGCTGTTTGGGAAAGAACTCTTGTCCTCTAAAAACAGGAAGAAATTAAGCAGATTTTTAGGCCAGGGTTGTTTCTATCTAGCAAATTTAATATCTGGAATACACAAAATATAAACACACACACACACACACACATCAGACCAACCTAAAAAAAAAGTTAAAGTTCTACGTATTGCTCTCTTTCTCCCTCACATGATTACATAAGATGGCTGTTGGTGAGGCCACTTGTGTCAGACTGTGTTAGCTCAGTTGCAAGCGCATGTACATAATTCAGAGTGACAAGCTGGTTAAATTTTGCAAGTCCATACTGCCATATTGTAAAAATTGCAAGTCCATACTGCCATATTGTAAAAAGGTTCAAGTCCATACCGCCATATTGTCTTCTTTGTACTCAAAATAACTGGTGCCCTGGATTAATGACATTCCTGGCCACATCTGTGGCTGTTATTCACAGCGCCAGAGGGTTGGGGAATTATGTTTTGTTGTTGTTATCATTGTTTTATGAAAGCTTGTGCTCACGACATCAAAAGCATTCCTAGCTGTGTCAATCAAATTGACCCAATTTGACTGCAGCCAGCAGTGAAGCCAGGGTGTTTTTTTTGCTCATTCTGTCAGGGTTTGATTGTGCTGGTATAGCCACTTCTTACATTTACTTTTGCCATTACAGATGAGTACATGCATGATGGTGAAAAAGCTAGCAAGAGGATGGTTTTGAAGTATATATTAAAAATCTCTGAGTACAAGCAATAGGAATCATGAAGCAGGTAGGAGGACAAGCAGATAGAATGTCCAATGGTTTCAAGTATTTCAAAGGGCAGTAACTGGACAGCGTTTTGGTTGCTCAACAGGAAATTCTACTGGGTCTTCAGCCAGAAGACTTTGAGTCTAGCCCGGGCTTAGCCTGTAATTGTACAGTTATTTGACTTATTTATTTCACTGTGCCTTGTAACTGGCATTTACATAATTTAAGCAGTAATGTAGTCTGTTGTGTATTGTACTGTAACACTTTTTTTTAATCCTCTTTGCAATTCAGCTACATTTATATCTAGTGTGGGCTAAACCTAGGGTTTTCTTAAAGCTGTCAACAACCTTGGTTTTACACTCATGTAGCTTCCACAAATTATGTAATTTGTAGTTATTGTGTTAAACAATATACTATTCTCACAGCTATCGGGATGTAAAGACCATTCAAAAAGATATAGCCAAAACAATCTCACAGCTTAAATAACTATTGAAGTCTTCATGGCCTCTGTATTAGATCAGCAGTGGATTAAAATTTGTCATGTCGCTTTAAAATTGTAAATATGGAGAGATTGTTCATGAAAAGTATGCCGGAGGAAGACATGGTTACCTCTCCCTTCTGTAACTCCAGATTATTGATGCTGAATGTACAATAGTGTTGTTTTTGGCGGCCTGCTTTAATTTTAGTTTTAGTCTAGTCTTTGCATGAAGCTGTCATTTTAGTTTTTATTAGTTTTAGTCACGTCCATACCCTTTTTAGTCTAGTAAAGTTTTAGTTGACTAAAAGTCTGAGCATTTTAGTCTTATTTTAGTCAGAGTTATCCATGAGTATTTTTGTCTAGTTTTAGTTGACGAAAACTGATTACATTTTAATCTGTGTGATGCGGCGACTCAGGGCTCATTCACACCGCCTTGAGCGTATTCAGCGCGTGGGCGTATTCTGAGCGTATGACCATTCACACCGGACATGTCAGCATATTCAGCGCGGGAGCGGGAAGCCCCGTCTTTAAATGCACTTGGCCAATGTCTTTAGGTGCACATAGCCATGTTTCCCTATCTCTCACTTTAGTAAACACAATATATGCTTCTCTGGTTTTATTTCCTTACTTTAAACGTTGTTTAGAAAGCAGCACTGCACCTATAGTGCAACTTGACACTTTGATAAGGCCAGTGGAATATTTGACATCGTTCTAAATCATGTAGGTAGGCTGATCATTGTCAAAGCCTTTATTCACTCCCAGTACAAGAACAACGAACGCGTTTTAACCCTTTCCATAAAGTTATGATAAACTCTACCTCTTTACCAACAGTCACTTTGCCTACATCGGGTAAATAAATTATTAAATGTAGTGACTTATGGACCTCAGTTTTGCCTAGTGGCTTGTTGACTAGATTTATCAAACCAATTAGGAAACACTGAATGACAAGAACGAGGTTACTATTTTTTTTGTAGCTCTAGTGGTCGACAGAAGACCGATTGAAGCTCTTCTTGCATTAAGACTCCGACGAAGAAATCTAAAGCGATATCTTGCTTCTTCCTATTAAGAACATAAAAGCTCCACCACTATTACCTACAACATGTTTGACTGGACAGCGTGACAACTTCAACGGTATTTCAGTTTGTGTGTTTATGTAGGATAGTCAATGCCCTTGTAGTGCAGATCTGATATGATAACCCCACTATTGATAGCTTCCCAGCGTTTGTTTCATGCAGTTGTAAGCGAGTGGTAATATTTTGCAGACAGTCGCGGGGTTTTTGAGGTATTCCCTGTGTCAACACATGCATTGATAGCACAGTTGACATGAATTGTACACCGGTGCCTATAGCTTTCAATGGGATTTTGGCTGAATACGCTCAGAATACGCGCAGAAAAATAGACTCGGCTTCTATTCTCTAGCTGCAGTCCGTATTCTTCTGAGCGTATTATACGCTCAGAATACGCTCAGAACACGGTTGCGGTGGGAATGGTCTCATCTGCTAACGTGCATTCTAAATGAATACGCTCAGAATACGCCTACGCGCTGAATACGCTGAGGGCCCATTTCCACCGCACTCTCTGCGTGTTCAGCGCGTGGCCGTATTCTGTCCGTATTCATTTAGAATGCACGTTAGCAGATGAGACCATTCCCACCGCAAGCGTGTTCTGAGTGTATTCTGTCCCCATACAAACCTATTGTATACGCCCACGCGCTGAACACGGCTACGCGCTGAACGAGGCGGTGGAAATGAGCCCTAAGAGTTTGGTGTGAATGAGCCCTCAGCGTCACGCCATCACGTGGCTAACACGGAAGCCCTGACCCATGTTTGTGTGTTTGTTTAAATGTTTGTCGCTGGTGTGGCTAGAAGAAGGAGTACCATTGCCCATAACATTACATCAGGACTGCACCATGAATCATGTCTACAACTGCATACACTTTCCTCCCTCTGACAAAATGATACATGTGTCACGAAGTTTGGTGAGTGCACGCACCGGCATTGTTGCAATGTATTCGCGAGGTTTTGAACATTCCTCATCTACAAACAAACTCAGGTCTCAGACCTGGGGTGCGTTTCCCAAACAACGACGGAGGTTAGCATTAAACCACCGTTGTACAACGTAGGTTCAAACTACTCAGCACCCCACAACCGACTGTTTCCCGAAAATCTCCAACCACCAAAGTACGATGGAAGTCTGAACTGTTGTTAGTTTGGACTTAGGTGGTTCAAACTGCAAAGTACCCAGATGTTTCGGAAGTGCTCGGAGAGTATTCGGGTGCATTCGTTGCGGATAACGACAGAAATGATTGATCTAGGCTACATAAGGACATAAACGTAGTCTCATTTCATTTAAGCCGGTATGACAGCTGTAGAATATCTTGATATCTCCTTAAACACAACTATGTGCCCTACTCATTAAAAGTAACAACTGACTGTCAGTTTGTATCATATGTCTGTGTATTTAATTTATACTGCATGGAGCAACAGCTATAAATATAACCACTCCCTCCATGTAGATAAGTGGTGAGGTGGGTGAGTGGTTAGCTTGTTGGTCTGTCAAAGGAAGTGTTGTCTTTTTCGGTGAGATATGGGTTCGAATCCTGTCGAAGAGTAATCAATTTGTAACAGGTGAAAATGATCTACGGGGCAATGGAATAACCGTGCTTGTGGGTCAGTAATCAGTGCACATACATCACAATATTACAAAAGTGCTCATTAACATCACTGACGTACATTAACTTTTATCCAACCACATTTTGCAACAGCTTTTTGTGTGTTATCGGGTGTGTTTTCTACATTCTTCTTACATGATCTGGCAATGCAATACCGAAAATTAAGTGAATTGGGAGTAACATCATTTATGCAGATGGTGGCAGTACCGCACAGACAGCCGCCTAATTCGCCACAAAAAGGCCAAAGGTGACGAGCAAGACCTCACGTGAACAAACACGACGGTCTCACGACAGGTCCATGCTAATCGTTCCAACTGCACAGCTTTACGATGGAACTTCCGATGGTTCGTCCAGACTTTGTTGTTGGGAAACACTTGCATCGTGGAACGATCCATCGGACTACTGTAGTTGTAAACATCGTTGGTTGCTAAGTCTGGACGATGGTGTTGGGAAACAGCAGTGTGGTAAGACCATCGTTCAAACCTACGAAGTTGCTAAGGAAGTTAGGCATTAAATGAGTTGGGCATTAAATGAGGAAAATAAAGTCGAACACAAATCCTAACGAGACTGAGCTCGCGCCTCCCCGATCATCGTAGCAGATGACACACAAGTCATGTGTGGAGAGGGAGGGCGGGGGTTGTAGTCCTCTACAGTCTATGGTTGTAGTGGGGTGCACTGAGAGTTTAATTCAAGTCCAGTCTTTCTTATTGTTTAGATTAACATTGGAACAAAACGAGTTGCCCCAAAGTGCTCCACAACACAAACATGAAAACTAAGACAGCAAAACCATAAAACAAAGACCATAAGTAGGTATATAACACGGACAATGAAATAGAAATGGGATTAATAATTAAATAAATAATGGGCCGGGCTTGACAGCGTCAGATAAACCATCAGAACAAGGTAAAAATAAAGAGAAGAGATATATCTTCAAATTGGAGTACAATAACGTACACTTTAGATGACAAGTCCAGTCGGGGAGCACCAGACAATGCACCTGCACAGACGTCAGTGAACTTTTAACCAACCATGGCAAAGTAGCGTCACCGAGGAGGCGTTAGCTAGCCACTTGCAGTTGTGTGGAGGCAACTGCAAAGGTCTGTACGATTTGTCTATAAGCGTCATGCTCCCGCGAGTTTTCGGGTCATGTGTCATGGTCGCATTGTTGTGACAACCTCACACATTTCGGGCATGTCAGAAACAATTTCTAACCACAATGCAACATTTTCAGCGTCAGGCTGCAAACGGATGCAAACGGATGCAAACGTCTAGGTCAAGTCAAATGCGCCCATTCTCTGTAAAAGGGGTGCTGTTTTTAGTGTTGGGAGAGCCAGTGATGCGTAGACACCTATGTATGGTAAGCTCCTTAAAATACTCAGTGTTTGAGATTTTTGTTTTGAATTTACAATTTGCAGTTTTTCATTTGTTTTGCTATTGCTGTTTTTAGCTAGCGTTATTTGAGTTCGCATTAGTTTTTGTCTGGATTTAGTGTCCTTTGCGCTTTTGTTCATTTTGACCCTTGTGTCAGTTTATTTTCAATTTTTTACATTTGCACTGTAAATATTCCTGCACGTGGTGCCGACGGTGGTGTGAAAAAAATAAAAAAATCTGGTTCCAACGGATCAACTGTACCAGCCTCCAGTGGCGGCTGCTGGTCTTTCAAATAGGGGAAGCACATTTTAGGTGTACATTATTATATATATATATATTTTTTTTTTTTTTTATCCTATTGGAGCCTGGCCGTTATTAAGAAAAAAAAAAGTTAATTGAGACTGTTGTCAACCACAGCCATGCCACAGAACTACAGTAACACACACATGAAAATGATTTTCAGGAGTAACACACACCCAAACTGTATCTGTATACAACAATACCAGAACTGAACAGAACATGAACAGAAATATATAACAGAACCATTAGAAATACACGTTATTGTGTATAAATTCTGCCCTGCGCTCCTTTTGCAGGAAATGCCATTGCTTTTTTCATGCCTTTTTGTATGCCCTGTCAAAGTTATTCAGGTCCGTAAAACCTACATTTGACTAAAACTTCATATCCCTGACACAGCTTTATCAAGAGGCATGGCCAACAGTACATTCTGTTTGTCACAGCACGTCCAATTAGACAGTTCATCTCGTCATACCAGGAAAGTT
This sequence comes from Coilia nasus, assembly GCA_027475355.1. NCBI lineage: Eukaryota > Metazoa > Chordata > Actinopteri > Clupeiformes > Engraulidae > Coilia > Coilia nasus. The sequence continues at coordinate 32,971,175 of CM050220.1, read as the reverse complement.
GAAGAAAAAAAAAAACAGTTACTTTCACCAGTTTTTGTGGGCCAAATCAGTCTTGCGTGTTGGTCTGTCCTGCTGTTTAATTTCTAGTCTCTCCTCATACGGAAGACTATCGAATGGGTTTGCCAAAATTGTCAACAATATTAGCAGTAGCCATTGTATTGGGCTAGCACGCTAACTAGCGGGCTAGTTTCCTTAACAACTTGACTAATTTGAACAATATGATTGTGAACGAACTAATGAAACTTAGACAAAAAACTCAATAACTTTGTGCTGACTGGTATGTTTTATTTAGAATATAATATGTGCAATGTGTAAATAACAAGCACTCTGGACGGACAACACGTTCTCTCACCACTTGTCTTTGGGAAATCCGCTAGCGACTGAATTCTACTTTACTCCGATGTTTGTTTGCCTGCCAATCAAAAGGGGTGTAGTCTTTTAGACAGTTCCACCAATTATAATGTGTAAGCCTAGCGTCTTGGCCCGCCCCCGCCCATCTCATTTTCCATTCACCCCCAGAGACGCTGAGCGTCCGAGGAAATGACGATTTTCAGCATTTATCCAATGAACACATGGCTTCACTGCATTGAAAAAAAGTGCATCAGACGTTCAGCTTCAATGGGGTGTCCCGCTGTGCTGTGCATTCAAAACCCTCGGAAAATCGCGTCGGACCCGACAATAATAAACAGAGTTATCAAGACTTAGCTATGAAGTTAAACATATTTCTAGGATGCTTCTAGTTTTAAACATAATGTCAATCCCAATTTAATGTAAATTCAACCTTGCATATTTGACCATTTATTGTGTGAAATGTTAGAGGAAGTTGAGCTTCCCTTGTTGTCTTAAAGGAATCGCCCCTGCCAGCCTCTGCCTCCACTTGATTGCCTGCACGGTACCTCATAACAATCTGGTTTTAGTCAATGGAAATTGTATTTTTGTCACTTTTTAGTAACACAATTTTATTTAACCCAGTACATATAGTACAATATAGTACAAGTAGCTAACAGTACAGAGAAACAATGTAAAAAAGGTTCTTATTATTACATTATTGTTACCTTATAGACTCAAAAATACTGTAGGCTACATTCATTCCAGACACAGAAGATGCTCTGATTTGAATGTATAACATACAATTGTTTTAGAAAAAAATAGTACGTATTTGACATTTAATAACTCCTTATTGACCATAGGAACCTGAATAGGGTAGTAGTACAGATCTGTTTCAATTTTACTCTTAAAAGAAGTGAAACAGGATGCACATGGAGCTATAAAAAAAAAAAAAATTCTTGCCTGTTCCTTTTCAGGCTTCTTATTGACTGTCATGATTGTACACAGCAAAAAACAAGTGCAACGAGCCTCAAACACCATCCCTAAAATCAGTAGCTTGGTCATAATGAAAGCTTGAAAGCATACGTAGATCGCCACGATTCATTCAAGACCACTCTCCAAGAATATTGCTAACAAGCATAATAATGAGGTTGTACTCGGTTTGCTACCCATCTAAAGCAGGTTATAGCTTGCTAAAATGCCTCCATACATCCATGAATACATCCACCAATATCATCTTATCAGACAGGATTTTTTGTAAAGATCGCTAGTATCCATGCTTAAGGAATGTTATTTCTCCAAAACGCCCAGGTCTCTAGCCCCACAAAGTAATATGAATGTCTGGAAGACATTAGCTAGATGTTAACACATTGCCTGTGATACATTATGTCGTAGGGCTAGAGATATTTCGTTTTGGACAAATAATATTCGCATGATAGTAATATACGCATGGACACTCGGGAATCTTTACAAGAAATCCTGTCTGATAAGATGGTCATACTGGATAAAGGGGCAGCTGTGGCGTAGTGGTCAGGGAGTTGGTCTGGCAATCGGAAGGTTGCCGGTTCGAATCCCGCCCTACCCATGGTTGAGATGCTCTTGAGCAAGGCATCCAACCCCACACTGCTCCAGGGCCTGTAACTGAAACCCTGTAAATATCTGTAAGTCGCTCTGGATAAGAGCGTCAGCTAAGTGTAATGTAAAAAAGGGGTATCGAGGTATAGAGTCGTTTTAGCAAGCTACAGCCTACCTTAAACGAGTAGCAAACAAACAGTGCGTTAACTTGTATACCTTACGTTAACATTTAAAGCAGACATATTTTATTCATCCTGAAAAAAATAAGGATTGTTGTGAAACAAATGTCCAAATGTTGTCTCTTCTCTTTCGTCCAAAGAGGATCCCCCTCTGGCTGGCCATAGTCCTTAGCCTGGCTATCGCGACTTGTCAATGCTCTGCGAGTATTGGTCTGGCCAAGCTGTGTTGTAAACCCATTTCTCAGAAGGCGGGCTTAGCCCGCCTCTTTCAAATGCCTCTGTTTGCTGCTGGACGAAGCTTCAACCAATCACACCCCTCTGTACTCTGACTTGAAAGAAACTGCTTGATCCAAACGAAAAGTAGTAGTAGCCTGTAGTCATATAGAAATGGCGTTAAATGTTTTTTGTCGGACTTGTGAGGTGAACATGAGAGTGGCTGGTGTTGGTCATTCAATATTGATATTCGAAAAACGAATCAGTGCGATCAAAGGCGAAATGACCACAACAACAGCGTTCTCGCAAAGCCCCATCGACTTGGCTACCAGCGGGGCTAACTGATAAATTAAACTTTTACCAAAGCCGGTCGATAGCATTGCGAAAACTTCCTTTCCCGCAGCAAATGCTTCAATGGCTGCCCTTTGCTCTATTTTCAGAGAGAACTTCCCTTTGAATTCGTCCAAAACAGCAGCTACAGCTGCATTGAAATCTTATGGTTGCTCCACGTTCAGCATGTAGACAGTGACTGAGATAGATTTCCGGTCTCTAAACTACCGCGTCATTGCCTTTTGAAATGCTCGATTTTCATTGGCCCCCTATCCGAGGGCCGAGCAGAAATGGTTTAGATAGGCAGCTTGGCCAGACTGACTTGCTCGCGAAATGCAAATGCAGCGTCACAGGCAGTATGGGCACACCCAGGCTACACAGTCCTTATCTCTGCGCAATACTTTTAAATAATCAGTCACCTGTGTCTGCAGTCCGGAACTGAGATACAAGGAACGCAAATAGGCCTACATGTACTTCAAAATAAATAAATAAATAATAACCCGCCTAAACGAGTTTTGGTCAACAAAAACATTTTAGCATAGTTTTTATTTTGTAAGCCACATTTAGTTTTTCTCGTTTTTATTCGTCATCTATTGCATTATATATTTAATTGTAGTTATCGTCACAAGACCAGCATTTACGTCTCGTCTCGTTTTTATCACGATAAAGGTTCGTTGACGACAATATTTAGTCATTATTTTCGTTGACGAAAGCAACACTAGTTTAGATGACCTTTTCTGATCATTTGGTAATCATCATCATAATGTTCTTCATCGTGGGGTTTTCTTTTTTTTTGCAATTCCCACATTAACTTCACACATTTCCCACATACTCATAATTCTTCTGGGTGTTTGGGCATTAATTCCTTGAGAATGATTTGGAAGTACAAGTGTAAACATGGATGCCTTTCCTCCTGTAACTTTCCTGATTGGTCAATTCAGTCAGATATTGTGCGACATTAAAGGTAATTCAATTCAGTTATTTCAAACTACTGCTATGTATTTCTCTCCCTCCCGCTCTCTCTCTCTCTCTCTCTCTCTCTCTCAGTGGTCATCTCCATTCAAGCATGCAGCCTGAAATGCTGTGCTGTAATTGGCTGTTTCTAATCAAACATATTTTGCTCTTTACAGCTATTCCCATTAGCAGCCAGAGGGGAGAGAGGGTCCTCATCCCTTATGCAGCATGCAGTCACTAACCTTTCCCCACCGCCTCCTGGGATGATACCCCTCATTTATACACAAAGCATGTCAATCGCTGCGCTAAAGGGCGGATAAAGGCTATTTGTGTCGACAGGAGTTTTAGTGAATCAAAAACAGAACAGCAGACTGCTATACGTGATAATTACTGTAAGATTATATTACAGCAATGAAGTCATGTGATACACTTCTGTTAACAAAACTGTAAGGTGTGCCTGTAGACAACAGGAGAGGAGTTGCAGAGGAACAGGCATTCAGTTGATGTGGGAGTTGTCCCTCCACCCCTCCACAGAGATATACACAGACAGATAGACAGACAGACAGACGCACGCACACACACACACACACACATTTCCCCTCAGTCCATATTTATATTCTCTTTCTCCAAACCCCACCCCCACTGTCTGTGTCCCTTGTTCTATTATAGCATACCTCCCCCAAGGCATTCTCCTGCTCTACCATTTGGGTGACACGTTTATATGCTGTGTGTTTTGTGCTTTCATGTGTTAACCATTAGGTCATTCCTGTTTCTAGCACGGGACGTGAGGAGAAAAAAAAATTCACGGACTTACTTGCTATTAGTACAAGGGAGATGCACCAGATTCCCCCATGTCGAAATGCAAGTGGTTGGACTGTTATAACACACAAATGAATCAACAACACTGTTTCATTTTAAATCTATCTATCTAATTAAAATAGAAGTTAGTAAATTTTGAACCGTGGCGCGACGTCAGTGCAGGGCGCAAAGAGGGGGTGTGAAACATATGCATAGGGGCGCAATGCAATGGGGGAGAGAGACAGAGAGAAATACCTGTTTGTTTATATTAACCTTGTGTTTATTGGTTAAATATGTCTATGCCGTTAATCTTTGTATGTTAAAATAAATTTAGATAGCGATCCACGGCTTCCTGTACTCTTATGGTTAGCGATCTTGCTCCTTTTCAACATTCTATTTTAGAATGTTGAGACGGAGGGCTTGCCAGCAACGTGTATCGCTTTATATACAGTCTGTAGTAACAGCCATGAATGAACTTTCTGGGGTGCACTCACAGTGTTAAAAAGCAAGAGGAAAAGAAAAAGTAGCGGATAGGATGATGAAAAAGTTGTTCGCTTGGATGAAAGACTGCAGGTAGGATGCGTGGGTCTTTTGACAGTTTGAGAAGGGTAGCATTGGTTAGCTAACGTTGCTTCTACATAAGGTTACACTGACTTGCTAGACTAGTTTATGTCGCTTTTACGTTTGCTAACTAACACTGGCTAAACTGTTTTTGTAGATACTGTTGCGAATGGTCGTTGTTTAAACGTTTAATGGCGTCCACGTTGTCTTTTTTCATTCACAACCTGCATAGCTGCATATGTGATCTTAGCCCAGCTAGCAGAACTGCTAAGACTGAGCTGTTGTTCAGTCCGTAGCCCTGTCATCCAAGTTCTATTTCTTTCAGCGCTGTAATGGTGGGGGCGGGAGGAGTTTAAAATTATCTAGTTTTTGTAATGGTGTTTAGTTCCACCAAATCACTATGCCTTTAAGTGGCAACCAAGTAATATTTCTATAGATATAGATATAATTGCTAAGCCTATTTCTACAGATCTAACCTGAAACCTGTAAAATGCACCAGAATGCACGAAATTACATCTAATTTTTGTAAAAAATTCTGATGCCTTTGCACACAAACATTAAACATGACTTTACCACCTTTGATTGATCCCTTGAGTAGGCTATGTTTGTGCAGTGTTGTAGGCTTTGTATTACATCAGCATTGTTATCTCCAGATAAAGCATATACCTCACATATGTATAGCGATAGCCTATTAATGATAATAAGCCTACCACTACCCGTAATAATGATGATAATAATAATAAAAAATTAATAATAATAATTGTAATGATCATGAATAATAATCACTGAAGAATCAGTAATAATCATAATGTGGGGGGGGGGGGGGGGGAGTTGGGCGCGAGGAGGAGGGGGGCCCTAACTGCATTGAACCAGCTCTGGGGGGGCCCTGCTTGCAAAAGGTTGAGTACCCTTGAAATAAAGCCTGTTTAACTACAGATGCTTATACCCCCATGTCCACTCAGACTCCCCTCAAGCACGCACAGCAACAACACCCATTCACTATATAATGCACTATGTAGAGGACAAAACCACTATATAGTGACAAGTGAACTTTTCGGACATGGCCTTGGACACGCACGCAGCACCCAGAGCTTCACATTGCTGTGACTATATTCAAATATTCTTTTTTGTTGTCCTTTTTACTTAGTGGAACTGCTGAGAGATCGCCATAGATACGGAGATTTGGCTGAATTGAGCCAGCTATAATGTCTGTGATAGTCATCTTCCTCATCCTCACATGAGAGTCTTTGTTCCCTGACTAATTAAAGCTTTCTCCAAACAGGACCAGACCTAATGTAGTTAAGCTCCTGTTGATGAGAGACAAGGACTGTAGTTTTCATCTTCAGAAAAACTCAACGTGTCAGAGAGGGAGGCGAGAGTCACAAGGGGCCACAATGATTATGTGTCACATGGAGTGTCAGCAAAGACAGAGAGAGAGGAATGGAGGGATTTGGAAATAAAGAAGGAACTGCAGTAATTTCTGATAGCGAGAGAAAAAGAATGACAGACAGAGAATAGTGAAAGGTAAAAAATGAGGTCATACATACAGGACTGATAGCAGTGGTATCAGCAGAGATGTGTGTCTTTGTGTGTGAGGGAGGCGGGGGGGTTAACTGTGTGTGTGTGTATGTACGTGTGTGTGTGTGTTTGTCTGTCTGTCTGTGAGAGAGTGTGTGTTCACTAATGCACACGCCCACACGCTTCCTAAGAGGAGTGTTCGCCCTTCATGATGGATTAGCGCATGGTCTCTGAGTGGCTCATTATGCACGCGGCTCTTTCAATGGAGACATAGCACAGTCCTGACAGCAGCGCTCGGGCCGCAGCCATTCCCACATCCGTGAATCACTTGATCACCATTCCAAATCAGGCCGCAGTACCCAGATACGTGGGCATAACTCAGCCGCGGGCGCTCATCTCTGCCCCACTGTCCAACTCTGGAAATGGCATTATATCCCGGATCGGAGTGTGACAGTCAGGACTTGATGAGTGTTCCACGTGTGAAAGGCTTCTCTCAGAATGCTAATATCAGCAGATGGAAAGAATCTGAGGGGTGGGTGTGTGGCAAAAGTGGGGGGTGGGTGATGCATCTTTGACTGGAAACACTGGAAACCTAATGGCTCTTTCCAGAGGTACTTGGATGTGGTCAGAGGTGGTGAGAGAGTGGTGAGTCAGACTGCAATGGCTCATGCTTGTGTGTGTGATGTTTTCTCTTTCCTTTATCTGTCTTTCTTTTTGTGCTTTAGCAATTAGCTGTCAACATATTTGAAATTACAATGTCATGTTTCTGTTCCATCTCCAACTGTTTGGAATTTAGGATTCAAATTGACAAAGAAAATTGTGTTCTCGCCTTGGGCTGAATTGTTTATTTGTACAAAAGCATAATGAATGAAGCAGAGCAACAACAAACATTTTTATTCTTACTAGTACTTAAATAGTTTAGTTCAGGGTCAAATACTTTCTGCAGTTACAAAATGGGTAACGCTTTATTTGGATAGTCTACATACAGTGACTTTGCAGACGGTTTGTTGAAATTCAGTTTCATTTAATTTATTGTTTATTGATTATCACCTTAATCAAACCAACCCCTAACCCTAACAAGAGTTTCAACAGACGGTTTACTAATAGTCTTGGCATCTCTAGATAAAGTCAAACACTGTATTACCAACATCAAAAACTTTGTTGCAGAGTTACTGTTTATTCACTGTCATGTGTATTTCACTACAACCCACCCTGTTTGTTAAACAACAACTGCAGTTCTGTTTAATTTACGCTTGCCAACAAGTTGAAGTCTACTGGGTCTGGTCCTTGGAAGTCCTTCAAACAGTGATGAAATGGGTCTGCATGCCTAGAGATGACAGTCAGGCCTCAGCCTGCATTTAAATGCTCATCGGTGAGACCACCCTTGACTAGCATGACTTTATCCTCAGAGCAGCACCATGCCTTGTAAATGAGTGTTAATGATAAAATATTTTATGTCAAAAAAAGATTTGAACTTGGGACAAGGAACAAACATACATCACCCCCCCCACACTGAGCTTGGACTGAGCTACCTTAACAACAATTATCACTAACTTTACTGTGTGGCAATAAAGCATTATCTATCAAATCTATCAAGGAAAGAAGTTCTGGTACAGCATTTGCTACTTTTGTTGGGGCCCTGAGATAGAAGGTGGATAAGTGGTGCTAATAAAGACACCACTCCACTCTCAGTAACACCAGGATGAGCCACTCATGGGAAAAACCTGGAGAAAAAACCCACATCTTCAAGATTGAAATCCAGGCCCACAGGGTGCACTTTAGTTAAAAGCAAAATCGCCAACGCGACACCAGGATCTCAATTCAGCAAAAATATATATTAAAAGAAAGTGGACATCCTCTTAACAGGATTAAAACGGTTCAGGAATTTATGTGAGCTTACTGTCCAGGGTGGCATAAGTCATACTATGGTATGTTAAGTTGCAAACACCTGGAGAGAGAGCGAAGTCTGTTTTAAATATTTTTGCTTTATCCCCAGATGTCCCCATTTTAGCACAGCCGTACCATGTGTCAGTGCAGAGTCTCAGCTAACTGATGTTAGGGCTACACTACTTCCACTGACTTGGCTATATGTGTGTAGTGTGCATTGCTGTGGGCAGCTGTGACTTAATGGTTTCGGAGTTGGTCTTGGGATTGAAAGGTCACAGGTTTGAATCCTGCTTCAGTATGTGGATGGGGGAGTAAATAACCAGTGCTCTCCTGAACCCTTATCCACAGCTGAAGTGCCCTTGAGCTAGGCATCTAACCCCACATTGCTCCAGAGGTCCTTGTACTTGTGCCTAATGTCCTTGTACCTAATTCACTGTAAGTTGGACAACAACATCAGCTAGATGTAACGTAATGAACCCTAGGGATACTTATTTCCCTTTTTTCTTGAACATGTCATGGCCCTGTGTAGCCAAGAGGCTTTTAGTAACTTGTGGTTCTTCTGGAAACTCCATACAAAGCATATCCCATAGCTACAGACATGGGAACATGCTTTTAACCAGAGTTCATCACAATACAAGACACAGTGGAAGAACATTACAGAGAATTTCTGGCAAATTTGGAGCTTATTAGAGTTCAATGTTACACATGGGCTGTCCACATACTTCTTGGGTGTTGTAAAAAAAATCTGGTAGGGACACAATAGACTGCTTGTGCCTCAATGATGACATTTTTTTTACCTGCACATTAAAGCATACCATGGGTTTTAGATGGTCAGAACAGGACACAAAAACAGAAGTGAACAGAATAGCATTGACTTTCTGTTCAGAACAGGTGCCTCTTCCAAAATCACAGGAGCACTGTGCTTGTTCATTTAAACTGCATTCTTCTGTACACATTATATTTCCAATTTCACAACATTTATAGATTGCTTCTTGATTTTTTGTGCAAAATCTCAGGAATTTTCAAAGTTGGAAACTTCCCATGGGAATTAACGGGAATTTATGGGAATTCACGGGAATATACAGGAATAAACTGGGAATTATCATAATTTAAAGGTTTAATTTAACTGGCAATTATCATAAGTTAAAGGTTAGGAACATAACTATAGTTCGAAGAAAAATATATTGTAGCATAATTTGTCTGATTGTACAGATTACCAGTCTGAGCCTGCCTCTGAAGGAAATGCACATACACACAGAAAAAGAGGGAGGGGGGAACAGAGAGAGCTACAGCGAGAATGAGAGAGACAGGAAGACACACACACAAACAAACACACACATACACACACACACACTCACACACACACACACACGCACACACACACACACACACACACACACACAAATACTATGATGTACCTGAATCTAATTGAGATCTAATTTGTTCTGCACACACAGTGGAATTGTTCCTCTCCTACACTGCTGCAGGTCAACAGTGCTACCCCACCGGGTCGCTCAGATCACCATCTCTGTCACATGCTAATGCTGGTGACTCAATATCTTTGGTGACACACATTACTGTGTGTGTGTGTGTCCGTGTGTGCACCTGGGTGTGTGTGTGTGTGTGTGTGCGTGTTTGTGTATGTGTGTAATGCCCAGTAATAAATGTTACCATAGAAGTGGCATCGCCAGTATGTGACTCCATTATGAACCATTGAACTACTTGTGGAAAAACAGTACAGGTAAAATGGTAGTGCCAAACAATTTGACTTTTTTGATGTTTTTAAAAACTGTCTATTAAGTCTGTTAATTTACTCTATTACCAATCTGTACTCTAAATGTCAGCCCCATCTCTAGGAGTGCAGTGTGCCTCTAGGCTGTGTTATCAGCTCTCACTTCCCGGGTCTGGGCCAGCTCAGGCATTAGTGCAGTAAGTAGTCGTGGAAGAGGAGAGTCTTTACATGCTTCTTGAAGGTTCAGAGAGATGATGCTAGTCTTGTAGCTTCTGGAAGTTTGTTCCACCACTGAGGGACAATTACAGAAAACAGTTTTGCCTGGTAACGCTTAGAGCGAGCAGGGGGCACGGCTAGTCGGTTTGTGTTGGAGGAGCGCAGCTCTCTGGCAGGAACATACGGCCTTAGTATTTCCTTCAGATAAGCTGGGGCTGATCCTGAGATGGTTTTGTATGCAAGGGTCAGGGCCTTGTACTTGATCCGGGCAGCCACAGGTAGCCAGTGCAACTGGATAAATAGAGGAGTAACATGGGCCCTTTTGGGTTGTGTGAATACCAAACGTGCTGCTGCATTCTGCACCATCTGCAGTGGTTTTATTGCACAAGCAGGTAGACCAGCAAGAAGGGCGTTGCAGTAATCCAGGCGGGAGATAACCATGGCCTGAACTAGAAGTTGCGCTGCATGTTGGGTCAGGTAGGGTCTGATTTTCTGTATGTTGTACAGCATGAATCAGCAAGTCCGGGCGACTGCTGCAATATGGTTGGAGAATGACAGATGGTCATCAATCATGACGCCAAGGTTTTTTGCGACTTTGTTTGGGGCCACAGTGGCAGTGTCCATCTTGAGGTTGATGTTGTGACAAATTGACTCTTTAGCTGGGATAACTAGGAGTTCAGTCTTGGACAGGTTCAACTGTAGGTGGTGATCCTTCATCCATGTTGATAGGTCGGCGAGGCAGGCTGAGATGCGTGCCGAAACCGTGGAGTCATCTGGCTGGACAGGTACATCTGGGTATCATTGGCATAGCAGTGATAGGAGAGCCCATGTGCTCGAATGACATGTCCCAGGGAGGTGGTGTACATTGCGAACAGAAGGGGCCCCAGCACTGATCCTTGGGGAACGCCTGTGGTGAGGGTGTAATTTGAAGACAGTTTTCCTTGCCATGACACCTTGAAGGAGTGACCAGTGAGGTAGGAGTTGAACCAGGAGTGGACAGCACCAGTGATTCCCATGGATGTGAGTATTCTAAGGAGAATCTTGTGGTTGACCGTGTCGAAGGCTGCTGATGTGTCTAGAAGGATGAGGACAGAGGATAGCCCTTCCGCTCTTGCAGTCCTCAGAGCTTCAGTTACTGACAATAATGCTGTTTCAGTTGAATGGCCACTTCTGAAGCTAGATTGTTTTGGGTCCAGTTGTCTATTCTGATAAAGTGGAGTAAATTCACAGTGTTGCAGCAGTGCTAGTAGTTACTTGGGGTGAGTTTTCAGCAGAGGAGGGAGGATTTGCTTGCTGAATTGCTTGCTGATGTTTGCTATTTTTTCAGTGAAGAAGGTGGCAAAGTTGTCTGGGTTGAGGTCTGTGGCAGCAGGAGGGGGAGGAGGGTTAAGCAGTGATTTGAAGGTTGAAAACAGTTTCCGTGAGTCTGTAGTGTTGCTGATTTTTTTGTTGTAGTAGGTCTTCTTGGCAGTTGTTACCGAGGAGGCGAAAGAGGCTAGTAGAGATTGTAGTTTTTCTTGGTCAGATGGGTTGCCAGTTTTGTGCCACTTACTTTCCACCGCTCTGAGGGTAGTACATAGGGCACGGATGCTTTCTGTCAGCCAAGGTCGGGGTTGGGCAGGTTCTGCAGGTTTAGTGGCTGAGGGCACATCATGTCCATGCAGGAGTTCAATGTGGAGGTGAGCGACTTAGTAGCACTATCCACATCTAGTGAGGACAGTGTGCTGGGAGGAGGTAAGGCAAAGGCGACCATTGATGCAAAGTGAGTAGGTGAGAGTTTGCGTGGGTTGCGATGGTATGTGACCATGGGAGGAGCGCTGGTTGGTAGCTCTGGTAGACTGATTGTGAAATGGATGAAAAAATGGTCTGATACACGCAGTGGTGTTACCTTCATGTCATTTGTCTGGCAGTTCTTAGTGAAGATCAGGTCAAGTTGGTTTCCATTTTTGTGAGTTGGGGAGAAGCTGGCCAGATGGAGGTCGAAAGAATTCATCAGGTCCTTGAAGTCCTTGACATATTGTCACAGAAACCAGACAGACAGAAAACGGACTCAAAAGCGTAACCTCACAATGAACTTTTATTTAGCGTTCAGAGGAAGGGGACAAAGTCAAAAGCCCAAATAGGGCTGGCAGATGGTCAGAGACACTCGCCAAGGCACACGGGCGGGCAGGCTGGATGAGCTCCGCGGCTGGGTCCAGGCGAGTAGAGCCGAGTCGTAGGCAGGCAGGAGTAGAAGCCAGGGACAGGAGAGCAGAGCAGAGTCGAGGGCAGGCAGGGGTCGGTACCGGAGGACTGGAGAGCCGAGCAGAGCCGAGGGCAGGCAGGGGTCGAAGCCAGGGACTGGAGAGCAGAGCAGAGTTTGGACATGCCTGTAGTATAGCATTGAGTACAGGACAACCGGTTTCTCTTATACGCTATATGTTGCACAAACAAAATTTTGTTTCAGTTTGAATGGAACGAACTACTTATCCACAGGATTTCCACCCAAGACACTAAGGAAATGGGAGTGAAGGTGAAAGTTCTGCCAGGAAGACTCGACTGTGTCTGTACAGTAAACTCTATCACTCGCATTTCCTGTTAAACCAATCAAATCTTTCCCCGCAGTTCTCTGAGGGGTTCACCCAGTACGTCAGTCTCTTGTTCTATATCTAACCTATCACGGCTTTCGGTGTCGGGAATTCCCTTGTATGTCATTTCACTCATTCAATTCTGGCAGCTTATGAGATGTTTGTGCGTTTCTTCAAAAACGTCCTGTCTACTTCTGCTCTTCGCTACCTAGCGTACACTGACTTTGTCACCTGCAATTGCTTGTCTAATTTATTGTTCTGTACTGTTATACTTATCGCTGCAATGTCTGACTATCCAAACTCACCTCTGCTCATCAAGAAATCTCGAACTTCACGGACGAAGATGTTATCCTCCCATCCCAGCCCGCTCTCAGGAGAAGCGCCTGTTTTATCCAGTTGGAGTCCCGATGGGGATCCTTCTCATTGGACGCCATCAAGGCTGCACTCCTCGCGGCTGGTATCCAAGAAGCTCAACAAGGAGTATCTGGTTCATTTGGTCCACAGCACCCTGGGCAGTCCTCCCCACAGCGAGGCCGATCCCGTTGCTGCCCTTACTCAGGGCTTCTCTCTGTCTACAGCTCAGCTCCGCTACTTCAACGCAGGAGCTTTGTTGCTCAGGCTGCGGCTTCCATATCTCAGACAACACGTGCCAACATCCTCCAAAATGACGACATGAATCTAGCTTCCCTGCTACTACCAAGCTCCCAAATAGACCGTTAGCTCGTCAACTGTGGCGATGTTTCAGTAATCTTTAAATCCTCTGACCCCAGGCTCACTAAAAATCTGACTTTCACCGAGTTTGTAGTAGTTTTTGGCATTTTCCGAGACGTCCTGTGTTGTGCTTAACTTGAGCGCCAGGCTGAGCTAGACAATTATCTCGCCATTATGGCCGATTTTAATCTTCATTATGGCGGTAATCTTTTTTATGAATATTATGAATCCTTCTCAGCAAAGGCGGCCTCCTACGTCAGCCTTTTCAATCTCAGGTTGAATTGGTCCGTGATTGACACCGAACTGCTCATTCGCCATTTCAGTGGCCAACGCATTCTTAGCTGTAATGTGTGTGCCTCTCATGGACACTCAGCAAGCCTCTACCCCAAGACTGTTTTCAGTGTCCCCTCCTCTCCGGCTGCTACCCAGGGTCCTGAACCCATAAGGCCCACATTTGATAGACTAGGCCGGACTATATCCTATTTTAATGGTTGTCCAATCTGTAATAATTTTATACTGTCTGCCCTTGTTGTTTCAAACCTCTACGGGCGGATCGGGGGTCTTTTAACAAAAAATTCTAAAATCCCTACCCCCATTTCTACCCTACTCCCGTTTTCTAGCCTACCACCCTGGCCCTGTTTTTGTTGATTTTCTCCTCTCTGGTCTCTCTCTCAAGGGTTTAGAGTTGGTATTCTGTCCCCCATCTCTAAATCTTATGTGGCTCGTAATCTTCAGTCGGCCCTGGCTGAACCTTTTGTCGTGTCCGATCTGCTGTCTAAAGAAGTCAAGGTGAAGGTTATGTGATCGCCCCCTTTTCCGGCTCTCCTTTTAGTCCGTTTCACATTAACTCCATTGGAATTGTTACATGAGAATATTCCGGAAAGAAAAGACTGATATTCGACATGCCTTCTCCTTACTCCGAGTCCTGGGCTAGCATGACCTGATTTCTCTCCAACATTTTTCACTTCACTATGCCACAGTTGACAACACTATCCACCTGATTAAGGTAGCAGAGAGGGGAGTTCTCCTCACTAAAGCTGATGTCACAGATGCATTTAAGCAGTCCTCACATCTTAAACAAACTGTCTGAAGCCTTGTGCTGGATCTTGGTCAATGTCAGTAAATTGCCCTTCGTTCTCTATCTCCTTGATGATTTTCTCCTCATTCATTTTCCTGCCAATTCTAATTCTAAAATTCTCGACACTCTCTGCTGTGTTTTTAACAAAATCGGCATTCCCCTTTCTCCAGAGAAGGCTCTCTCTAGAATTTCTAGGCATTATCCTAGATTTCGTTAAAATGCAGGCATCCCTCCCTCAGGCAAAACTGTCTAGGATCTGGTCCATCTCCGATTCATCAAAAAGAGATCTCCTCTCCCTCCCTGGGCATCTAAACTTCACCATGCGTATTATTCCCCAAGGGCATTCGTTTATTTCCCACCTCCTAGACTTGGCCCATTCAGGTCCAAATTTGTCAGACCTTGTAGAGCTCGATGCAGGCTGTCGCTCAGATTTAAGTTTCTGGTCTCTTTGATAATTGGAATGGCATGTTTTTTTTTACAACAATGTTCTTTGAACTCTACCCTATCATCATCGCCTGCTTCTTATGGGGCAAAAGTTGGTTTAGAAAGCGAATCACGTTTTTCTGTGATAATATGGTTGTAGTGGCAATTCTAAATAAAGGTCGTTCCAACTGCCCCAAGATGATGTGTCTCGTTAGACGTTTGACATAGCACTCAGTTATTCACACTTTTATCATTAACGCTGCCCATGACCTCAGTCATTCAAAGGTTCTGGCTGATGCTGTCTCTGTTTACAGCTTTTCAACAGATTCTGCCCTTTGGCCAACAAAACCTTGCCCAAGTTTTTCAGAACTCGTCCTGTACTAGGTCCCCCCCTCTTTCTTCCCTTTCTCAACCTGTCCATAGTTACATGTAGAAGGTCTCTGGCTAAATCCACTCTCAAAGCCTACATGTCTGCTTGATCCTTTTTCTGCCTTTTCTGTCACTATTATCACCTTTCCGCTCTTCCGGTGTCGGTTTCTATTGCTTGCGCTTTCATTGTTTTCTGTTTCAATTCTCGTCACCTCAAACCTACACCTATCCATCAAAATGTTGGCCGGAGTTCAATTTCACGCCAGAATACATAATGCTGATTTTACAAGCCTGTTCACTAACCTCTCTATTCGCCTCATCCTTAAATACATTTCTAAATCTTCTGCCCATTCTTCTGATTCTCATCTCCCTATCACGTTGGATATTCTCCATCGCCTGGTGTCTACTATCAGACTCTGTCTTATTTTGCCTTATGCGGACAAACTGCTCGAAGCGGTCTTTCCTCACAGCTTTCTATGTGTAGCATATGGTTGGTTACAAGATCTTATATTATACCTTAAACCACAATAGTAACTAGTGAGTTACATAGCAGGCTATCCAAATAAATAGAAAATTAAGGCTCAGTCCATAAATGGTTTATTTACACTTGGTTGTCTTTTTTATTCATTTACTTGAAATTCTTTCTTTAGTTAAAAGATGGCATAAAATGACATAACAGGAAAATACACTAAACACAAATGCCCCCTAGAGCTTTAGCAATGTTGGCCTATACCCACCCACATTACCATCAGACCACAACTTCTGCAGACCTCAAGATCAAAAGAATGGGCTCAACTACAGTTCACACAAAATTGTCTCAAGATGCACACAATTCAATAGAGGGAATTAATTACACTGCAAAAGAATACACAGCAAAACCAGAGCACACCAACACATGTTCACACAGAACACACAGGTTATGGTCACTGGAAAAAAGCTCAATGGGCCACAGGCTGTAAGTAAAGGAGATAGATAGTCTGCAAAAGCCCTCATCCTCAGTCTGATCGGGACTAGGTGGCCCAGTTCTACACAACTCTGGATGTGGGGCAGCTGCCTGGACAGCAGGGAATGGAGTAGAGGGCAACCCTCCAACGGGCTGGGAAGCAGGACTAACCTCATTTTGACTGACCCTCACATCTTGGGGGACTGGTTTTATCTTGGTCTGGTGAACGACCTTATAGGTGCCATCTTCACCATGAGGTTTGAGCCTATAAAGGGTCCCAATTTGGTCGAGGCATTCCACCACTTCATGGATTACAGGGTTCCAGAGATCTTGAATTTTGTACCTGCCATGATGGTGATTTTTGCAGTATTTCAAGGTGCCAGGTAGAAGAATTGGGATAGATTTTGCATGGTCTTTGTTTCGGTGCGCTGCGGCCTCCAACTGGTGACGTGCATGGTCATATGCTGTGGACAGGCGCTCTCTATGTTGGGCCATCCAATCCCCAAGGTCACTATTCGGGGGGTCTCTATCGGCTGTACCCAGCAAATGGTCAACCGGAAGGCGGGGTTTTTGGCCAAACAGCAATTCATTAGGCGACAAGCCTGTAGATTGGTGTTCAGTGGTGTTATAAGCAAAAAGAAGCTGTGGGAGCAGTTGTGGCCATTTCCTTTTTTGCTCAACCGGCAGTGTCCTGAGAAGATCATGGAGGGTGCGGTTAAAGTGCTCACACTGGCCATTTCCTTCAGGGTGGTAAGGGGTTGTTCTACTTTTCCAGACGCCATACAGTGTACAGAGCTGATGTAACAGTTCCTCTTCAAAGCACCGTCCTTGATCTGAATGAATGCGTTAGAGCACCCCATAAATATAGAACCATTTCTCAGTTCACACCTTTACCACAGACTTGGCTTTTTGGTCCATTGTTGGGTAAGCCTCCCTCCCTACCAAGGGTGGAAAAGTTAAACAGTGTTGCCAGGTCGTCTCCCTTGACAGGAGTTCTGCCCCCCCGGGGCCCAACCGGGCAACCGGGTGGCTTCGACCCCTATCAGATCTTGGTTGCACACAGAAGCACTAAATGCACTGGTCTCGTCTCCCTGAATGTTAACTATCGGGGGCCCAGCCTCGAAGTTGTCCCAGAATCGAGGTCGGTGGCTGCTGGCAGTCGGGAAAGCGCGTCTGTGTTGCGATTTGTTGTGCCTGCCCAATACTTGATCTCATAGTTGAACAATGCAAGTTGTGATACCCACCGCTGTTCAACAGAAGCTAACTTTGCAGACTGCAGGTAGCGGAGGGGGTTATTGTCAGTAAATACTGTAAACTTATGGCCAAGAAGGTACTCCCGAAATTTTTCGATCACTGCCCACTTCAGGCCCAAGAGCTGTAGCTTCATAGCACTATAATTTGACATATTCCATTCGCTAGGGTGCAAGCCTCGACTGGCATATGTGATGGGACGCCTTTGTCCATCCTGCTCTTGAGACAATTCCACTCCCAGTCTAGCGTGACTTACGGGTGACTGGGTGGGTGAAATCAGCATACCCTAACCCAGGGGCCTGGACCAGGTGACTCTTTAGTGCCTGGAAAGCGTCCTCACAATCTTGACTCCAATGCTGAGAAACCTGCCCACGTAGCCACGGCCCGGGTCTCTTCCGAGTCCCCTCCAGCGCTCCCACCAACTTGTGTATTGGGGCGGCATAAGCCGCAAAGCCCGCAAACCGCTGGTAGTATGTGGCAAATCCGAGGAAGGAGCGGAGTTCCTTGACAATTGAGGGCCTCTTCCACTCTGCCACAGCTTGGATTTTCTCAGGGTCAGTAGCCACCCTTGATGCTGAAATTACATGCCCTAAGTAACTGCCTTCCGACTGAAAGAATTTACACTTCTTGAGCTTCAGTTTCAGGTTATGGTGTTGTAGTCTTTGCAATACCATCTCTAGACGTTCCAGGTGTTGTTGGAAAGTAGTGGAAAAAATCACCGCGTCATCTAGGTACAGTAGTAGGGCGTGGAAACTCTGATCCCTGAAAATTTGTTACATCAACTGCTGGAATGTTCCAGGAGCATTACACAACGCAAAAGGCATCCGGTTGAATTCAGACAACCCAAAGGGTGTGCAAAATGCCATCCTTTCTCGATCTTCTTCGTGAACAAGGACCTGGTTGTATCCACCAGATAAGTCTACGGTGCTAAACCACTTGGCTCCACTTAATGCATCAAAGGTTTCCTCAATACGTAGTAGAGGGAAGGCATCTTTCCGCGTCCTAGCATTCAGTTGACGGTAATAAACACAGAATCGGATTGATTTGTCCCTCTTCTGCACCACCACGACCGGTGATGCATAAGGGCTACACTAGGCCTGATGTTATGGATCCAGCAACTCCTGTACATGCTTCTTGACTGTGTCATACTGGGATGGTGGAAGCCTACGGTACCGTTGTTGCACTGGGGCTGTATCAAGCAAGGGGGTGGTGTGTTGAACTAACGTCGCACATCCTAAGTCTCCATCACCCTGAGTAAATGTACCTCAGTATTTCTCCAATAAAGCACAAGCTTTCTGTTGTTCTTGGGCCGATAGAGTGGGCCAAGCAAGGTGGGCAAGATGAAGAGGAGAACTATTCTCAGTCTGAGTAGACTGAATAAAAACTACTTGCTCATCGCATCCATCCACCATTTCGAAGTGAACAGAGGAGCCGGAAACAGGGGGTGTGGTTACATATAACTCGCCCAGTCAAAGTTTAAGCCAAAGCCATTGATCTTGATCTTCCAGGTTGACAACAGGAACATTAACAGTGCCACAGGTGACTGACAGATAAGCGATTGGTATAAGCAGATTCCCGGGTAGGTGTCCATCTGTAAAGGTGGTGGGCTCCAGTAGGGCAGATGAGAGAGTAGGCCCTAGGCCCTGATGGCAAGAAGCAGGGACCAATTTCATCGACCCGGCAGGTATACATACAGGTGGCCCTGCCTGCACTCGTACTGCTTCTATCCGACCGCTCTCTAACACCCTCTCCAGATGCTGGCATTCTGACAGGGCTCGACACCACACTTTGCCTGCCTGGCGAACAGCTGAAGACTGGAAAAGGGAACTGCAGTGGTCTATAAACAACTCCTGGCAGCAGTGTCGAATAATGTTCATTCCCAACAGACCGGGCACTGATTGCTTATGCGTTTGGGTATTGGGGTCACTGGAATCCTTGACCACTAAAATACCCATCTTCTGAAAAGTCTGTCAAAAAAGGTAAACATCCAGTTCCAAGTACCCAAGATAGGGTATCTCTAGGCCATTAGCGGCCTTTAACTTGAGCCAAGTGCAAGGCTGTAGCTGGAGTTGAAGAGATGGTTGTAACCGTTGTTCGAAGAACCTCTGGGTGATTGTGGTCACCATGGAACCGTTATCCAGCAAGAAAGCCTCACCCACTCCCCCCATTTTAACCTCCACTACAGGACATCTACCAATAAGCTGAGACGCCCCAGCAGGACAAAAGCCCGGAAGTTCCCCACCTGACACCTGGGCCCTAACGTCAAGGGGCGCTAGTTTCCCTGCTGCTGGGGGTGGGCATCAGAAGACAACTCTGCTCCAGAAGTAGAACTGGATGCAAATGAGCAAAAATGTGCGATATGACCTGGCTGGTTGCAACGCAAGCATATGGGCATGCCATCAGGTTGGAAGCGCAGCCGCGACCCACGTGACTGAAGCCTAAAACTAGATGGGGCCATAGGCTGGGGAGAGTCAAGGCGTTTCAGTTTACAAAGAACACAAAGTACTTGTGCATGTAGGAAGAGCACCTTAGGGAGAAACTATAGCTATTACACCTACCCCTACACTATCTATAATCAAGTAAATAGTTCAGGCTGTTAGTCCCTACTCCCAGGTGTAACACGCACAACTGGCCGCTGACTACAGCTATTCACGCAACCTCATGTGAGCTGTACAGGACAGAGCAGCTGAGGGGGTGGCCAACTGGAGCCGTACAGACAGATGCTCAACAAGGGTTAACCTGAACCAGCCGGCTACCGTTACAGTGACTGGGGCTGCTGGGGCCGTTTACATGATCCACTCAGCAGCACCTACCTATCGCTTTCCCCCATGGCTTTCACCATGCCAACAACATGCATCTCATCCAGGACCACTGGCAAGCCTTTGCAGTTTTCTCCAACATTTCCTTAACAATTAAAATAACTAGATAAATACATAAAAATACAAGACACTTGCACATGTGGGGAGAGCACCTATTGTACCACACTTCAGGCTTTCCTAACTACAGCCATTACAATTATCCATACACTATGTGGGACACATCCTCAGCAGTGTACCTCAGGATCAACGGGTGTTTCGGGCCTTTATTCACTGTACACCCTCCCCTGAGGCGGCCCCACTAAAGGTGATCAATCCTTTAGTGTGTGTCCACAGTTCAGCTACCTGCTACCCAAATTTCCAAAATGTACTTCCTCAATTCACTTACAACCAAAGTTTACTTCCAAAATTTACTACCTACTGTTCATTACCACCTGTTTGCACGACTTCCAAAGTTTTACTTACAAAATTAACTACCACCACAATTTACTTCCAAAATGACCTGCTTACTTACTAATTAGGACTTATTATCGAATATTTGCACTTTACCACCATTTTACCACAAATACTATCACTTTGCAGTCACTAACGCATATGCCATTACACAAACAACCCTGCCAATGCTAGTTCTAAAGACGATTCTAACCACTTACTTAACATTAAGTGTATACACCTCTTGAATCTAATGGTGACTAATGCTCAGTTATAGTAATACAGTAATAATCACATATTGATCCTTTTATGGGTGACTGTTATATAATAATAATAAACTGGCTGTTGCCACTTACCGGTAGGAGAGAACCTCAGAGAACTGACCCGTATCTCTGGCTTAAAGTGGCGAGAGGTCCCGATTCTACCCGCTGACTTAACATTAAATGTATACACCTCTTGAATCTAATGGTGTCTAATGCTCAGCTATCCCGTGTTCCATACACCGCAAAACCCCGGGAACCTTGGCCACTCTGTATCCCAATACACCGCACGATCCCAGAGAGCCTGATTCTAAGCTGCCCATGTGTGTAATGGCTGCCATTTATAACCTCTTCTTCTGTGTTTCTATTGACCCACTAAACGCACTACTGCCATCTGCTGGTCTGGGGTGCCCATCCTTCTCTGCACAAACAGCCCTAGGTTGCACTGATCTCCACCACCTTACTAATGTCCTGTGCTGAACCAGTACCCACGCTAACCACTCCCAGCCTCCACTGCCACATTAATAAAATAAAATAATAATAATCCCAGCCTCCACTGCCACATTAATAAAATAAAATAATAATAATACTAATAATAATATAAATGACGCAATCACACAATGCCCCGTTGCATGCGGGCTCTTGCGTGATGCAACAACGCAGTATCACTATAATAATAATAATAATGACGCAATCACGCAATGCCCCGTTGCATGCGGGCTCTTGCGTGATGCAACAACGCAGTATCACTATACACTATAATGACGTAATGACGCTTCACCGCCCCATTCGAACATGGCAACCCTACTGCTTACCCCAGGCAGAGACCGCCCTTCTCATCCAGATCCAATTACTAGTCCTAGCTGCTTCCTCTGACATCTCCCTAACAGTTTTACGTAGATTCTTACCACCAACCCCAAGCTCCCCTAGCAAAGAAATGACTGACCTCCCTACAAACCCTCTACAACCCACTTCTACTGGAAATACTCTTGCCCTCCATCCTTTCTGCTCTGCTTCCAATCTTAACTCTTTATACTTAAGCTTTTTCCTTTCATATGCTTCCTCTAGGGAGCTTTCCCATGGGACAGTGAGTTCAATAAAATACACTACCTGTTGGCTGGTCGACCAATAGACTATGTCTGGCCTCAAGTTAGTGGTAACTATTTCTTGAGGGACCACCAACTTTCCACCCACATCTACCAGCATCTGCCAATCCTTTGCTTCCTGTGTAGTACTCCTTGACTTTACGGCTCTCTTACTTTTCTCACCCTCCCGCACAAACTGGATACCTTTTTTATGACTACCTTCTGCATTTACCTGCTGCCTCCTACTCTCAATTCCTGCTGCTAAGCATTTTAATACTTGGTTGTGACGCCACGTATAGCGACCCTGTGCCAAGCTAACTTTGCAGCCAGATAGTATATGTCTCAATGTGGCTACACCTGAACAGAGTGTGCATGACGGATCCCCATCTGTCCATCGCGCGCATAACTGCTTGGCCACGCAGAGAACAGGTCTGGGGGAGGTGTAAATAGTTATGGCAGCACCAACCCAAAGTATATCGACATTGTAACAGCATTCTTGTTTTTTGACCACAACACACTTACTAGTTTGCCCTTTGGTAGGCATTATCCGCGGTTTTATTTCGCAATGAAACTATCTTGCTATTATGTCGTGTGATGTTGTGTCTTTTATATAATTGCTTGGCAACGCAGATAGTAGGCGACTGTAAATAAAAAGAGGAAAATTGACAACGAGGGCCGCCGCTTCCAAGTGGAAAAGTGAATTTTTTTTTCACTGACATACGAAATAACTGTCTGCCTAATATGCAAGGAGACGTGGCTGTTTTCAAGGAGTTTAATCTCAAGAGTCACTACCAGGCGAGACATGCTGCTAACTACAACAAGCTAGCGAGGAATGAACAGTGCAAAAAATTAAAGCAACTGGGAGGTGTTTTAATGGCACAGCAGCGTTTTTCACAAGAACTTGTGAGTCAAATGAAAATGCCACAAAAGCGAGCTACGAGGTGGCAACGTTAATTGCAAGGCACTGCAAACCTTTTACTGATGGTAAATTTGTTAAAGACTGGGTGATGAAAATGGTTGAGAACATTTTGTCCTGAGAAGAAGCAAGACTTTGCCAACAGTAACTCGTAACACTGTGGCACGGAGAACAGAGGACATTTCGTCCGATATTAAGAGACAGAGACAAAGGGTGTCGGGTTTGATTTTTTTCCGTTAGCCTGCGACAAAGCACGGACGCAACAGACATCGCTCAGTTACTGATTTTTTGAGAGGAGTGGATGGTGAACGTGAACGTGAGCAAAGAGCATCGCTCCAAAACACCTGCAGATGGAGCAGCAGCTCTTGACAACTTTTACTGCCCGCTGGATAATGGCAGGTTCCAAGAGATTCGAAGATTCGAAGATTCGCTAAAAAAAATCATGAGCTTATTTGCCTCGACATACCTGTGCGAGAAGACATTCTCACTTATGAACTTTAACAAGAACCATGTGAGGACAAGACCAAGTGGCATCTTGCGCATCAAAACCACTGTCTTTGAGACAGAGCTGGCCTTTTTGCTGCAATCTAAATCTCAGTACCACCCATCACATTAGTGCAGGCAAGTTATTTGGTTTCTAGGGTAGCCTAAATAAATTCTAAAAACACAGTTATTTGTGTGTGTTTGTGTGATTTTATTACTGGTCTTCAAATATAAAATGCACAGTAATTTTGGTAAAAATACATGTGAAGACATAAAAACTATGCCATTGCAATAAAATATTCATTAAATAGTTCATTTGCATATTAATTATTATGATTATTATTATTATTATTATTGTGTTAAAATCGTGTCATTATAATGGTTGGCCCTCACACATGTTCACCTCGCCAAATCCGGCCCTCCTGGCAAAAAGTTTGGACACCCCTGCTTTAGCCTGTTGCTGGCGAAGTGAGTCTTTCAGCTCGGCCTTGAGCATTATATTCCGCACATTTACAATGAATTGATCGCGCAACACTACATCAGGATTAGCAAAACAAGAGGGATCCTTCAATTCAACTGCTTCTAGCATGTGCATAAGAGCATGAGAGTATTTAGGAGGACTAGAGGACTATTACATTCACCTGCTGGACGGAACTTTACCTCCGCCTTGGCCTCACCATCAAGCAAATCAAAAATTAGGTAAAATGAGGTATAAAAAAACAAATCCAAAGAAACAAAAAAAAAATCAGAAAAAAAGTCAATAAGAAGTTACAGGAAAACCAGTTGCCACAATAGGGAATGGGCACAGAAGGGGACTGCGCAGTGCATTATGGGGCAAAATCAATGCGTGCCGCCATTTTAAAATGCCAGAAGAACAGCTTACCGACACAAGGGAGTGAGACAGTAGGCTGATTTGCAGTTTAGTATAGTTCAGTTTTGTTTAGAATGCTAAATACTTGTGCAAAAGAACGCCATCGCTGGTACAGGGACAAACCCATGCTGTACGCGATCTGAAAAAAAAATCAGTTTGATCGGCGATATGGATCCTTATGAGATACATACAAGACAATGAGCACCAAACCTCTCGTGGAAATCTGTAGTCATGCCCGCTCTACCTTTGCCTCCAAAATATTGGAATTTGAGTTTTGATTTTTTTGAGAGGTGAGAGTGGGCATGACTACAGATATCCATAAGACATGATGTTTGATAATTGTTTCCGGATAAGCTAGGCCATTTCCTAATAAGACTGAAATGGATACGGCTTAATGTTGACATATCCCATAGGCTGCCTTTTGACAGCTGTCGGTGTTGGTGAAAATGTGTCTGAGCACACATATACAAACAGTAAAAGCAATACAGCAATAATTTGTTGTCCATTTGCTTGCCCTGTCGATATGGCAGTATTTTCACTTAGGCAGTGTTGATTGCGATGCTATAGGTCCTCCGGCAAAAAAAAAACCTGCCTGCAGCGCTCTCATACATTCACCTGCCATCAGCGTGTGAATGCAATTAAAGTGGGGATGCAAGAACGACTTTACCTAGTCAGTGTTTGGGGGTTTCTCCCCGGGAAAATCGTGTCGGATAAAATTATAACTTTTAAGCAGTTGCAAACAAAAACGCATGTTGTTGAGTAGCTACAGTGTTCTCGTCCGTCATTTTGCGTGAGTGGAGAGACAGCCAGTTTAGAATTATTGGTATATGCTTCAGAAAGCATAATCTGACAACTGGAATGTGATAACCAACCTGTGTGACGGGATAAAATATCATCTCTTCCTCACCTCCTCACAAAACATTACCTAACTTTAGGCAAAACATTTTCTCTGTCGTCCATTTCTTGAGACGTTTTTTTTTTATTTTATTTTGTGTGCACGCCTCTCTCATTGATTCAGAATGCTCATTCTAGGCTGCATTCAGAATGTTTCAAGTAATTTGTCATGAGTCCTAGACAAAACAACATAGGCTATGCATTCACGAAATCACTAACCAATGCATGTCGTCCTGAACATGAGCTCTAACTTCCATCGCAACATCATTTCTTGTGTTATCGTTCTTGGGTGTTATTCAGATTTTTTGTGTGCTGGTCCTGAGAAATATGATGCTATCACATTTTAAATTTTACCTCTGGGTCAGCCAAGTTCCCACATGAAAATGTTACAATGTTTTATATTGTGTTCGGTGCTGTTCAAAAACATTAGGTGTAGAAGCCTTAGATAGCATAGGCTACACTCTCTTACATACAGTCTATGACAGATATTATGGGTCTATGTTTTTAGATCGTTAGATTTTAAGAAACATTGCATTATGTTGCAGTTATGTTGCATTATACGTCATGAAGGGGGGGGGGTAGTCTTTGTCCAGACCGTAGATAAAAATAATTTAGCAGAGTAAAAAGAGTTCTTTGACTTAACCAGTTAACAGGTTAACACCGAACAAGGGAAAACTTGGCCATTAGGTGGGCGGTTCGTTGTCCTGCGCGAAGTCGTGTGATGTCACATGCCCATTCCGAATTACAACAACAGCAGCAACAACCATAAATAAGGGAATGCTGAAGTCTTCACCAGGGATGCGTCAGTCAGTCTGTCAGTCGCCTGCCGAGTAGGTCTTCAACCACTGTTTTGCCCGAAAAAATAAACAACAATACCTAGTGCCAGACAGAACATGACATACACAATGAACAAAAAAAAAAAAAACAATGCACCATGTACATAACCACTGGACAGCTTCAATGAAGCACCCTGCTCACAGTGCCAAATGTAGCAGTTGCTTTGTTCCAAGATCTTTAGTATACCTTAAACCACAATAGTTAACTACTGAGTTACATAGCAGGCTATCCAAATAAATTGAAAAGATGGCACAAAATGACATAACAGGAAAATACACAAAAGAAATACAAAAGAAACACAATAAACAAAAATGCCCCATAGAGCAATAGCAATGTTGGCCTATACCCACCCACATTACCATCAGACCACAACTTCTGCAGACCTCAAGATCAAAAGAATGGACTCCATTACAGTTCACACAAAATTGTCTCAAGATGCACACAATTCAATAGAGGGAATTAATTACACTGCAAAAGAATACACAGCAAAACCAGAGCACACCAAGACGTGTTCACACAGCACACACAGGTTATGGTCACTGGAAAAACGTTCAATGGGCCACAGGCTGTAAGTAAAGAAATGAGGGCAAAAAAGAGGAAGAAATAAATACTTGAAATTAAGCAAAACAAACAAACTTAATTTCACACAAAAGTAGGCAGCTCCGGCTGCTACAACACCAGGCAGCTAGGTCAAGAGGAGGCTATCACCAGCAGCTGGAGAGGCCAGAAGTCAGCTAACACATAGGCCTACTCACACGCACAGAGACTACATGTATGCGGGCACATGCACCACGAACACGACACAAATAATGAAAAACAACCCAAACTAAACAAAATTGTAACTGGCACTACAACTACACAAACGGGGAAAAGAGTGGTCAAACACCTCCTTGCCCACAATTAGGAGGCCTTACAAAGGTTCAGCAACCCACTCATCACAGAAGTTGAGCCACGATAAGAGGGGGGAGTAATCAGTTCCACCCCCAGGTGCATATGATCGGCCTGGTGGCTGAGAGAGTTCACCCGACCCACCCCCAGGTGTATACAATCAGCCTGGTGGCTATGAAAGTTCCCTGACAACATATAGTTTCATGCATTGCGGGAAATTCACAACTGCTTTTTCTCTGTTTAATCCATCTCACAATCTCTCTATTTCTGACTTCACTTTTTTTCCAAAACCATTCTTAAACACTCTAAAACTGATTGTATCAGCCATGGCCCTACTATATCCATTTCTAAAGTAAATAGCGATTTCTGTCCTCTTCTATGGTTTCCTATTTAAAACTGTGTTTACATAAATCTGATGATTCTCGCCTGTTCTTCCGTCAGTTAGCATGTGTGGCAGGGGAAAGGTAAAAAGTAAGTAGCTGACTATGCCACCTAGGGAGTCTTCCCACTAGGAATTAATTAACCACATGACCAAAAGATGATCAAACTGGTACACAGGTTCGTAAACACAGACAGAGACATGTTTCAAAAGAATACAATATTTTATTTATACACACCTTAATAACAATAATGGGTACACCCATAAAACACAATAGGTTAACACACCGTTATCCTCAGCCACAAGTGGGACACCGTGGCCCTGCAGCAATCTCGGACCACACTAAATAGGAAACAGGAAGGGTTTACCACAGATGTGAAGAGAGTGGAGAGGGGGGAGTCCGAGGTACACATGCAGAACATAGACAAAGGCACAGCAAGACTTAAGCACCAAGTGCAAAGGCACAGCAAGACTTAAACACCCAGTGCAACTATAATAGAGAAATCAGAAATGAGGGGTCCCCCCACCATGGATTGCACACCCGTGGAGATCCACTTGCTCCTGTCCAACAGAGAAAGAGAAAGATTAATCACCAATATGCTGCCTGCACACTAGCAACAACTGACTTTCGATGGGTAAATTAGGCTAGGTCTACTTAACTTCGTTGGCCTATGCACTGCTGTGGTGGTAGATGATAACACAAAACAAACATTAATTGCAAACAAAAATTAAACAATGATGTTGCAGTGCACACAGACTGATATAATACCTGCGCCCACCGCTGTAACAATCGGAGAGGCACAACCCAGCAGCGGGGCTCTGGCATGGGTGCTCTACGCCTCTCGTCGGCCACTCCACTGGCTGAACATCTACTGATACACAATAATTACAATTAATGAACTCCAAAAAAACAATGGATTATTAGATTAGGAAGTGGCATGCGAATAGACATACCTCCTACGTACGGCACTTGCCCAACAATAAGCAGGAGGAACTGTAATACAGCCACGTCACACCACTGCAACCACGAGGCCATGAGCCTAGAGTACAAAACCAGTACATTAAGCCTTAACCATGGAGGGCAGCAAGACACGAGAACTACCATAGCAAACACTTATCAAATCAGATATGAAGCTCTGTTCCAGGAAGATAATACTCAAGCCAAACTGATAAGTAAACTAAAAAAAATAAGGTGCACTAATGTAACACCAAGAGGGGGTCAGATGAAGCTGCCAACAAACATGGGAGAAATAGCCAACTACTTACCTCATAGATCACAATACAAAAATTTCCACAGCAAACTACCACTAACAAAGGCCACTTGCATGCCACGCCAAACAATGCCTGACTTCCCAAAAACCGAAGACCGAGGGAGGAACGCACTTGCAGGAAGCGATGGCCCAGAGGATATAGCAATTGTATCCACCCACCTACAGTGGTTGAATTAGGCTAATCACCCACTAGCTGGTGGCAAGGCAGCAATGCAGCCTGCTACGTATGCATCCTGCTCAGGTGCGATCTCTCACACAGCAAGTACACAGCTCACTCTTTCAGAATTGGAGTAGCTACTACTGCTGCCCAAAAGGGTCTCTCCACTTCAGCTATCAAGTCCTTGGGAAGATAGTCATCTGATGCCTATGCATCCTACTCTGACTCCTCACCACGTCTTCAAAGCTCAGCGCGCTCTCTCCAATTATTAAGAGGTATTTGTTTAATGTTGCTTGTTATCTGTAGTGATGGTGGCCATCTCTCAACCTCACTCGTACCTAATTTTTGGGGGCTCATGCACTGGTTGCCCGGTGATGCCATTTCATTTTATTCTTACTATTAGCCTTTTCTGTCCTCTATAGTCCAAATCTCCTGTGTGTTGGTTATCTGTCTTTCTCACAATACCCTGGCGGTTCAATGCTCAGTATTTCCATATCTTTATTACTGTCTCTCTACATTCCTTTAGATGTTGTCCAACTGTTGGTTGCCAGACTCATCTGATATCAGTACCATCCCCATGCCCGTGGCCCGGCTTTCCCTGCTGGTTGCCCAACTCTTCTCATAACAATGCTGCACCTATGCTGGTGGCCTGGTTTTGCCTGACAGTCGGTTGCCTGACTCATCTCATATTAATGTTTTCCCTATGCTGGTGGCCTGGCTATCCCTGTCTGTTGGTTGTCCCACTCATCTCATATCAATACTGTCCCTACTCCGATGGCCCGAGTTTCCCTGCCTGTCAGTTGCCTGACTCATGTTATGTATATGCTGTCCACATTTACATCATGTGCCTGTGCCCTTCCCCCACTCTCATGTGATCCGACACAAAGCCTCACACATTCCATCGACCATTTGACCATCCACCAATTGGGGGGCCGGGGACACTACCCCCATCCTCCTGTTTTCTCTCTCTCTCTCTTGCTTACACACACACACACACACCACCTTGTAGTTGATTAGTTAATAAGCTATTGGAATTTTGCAACCTTTTTAAATAAACTGTATTTGTCTTTCTTTGCTGCAATAATGCTTGGGCAACCACCAAGAAAGATCTTCACTTGCCTTCCTCGAGATATTTACCATGAATTAAGGGTTTATTATTAAGCATTATAGCTGATGGTTAATATTTCATGAGACTCATATGAGTTTACAGTTACAATTACATTTTTTCCTCAATTGTTTACACACATTTTCTGAAAACAAGCCTCATACTCTCAGAACTCTACACACAAATAAAAAAGCACACACACAATGGGCAAAACCCCTCACTTCTCCTGCAAAATGAAACTTTGCATTCAAAACAATGTTATTTCTTCTCAAAATGCTATTTTGTTGTCAAATGACACAAACAAACCATCATAACAATAGACATTTATAACAACCAGTACAACACTTATGTGCTTAATGTAAAGTAAAACACTAAACACACAGGCTCATTCACACCAAACACTCTGCGTGTTCAGCGCGTGGCCGTATTCTGTCCGTATTCTGAGCGTATTCATTTAGAATGCACATTAGCAGATTAGACCTTTCCCACCGCAAGCGTATTCTGAGCGTATTCTGAGCGTGGACTATGCTCAGAATACGGACTGCAGCTAGAGAATAGAAACCGAGTCTATTTTTCTGCGCGTATTCAGCCAAAATCCCATTGAAAGCTATAGGCACAGCTATACAATTTATGTCAATTGTGCTATCAATGCCTGTATTGATACAGGGCATACCTCAAACCTTGCCGTCTGCAAAATATTACCACTCGCAACTGCATGAAACAAATGCTGGAAAGCTATCGATAATGACCTTGTCATATCAGATCTGCACTACATGTGCAGTCCCCAGCTTAGGGCTCATTTCCACCGCCTTGTTCAGCGCGTAGCCGTGTTCAGCGCGTGGGCGTATACAATAGGTTTGTATAGGGACAGAATACGCTCAGAACACGCTTGCGGTGGAAATGGTCTCATCTGTTAACGTGCATTCTAAATGAATACGGACAGAATACGGCCACGCGCTGAATACGCAGAGAGTCCCTTAGGGCCCATTTCCACCGCACTCTCTGCGTGTTCAGCGCGTGGCCGTATTCTGTCCGTATTCATTTAGAATGCACGTTAGCAGATGAGACCATTCCCACCGCAAGCGTGTTCTGAGCGTATTCTGTCCCCATACAAACCTATTGTATACGCCCACGCGCTGAACACGGCTACGCGCTGAACGAGGCGGTGGAAATGAGCCCTAAGGGCCCATTTCCACCGCACTCTCTGCGTGTTCAGCGCGTGGCCGTATTCTGTCCGTATTCATTTAGAATGCACGTTAGCAGATGAGACCATTCCCACCGCAAGCGTGTTCTGAGCGTATTCTGTCCCCATACAAACCTATTGTATACGCCCACGCGCTGAACACGGCTACGCGCTGAACGAGGCGGTGGAAATGAGCCCTTAGGGCCCATTTCCACCGCCTTGACCGTGTTCAGCACGTAGCCGTGTTCAGCACGTGGGCGTATTCTGAGCGTATGACCATTTCCACCGGCCATCTCTGCGTATTCAGCGCGGGAGCGGGAATTCAGCTGCCAGCCCCCTCTTTAAATGCACTTGGCCAATGTCTTTAAGTGCACATAGCCATGTTTCCCTATCTCTCACTTTAGTAAACACAACATGTGTTTCTCTGGTTTTATTTCCTTACTTTAAACGTTGTTTAGAAAGCAGCACTGCACCTATAGTGCAACTTGACACTTTGATAAGGCCAGTGAAATATTTGACATCGTTCTAAATCATGTAGGCTGATCATTGTCAAAGCCTTTATTCACTCCCGGTACAAGAAAAGCGAACGCGTTTTAACCCCTTCCATAAAGTTATGATGAACTCTACCTCTTTGCCAACAGTCACTTTGCCTACATCGGGTAAATAAATTATTAAATGTAGTGACTTAAGGACCTCAGTTTTGCCTAGTGGCTTGTTGGCTAGATTTATCAAACCAAGTAGGAAACACTGAATGACAAGAACGAGGTTACTATTTTTTTATAGCTCGAGTGGTCGACAGAAGACCGATTGAGGCTCTTCTTGCATTAAGAATACTCCGACGAAGAAATCTAAAGCGATATCTTGCTTCTTCCTATTAAGAACATAAAAGCTCCACTATTATACCTACAACATGTTTGACTGGACAGCGTGACAACTCAACAGGTATTTCAGTTTCTGTGTTTATGTAGGATAGTCAATGCCCTTGTAGTGCAGATCTGATATGATGGCCAATATTGATAGCTTTCCAGCGTTTGTTTCATGCAGTTGTAATCGAGTGGTAATATTTTGCAGACAGTCGCTAGGTTTTTGAGGTATTCCCTGTGTCAATACATGCATTGATAGCACAGTTGACATGAATTGCATTGGCTTCAATGGGATTTTGGCTGAATACGCGCAGAATACGCACAGAAAAATAGACTCGGTTTCTATTCTCTAGCTGCAGTCCGTATTCTGAGCGTAGTCTACGGTCAGAATACGCTCAGAACACGGTGGCGGTGGGAATGGTCTCATCCGCTAACGTGCATTCTAAATGAATACGGACAGAATATGGCCACGTGCTGAATACGCAGAGAGTGCGGTGGAAATGGGCCCTTACGTGAACACAGAAAGTAAAATACCTGTAAAGTTGTCACACTGCCCAGTCAAACATGTTGTGGGTATAATAGTGGTGGAACGTTTATGTTCTTCATAGTAAGAAGCAAGACTTTGCTGAAGATTTCTTCTTCGGAGTACTGTCAATACAAGAAGAGCATCAATCGCTAGTCTTCTGTCGACCACTCGAGCTATAAAAAATAGCAGCCTTGTTCTTGTCATTCAGTGTTTCCTATTTGGTTTGATAAATCAGGTGAACAAGCCACTGGGCAAAACTGAGGTCCATAAGTCACTACATTTAATAATTTATTTATCCGAGATAGGAAAAAGTGAACGTTGCCAAAGAGGCAGAGTTTAACATAACTTTATGGAAGGGGTTAAAAATGAGTTCGCTTTTTTTGTACCGGGAGTGAATAAAGGCTTTGACAACAATCAGCCTACATGATTTAGAACAGTGTCAAATATTACGTTCGTCTTATCGAAGTGCCAAGTTGTACTATTTGTTCAGTTGTGCTTTCTAAACAACGTTTAACATAAGGAAATAAATCCAGAAAATCACATATTGTGTTTACTACAGTGAGAGATAGGGAAACATGGCTAAGTGCATTTAAAGACGGAGATTCCCGCTTCCACGCTGAATACGCCGACATGTCCGGTGTGAATGGTCATACGCTCAGAATACGCCCACGCGCGCTGAACACGGTCAAGGCGGCTTGTTCAGCGCGTAGCCGTGTTCAGCGCATGGGCGTATACAATAGGTTTGTATAGGGACAGAATACGCTCAGAACACGCTTGCGGTGGAAATGGTCTAACCTGTTAACGTGCATTCTAAACGAATACGGACAGAATACGGCCACGCGCTGAACACGCAGAGAGTGCGGTGGAAATGAGCCCTTACGCCTTGACCGTGTTCAGTGCGTAGCCGTGTTCAGCGCGTGGGCGTATTCTGAGCGTATGACCATTCGGCCATCTCTGCGTATTCAGCGCGGAAGCGGGAATTCAGCTGCCAGCCCCCTCTTTAAATGCACTTGGTCAGTGTCTTTAAGTGCACATAGCTATGTTTCCCTATCTCTCACTTTAGTAAACACATGTGTTTCTCTGGTTTTATTTCCTTACTTTAAACGTTGTTTAGAAAGCAGCACTGTACTTATAGTGCAACTTGACACTTTGATAAGGCCAGTGAAATATTTGACATCGTTCTAAATCATGTAGGCTGATCATTGTCAAAGCCTTTATTCACTCCCGGTACAAGAAAAGCGAACGCGTTTTAACCCCTTCCATAAAGTTATGATAAACTCTACCTCTTTGCCAACAGTCACTTTGCCTACATCGGGTAAATAAATTATTAAATGTAGTGACTTATGGACCTCAGTTTTGCCTAGTGGCTTGTTGGCTAGATTTATCAAACCAAGTAGGAAACACTGAATGACAAGAACGAGGTTACTATTTTTTTATAGCTCGAGTGGTCGACAGAAGACCGATTGAGGCTCTTCTTGCATTAAGAATACTCCGACGAAGAAATCTAAAGCGATATCTTGCTTCTTCCTATTAAGAACATAAAAGCTCCACCACTATTACCTACAACAGGTTTGACTGGACAGCGTGACAACTTCAAAGGTATTTCAGTTTGTGTGTTTATGTAGGATAGTCAATGCCCTTGTAGTGCAGATCTGATATGATGCCAATATTGATAGCTTTCCAGCGTTTGTTTCATGCAGTTGTAAGCGAATGGTAATATTTTGCAGACAGTCGCAAGGTTTTTAAGGTATTCCCTGTGTCAATACATGCATTGATAGCACAGTTGACATTAATCGTATAGCTGTGCCTATAGCTTTCAATGGGATTTTAGCTGAATACGTGCAGAAAAATAGACTCGGTTTCTATTCTCTAGCTGCAGTCCGTATTCTGAGCATAGTCCACGCATATTTTAGAATAGTGTTTTTATACTCAGAACACACATATATATGGTTACAAATACATTTTATTTTTCCCACAAAAACAGTGTAAACACTGTGTATCTCTGTAGCGAAGGGGAGGAGAAGTCACCCCACCCGGCTTCGAACCGGAGTCTCCGGGGTACCAAATAGGGGCTCTGACCGCAACACCAAAGAGCCAGGCTCGTTGGCATGGCAGTCAGAGCACACCCACAACTGTAGTGATGGTCACTCCATCACAATCTCAATCAACACAAAGCTGCACCTATAGTGGTCTACATACAACACAACAAAAGAATTTACTGTAGTCTATACAGTTACAAAGGAAAAATACGCTGCATCCTTTCTTCTGTTTTGGTCTGGCCACAGCACCTCATCCACATCACATGCAATGTTTTTCCTGGCCTAGCAGCGAATCCATCCATGAAAAACATCAATTGCTATATCTCCACATGCGTTTTTCATAGCTTGAAGAAGGGGTACACGCATGTGTGGATTTCGGTCATACACTTCGGTCATCTCCAGGCAGAAAAAAAAATCCTCAATTGGGTTGAGGAATGTAGAATACGGAGGGAGATAAACAACTAAACAACTACATAATTTGGTTGACCACATGGTCATCCAAAGTGGGTCAGATCTCATCAGAGACTATAGTCCTTTGCCATCCTCATCCTCCCCGTCCTCCTCCTCTTACTCTCACTCCTCTACCTCTGGCTCTGCCTCTGTTTCAAATGCTCTGATTGGTAATTGTAAAACCGTGTGGCAGGTGTTTGCCGATGTGATGAGTCGGTATGCATAGTAAGGCAATTAACTTTAGAATTTTAAATGATAGTGTATTCCTTGTGAAAACAAGAGATTTTCTTCATGAAAATTGTGCCAAATGCAGCAAATTGTGTGTAGTGTTTTGAAAAAAGTGTGTTTTAGAAATGCAATTTGAGTGTAAAGCAGGAATCGTGCTTGTAGTTTAGCAGAATTGGTTCAGTGGGTTGGTGCATGAGTTACATGTTGTGGTCACTGTGTCTCAAGTACAAGCAGTTGAGAAAAACTGTAAAACCAATTACCTATATTTTATTTTTGGTGCAACAATTCAACAAGTCAACACACAAAAACTGGTTTTAGCTTCAAATTTTGGAAGAGAAAGGCACCCCCTACACAAAAGTTTTCAAAATTTGATGTGGTCTTAAAGAATGTTGTGCCCAATGTTGTGGTCTTAAAGAATGTTGTGCCCAATGAGTACTGTATGTGAGGTTTAATGAGGATTGGGCTATTACAACACAAGATGAGTGTAGTGTAATTAGCCAAATTATACTTTTTGGGAATTATAGTGCCCCCTATGGAACAAAGTTTAGAAAACATAATGTGCTGTCAAGAGGTTGGAGTGATCCTACATGTAGGCCACAAGGTGAACCACGAAAAGTCTTTCAGAAATTGAATCTCGCTCCGCAGTCGGGGAACTACACAATCTTTAGTTCATAAAAAAGGACAACTCGTGTTAAGCTAACAGCAAAAGGTTCGCCCCGAAAAATCCTGCCCAATTTTTACAGCGAGGCATT
Source organism: Coilia nasus (assembly GCA_027475355.1). Lineage (NCBI taxonomy): Eukaryota > Metazoa > Chordata > Actinopteri > Clupeiformes > Engraulidae > Coilia > Coilia nasus. The sequence continues at coordinate 32,935,108 of CM050220.1, read as the reverse complement.
TAATGCAGAACTATCTTCGCCATGGTGTAATAACAATTTGGTTCGTGAGTGGTGGCACGGTTGGGGCTACACCAATCGGATAGCTGCTTTTTGTCAACAGAACGGCAAGATGGCGGCCCCCAGGGCTTCATCCAGCAGTACGGACGACGAGAAAAACGCACCATAAAGTCCTCAACAATCCAAATTATCGAGTGTTGTGTGAACATTACTTATGCGAAGCACGGTTTGATACAATATTTCACCATCACACGCTGGAATACTTACAGAAAAGCCGGTGGCTCCAGTTGAAGGGGGAATGTCAAGACGTGGCTGACAACTACTAACACTCTCGATGGAGTTTAAAAACGTGCTACTGTGAGTTTAGCGACAAAAACCCCATTGCAAAAATATAAAAGACGTCTTGCACATCAGGGAGAGAAAGGAGAAGATACGGAAGACCACTTAAGAAGCGAAGCCATCCCATTGGCATTTATCAGCACGACTGCGAGTCCATCAAAGAAACATTAACAGCAGGTAAGCAAAAATCAAAAATGCATCCCATCACACACAGAGTCGTCGACTGAAAGGTACAACTATGTGAGAAAGATATGGCAACAAAATCATTGAGTTATCTGTTTGTTTTTTCTAAGGCCAGAAAGCTGCAGAGTTGAAGACCACAGCATTCTTATGCATATCAAAGACAAAGACTGTGTTACTGGAGGTGCAGTACCACAATGGCTGTCACAAAGACTAGAAGAGGATCATCCGCCAAAGGCTGCTTGTAAACCAAGAGGTGCTGAGAATGGGCCAGCTGAGAATGGGCCACCTTTATTGACCCGGTGAAATCAAGTGAAGGTCTTGATGCTTTAAACTACAGGTAACTGTACCTCACACATATGCACACACACACACACCCACCCACATAGCACCACTGTGTGTGTGAGGGAGACTGAGACAGGGTGAGAGGTGGTGGTGTTCATGTTTTTGTTTGGTGTTGTGTGAGACAGGAAGTGATTTAACTCTGCCTCCAATATGATGACAAAGCAGGTCTCTATGTCTTATACTGTATAGGCTTTATGAGCTAAATTTGTCTGTCTGTCTGTGTGTGAGCCTTTTATTGTTGAATATGCTGTCAATTTTGAAGTGTTTTATTGTGCAGTCTATGTTCTAATTTTTAAAGGTGTACTTCCACGAGAAACCGTTTAGTACTTGCTCTTTTGAAATATGATAGGTCACCCCGAGTTGCATATGCATGCTGCATATCAAAAAAATTTTCTACCCCCATTTTCTATATCAGTCAAAAGAAGACAATAGGCGGGAAAAACAACCCAATGCGAAAAGGGCCTGCAGAGTGACGTAGACGTGCAAATGCATATAAGAGAAACTGACCGATTGGGCTTTAAATGATGTTAGCCTGTGACTGACTCGCATAAGATTAGCAGGCTAGTTGAATGACTGAACTGCACTTAGCCGGGCACTTGCACTGTTTTGTCATGCAAATATTACCATTCTGAAACGTTCATTGACAAACGGTCAGGAAGCGACTGTGCTTGTGCCATCTCTCCTTCCTCTTCGGATTCAGGGAGCGTGTCACGCCTCTGGTGAAATCGTGTCGTTCTCCCGGCCCCACCCCCTCCACCAAACTAAAACAGCCTGAAACAGAAGTACTAGAAAAAAAAATTCATCAAAACCAGCACACAGGGCAATTATTAATACTAGAGAACACCGCAAAATTTATGAAAACACGATGGAAGTACACCTTTAACTAAATAAAGCTAAATATTCACATTGCAGCTGTGGCCTAGTGGTAAGAGATGGTCTTGGGATCAGAGGGTTGCAGGTTCAAATCCCTTTCCAGGAAGAAGATTGTGGGTGGGGGAGTAAACAACTAGTGCTGTCCTGCACCCTCAACCATGGCTGAAGTGCCCTTGAGCAAGGCATCTAACCCCACATTGCTCCAGGGACTGTAACCGAAAGCCTGTAGCTAAGTAACTGTAAGTGACTCTGGATAAGAGCTAAGTGTAATGTAACTGCAATGCAATTTTCTCCAGTTTTATTATTTGTCATGTGCAAGGCCAACTTTACACAAAATGTAATGGGCCTTCTTGGAGAAACTGTTCTTAAGTCTTGCTGTCTGCACAGACATGTACCTGTTGGCAACAAGGACAACAGCTGAATAGCTTTGATGGTACTCACGTCACTTCTAACTGTCCTGTTTTGTTGTGTTGTAGGACAGGCTGACCAGTGATTTCCCTCAGCTGGTGTGTCAAGCCCCCACCAAGCTCAAGATCAGTCATATGGGTTTTGTGGAGACTCCGCCATCAAATAAACTCATGGACATGCTACTTCATCCATTGTTAAATTCTTGGAAAATACAAACCTCACAGTAGTGGGCAAAAACATTAGCTTGTGCACATCACATGGACATCAGTGTCACTTTGTGACTCTAATGGAGGGTGTACAATCTGTTCATGTTGTTAAAGACCTACAATGTGATCATGAGGAATGTGACACAAGGGTTTTTTTTTTTTTTTTTTTACAGGAACTGCCAGCAGTACACATTTCATTTACATTACCAAGGTGGCAAAAGCAAAATAATGACATTTTCTGTAGCATGTGAGAAAGATAACCTTAAGACTTTAAGACCCTAAGACTTTTAAACATCTGGTTACTAACTTTAACTTGGACCACTTAACATTTATACTATTGTAAGTAAGTAAGTAAGTAAGTTTAATTTATATAGCACATTTAAAACAGTTAGGACTGGCCAAAGTGCTGTACAGTGTCACTAACAAATAGCAATAGCAAAAGTAAAATACATAAAATACAAAAAGACATTCCAACAGACAGGTGCAATAAAAGGCAGGATAAATGGGAGGGATAAAAAGAGATGATTTAAGAAGGAAATGCCAATGTGTACAAATATGTTTTCAGCCTGGATTTAAAAGTACTGATTGTGGGAGCAGATCTGATGTCGGGAGGCAAAGCATTCCACAGACGTGGAGCTGCCACGGCAAAAGCACGGTCCCCTTTGTTTTTGAGGCGGGACCGGGCAACACAGAGGAGACCTTTGTCTGAGGGATCTGGGGGCCGAGTAATGTTGGAGCATCTCAGAGATGTAGAGTGGGGCCTGGCCATGGAGCGACTTAAAAACCAAAAGAAGCATCTTAAAATGTATTCTAAAACAAATGGGGAGCCAGTGCAGAGAGGAAAGGACAGGGGTGATGTGTTCCTGTCTTCTTTTGCCAGTTAAAAGTCTAGCAGCAGCATTCTGTACCAACTGCAGACGAGCTAGCTGGGACTGGGGGAGGCCAAAGTAAAGGGTGTTGCAGTAGTCCAGCCGAGATGTTATAAAAGCATCGATAACAGTTTCCAGATCCTGAAAGGACAGCGAGGGCTTGAGCTGAGTGATCACCCTAAGCTGATGGTAACTATTTTTGAAGACGGTATTTATCTGTTTTTTAAAACACAAATCCGACTCAAAGATAACCCCAAGGCTTTTGGCAGATGGCTTTACAAAGGAGGAGAGGTGGGATAGGCTATCTGTAACTGTGGGGATTGATTTAGGGGAACCAAAAATTAGGACCTCAGTCTTGCTGTCATTTAGTTGTAGAAAGTTGTTGGACATCCAGTGCTTAATGGCTTCTATACAGTGTAGGAGAGATTGTGCTGACTCCTGGGTTGTTAATGGTAAATATAACTGTGTATCATCAGCGTAGAAGTGAAAGGAAACAAAGTGCTTACGGATTATGTCCCCTAGGGGGAGCATATATAGGCAGAACACTATTGGCCCTAAAATTGATCCTTGGGGGACACTTTAGGAGACCGGGGCAGAAGCAGATGAAGAATGGCCGATGGAGACTGAGAAAGTTCTGTGTTGCAGATATGACTTAAACCAGAGCAGTGCAGACCCTTTGAGGCCAACCCAATCTTCAAGGCGGTTGAGGAGGATGTTATGGTCCACTGTGTCAAAGGCTGCACTAAGGTCCAGTAGAACCAGTGAGAGGAGGAAATCATTTGTAATTTTTAGCAATGCAGTTTCTGTACTGTGACAGGTCCTGAAGCCAGCTCCAAGATGGCGTGTTGTGATAGGAAAGGGGAGAGCTGGGACAAGACTACTTTTTCAAGGACTTTTGAAATAAATGGGAGTTTAGAGATTGGGCGATAGTTATTTAAGCATTTGGGATCCAGGTTGTGTTTCTTGAGTAAAGGTTGGACAGTTGCATGTTTGAAGCAGGCTGGGACAGAACCAGATGTCAGACAAGAGTTAATAATGAGTTGAAGGGAGGGGCCAACAGTATCAAAGGCTTCCTTTAATATGGGGCATGGAACCGCATCGCCAGGGGACGAGGTGGTTTTCATATGGAGCACAATGTCCTTTAAGTCAACCAGGGAGACAGGGTTGAAGTGACAAAAGGTAGCTATGGGGTGTGGTGGTGTAGGAGGAGATGGATCAGGAGGAGGGAACAGAGCTCTGATGTTCTCAATTTTTTCAGTGAAAAAATGGAGGAAGTTTTCACAGACATCAGAATTTATAATGGGGGCTGGAGAAAGTGCTGGGTTTATGATGGAGTTAATTGTGTTAAACAGAATTTTAGGTCTATTGGAATGCCTGTTAATGATGTCTGAAAAATATCTGGCTCTGGCTTCTTTAGCGGCAGCCTGAAAGGATGATAAGGCAGATTTAAAGATTTGGAACGAGACAGTAAGGCGGTCTTTCTTCCATCTCCTTTCAGCTCTGCGACAGGCCTGCCTGAGTGAGCGTGTATGGCTATCAAGCCTCATTTTGGCTTTAAAATTGGGGTGTTTGTACTTGAGAGGGGCCACCAAGTCTAAAATGTCTGTGCATGATGAGTTAAATAAAACAATTAAATCATCAGGGTTACATGAGGCATCAGCAGCTGCAGTCATAGCTGAAGCAATGTCTTTACTTAAAAAACAGTCAGTGAACTGGGTTGTAGCCTGTGGGTTTAAGTGACGAGAATAATGACCAGGTGCTTTAACTATCTGAACAGGATGAGCAATATTAATATTGAAAAAGAACATCATCAATTGAGATATTTTCAACAGAGAAACCAAAGGAGAGGACAAGGTCCAGAGTATGACCCTGTATATGTGTTGCTTGGTCTATGTGTTGGGTGAGCCCAAATGCATCCAAAACGTCACAGAACTCCTTGACCATGGGCTTATCCGGGCAGCAGACGTGGATATTAAAGTCACCCAGCAAGAGCAGACGATCATGCGTCGACACAAAGACAGATAAAAAAGAAGAAAATTCTGTAAGAAAGTCTTTATCAGGCTTGGGTGGTCTATATATCAATGCACACAATAGTGAATCGTTTTGATTCCAGAGTAACGCATTGAAGTTCAAACGTGGAATAGGTGCTCGCGGCAAGAGGCTGGATTTTTAACATGTTATTGTAAACAAGAGCTACTCCACCACCACGTCCAGAGCGCCTTGGAGTGCTAATGAATGAGCAGTTTGAAGGGCATAGTTCACCAAAGGCAGAGGATTCACCCACTTCAGCAGAATTCCAGGTCTCAGTTACAAATAATAAATCCAGATTGTGATGGGGAAAAAGTCATTCAATATGAACGTCTTATTTGACACAGATCTGCTATTGACAAGAGCCACTTTTGCTTCCGTGTATGTCGCGACCTGCACACAGCGGGAGAATTCCAAACATCGTATGTTATGCGGGTTTACCCCACCGCTGCATATGCGGGGTCGCGGTCGGAAGGGAATGACAGATGCTGAGGAGAGTCGAGGGACAACGGGTACATGGCAGGCGTAGTTCAGGAGATCAACCCGACTTGTGTGGAGTAAGCGGCGACAGCGGGAGCCTGACCATGGCTGTGAGACAGCGAGGCGGGCCCAGGCCTTGATCTGGACTCGGAGACCTCCGCGTTTACCCCGCCGTCTCCGACGTTTCCTTCGGTAAGCAGAGCAGCAAGGAAGCCGAGGAACGCACTCCACGGGCAGGTGAGAGAACGTCGGATGGTGACTGAGACTGGCAGTTGTACTATTGTACTACTTTGCTAATATATATATGCCACAATATGAGGCTGGCAGCTGCTGAAAATGTAAATGAGGCTAGATATAAGGCTTTATGTAAACACTGCCATCAGCACTGTAAAAGGGCAAACTACCAAGCTGCAATCATGAGGTCATGTCTTAAACCAAAGATATGTGCTCCTGCTGCATACGGTTGGCACCTAAAGGACATAAACTTACAAGTCACCTGGATGACCAGTAATCCAATCTCACAGTTTTTACATGCAGACATCCCAAGTCTCCCGGAAGTTCCGGAAGTCTCCCGCATATCGATAGTGGCTCCCGGATGCCCGAAATTGGAATAAAATATCCAGGAACCCAGACCAAGCGAGGAAGAGCTTGCACGCGAGACATTAATGTGTATATTATATAGCGTTGTGTGCTGTTAGAGAGACATCTCCCGGAACTGAATTTGTGGAGGTTGGGATGTCTGTACATGTGATAAACTACAGTTGCAAAGAGTGCCTGTAAGACAGGTAGATGCTCCTGTGTCTCTGCAGGACTGTGTTGCACTGACTTGTGTAGGTGTTTCAACTGTGCAAATACAAATGAAATCGAGAAGGAAGATGACAACTGTCCAGACACTGACAGTGAAATAGGTATAGGGTAGGATGTATTGCCTCAGAATTGCACCGTAATAACATTTGCATGTACTGCCTTGCTGTTTTGTATTATGTGTATATATTGTTTTTTTTATTAGACTGTTTTTATGGTTGATTAGTGGTGTATTTAGCTACGAACAAATGAATGAATGAATACATGAATGGTCTTTGTCATCGGTATGGGTACAATTACTGCCTTTTATTGATCTAAATGATACAACATAAAAAGTTCACCTCGTCGTCTATTTGCCTGATTGTTCTTCATGAACACGGCTACGTATACAGCACTGTTTAGAATCCATTTGCCCCATTTTAGAGGATCTTCGGGTGTTTTTCTCCTCAGTAAAGTTAAATAAAACCACGGAGGCTGTCATGTTGCTGTTCTGTTGACAACGTCCTGACATTCACCCTGCAACCCGAGCCACCGTCTGTAAGTATTCCAGCGTGTGATGGTGAAATGTTGTATCAAACCGTGCTTCGCAGAAGTAATGTGCATACAACACTCGATAATTTGGATTGTTGAGGACTTTATGGTGTGTTTTTCTCATCGTCAGTACTGCTGGATGAAGCCCTGGGGGTCCGCCATCTTGCCGTTCTGTTGACAAAAAGCAGTTATCCGATTGGTGTAGCCCCAACCGTGCCACCACTCACAAACCAAAATCTTATTACGCCATGACGAAGCTAGTTCTGCATTAAATGCCTCGGCGTAAAAATTGGGCAGGATTTTTCCGGGGGAACTTTTTGCTGGTAGCTTAACACGAGTTCTGTCCTTTTTTATGAACTGAAGATTGTGTAGTTCCCCGACTGGGGAGCGAGATGAAACGATACAGGCTTCACCTTACGGCCTAATGATAAAGACTTTCTCCGCCCAAGATACTGCAGATTCCTTAAACTTAAACCTTAATTTTTACATGTAGAATTTTCCCTAGTTGGCACTACACGCCAAATGACCAATGATGGGTTGAGTTTATACACCTCATGGAACGCAAGGTAAAAAATGTTTGGTCTTCTTGTTTGCAACTGTTGGCGAGTTATTGATGCTAACACTAGGTCATAACAAAATCATCTGTGTTTTCGAGCATAGGCAGAAGGAATACATGGCAGTACCTTTATTTTCTAAAGCCAGTTTGTCCACCTCTGCATTTAGATATCTTCATCTGACTGAACGCTTCAGTGTGTAGTTTTATGGGCCATTTATCTATGAGCAGTGTGTGTACTCACATTACATTTGTCGGTAAGGTAGTATTGTAAGTTGTGTAACAAGGCCCTTTCACACTGCCAAAATTACTGGTAATTTCAGCCGAAATTAGTGGGTCGTCTGTTGTGTTCACACTGCCGACACGGGGTGGCGTGTCCAAATGACACTAGCCTGGTAAACAAGCCCCTCGTATTTCATTTCATTTTGTACAGAGGGTCTGGACCAGAATCTCTCGAGGGTCATTTAGCAAGTCCCAGCAAGACCGATCCAGTCAGCGTTAGCCGTGACATTGACCTTGTGTGCTACATTTGAATTCTAGTGCGTAGGTAGGCTAATTGCATACGTGACTACCAGGCGTTAGCGATTGGGTAAAGGCAGAGGCACTTTTTTAAAACTTCAGCAGAGTCCACACCTCCAACAAATCGTTTCTGACGGTCTCTGTTCCAGACCCTCTGTACAAAATGAAATGAAGTACGAGGGGCTGGTTTACCAGGCTAAAATGACCAATTCGACCCACCTCGGACCCTACACTTTTTTGCAACCCGGGGCCTATGTGAACAGGAGCCGAGGCGAGACGTTTCACAACTGCCACCACCCACCGTTGGGACTTTTAAAACAGGGGAAACAACTGAGCACAACTACAAAAACATCAACAAGAAGTTCAGAGGTGAACTGCAAACTGTTTCTCAAAATATGCTGTTTATTTGCATAAATCATGTATAACTCACCCAAGGTCAGCTCAGAATTTGTTTTTAATTTAAATGCTGTACATGTCTGTTGTCTTCATCATGTGAATGTGCAAGGAATAATATCCCACATTTTGGTGTTGTTTGGAATGTGTTTTAATGGTAAAAGCTGAGTCAAAGTCCAAATGCATAATTTTAAATTACAAACAAATTGCCAGTTCACTTCCTGTTACCCCGGTAGTCGTAGCGTCATTTTAAACCCCAAGGTCGCAGGAAACTTTTTTTAGAAACAGAAAACAATGACATGACTATGGACACGATAAGACAAACGCTATGCCGATTTATACAACATTTCATGTTAAATAAACAGCAGATTTTGAGAGACAAAGCATTGTGTTGTGTGCTTTTTAACCGTGAGAGTGAAATGTTTGGTGATAACGCTATACTGTTTATTATATTGTAAATATCCCGAAATATGTGACTGCAAATATCCCCGCAAAGACCCCTTTTGCCCAGTGCATCTTCTTCCTAAGTGTTGTGGGCTTTTCACCGTGGGCGAAAATGTGTGGATAGAGTAAATGATTTGATGATAGCGCTATAGTTTACCATATGTTGATGACACCATGTACAAATAGTTATGGTAATTCGCCATCAGATGTATTCTCTGCATATATGTACAGTAGCATGTCATTTGCCCTTGAATGGTTGTACAAAGAGCCAGCAACAACTCTGTGTAACGTGTATTTACCACCGATTCACAGGTCAGTCACGTCATTGTACACGCCCAGCAATATGCGTGGCGTAATGTTACAGTCATAGATTTACATAGAAGACTAGATTCCTCGCCGCGTATTTCAGAACGTCCGCACAGGGCAGCCATCTTACCACAGTCAAGCTTTCCCACAGAACCTGCTGTTACCTAGGTAAACTGAGGTAAGACCCGGAGGTGCTTAAAATGTTTTTAGCCTTATCTCGCTGAAATTTTGACGTATAGACAATTTTTGACGTATAGACCACATTATTAATGTGGCTGTAATTCCTTTTGGGATTTGTTAGCAGGAGGGCTCTACATGACCGAGAGAGGAACTTGGCGTCATAACTAGCCTACCGAGGCAAGGTAATGTTGTTTGTCATTGTGCGAGTGTGCGTGTGAACATTTTTCATCACAGGTCTCGGGTGTGTCCTTGGGTTCTCTGTGCTTCCAGTGGTCTGCCCTTATCCCCCTGCTGATAGGCACAGCCGGCTATGTACACACTTGTGTCTCTTCAAATCTACTCAAATACGAGGTTCAATTTTTATTTAAAACTAATATTTTAATAAAATACATTTTTGCACTAATCACTCTGCTTCAGCTTTCAGCCACATTCCTATCCAGTTCATGTACATTTACAAATAAATTCTACTCAAATACGAGGTTCAATTTTTATTTAAAACTAATATTTTAATAAAATACATTTTTGCACTAATCACTCAGCTTCAGCTTTCAGCCCCATTCGTATCCAGTTCATATACATTTACAAATAAATTCTTGCTTGAACTTGAGCACTGGGTCTCTGCTGTCTTAATTCATTCTAAACTTGTGTGCCAGTATTATTTGTCCCTTCGGGGTGGCGTAATCTGGGTCTGCGGTTGCGCCCGGTTACAATTAGCCTACTGGAATATTTTCGCCAAGCTATGAGTAGCATATTTTAAAAACATAACATGATTATTCATCATTAATATCATAAATGCATACTAACGTTTGTTTTTTGTATGTAACAAATCAATCCGTTTCAATATCGAGTGAAATTTCAGGAAGTTACGGTCATTTGAAAAGTACATATTCCTACCAACGCAATGTAATGGGTAAGCCCGCTGTCTGAGGTAAGATGGCCGCCATGTGCGGACGTTCAACTTCGTTGACGGGCAACGGGGACGAGGAATCTAGTCTTCTATGTAAATCTATGGTTACAGTGCCCTTGGGCTACGCCTCCTCAACCCACATTTTCAGAAGAGGGGTCAAAAACACGCCGCGCTTTCACACTGCGGTTCCGGGTTAAATTAGTGTGTCGTACCTTGTTGCCACCCCGTGTCGTGCAGTGTGAAAGAGGCTTGCCAGAACTGATAACAGATATCCGAGACGGATTTCCGGACCCTCCTCCAAAATCCTGAGGTGCACAATAGTCGCGAGACATGTCCACACGCAACTGTCGGTGATAGTTAAATTCAGGGAAATGGCAAAGCTGTCTACCATAACGTTCGTGGGGTGGAATATGGTTGTTATTTTTAATATGTTGAGAGACGTTGCCTAAGTTCAATAGCTTAGGAAAGAGGAGAAGAGAGAAGCTAAGGAATTTGCTGGTTGCAGAGTGTGTTGTTTTGCTCCGTGATGTGAGGCCGGTTGAATCAGAAACCTGCCGCCATACAGCACTGTCGCTGAGAAGGAGATGTTTTCTTTTGATGAGAAGGGGGGAGATAAAGCGTCCTTCAACTCTGACACAAAAGTAACATAAGTCCTTAACCATTTTCCTCATTAAAAAGTATGAAACTCAACAAAGATACAGTAGCCTACCCCATCTAGTGCGCCAGCCAAGAGGCTGTTCAGACTACGCTCTCATGCTGAAGCCTAATAGAAATCGTTTGTCCGATAAAAGATTTGAAAGACCTCATGCAGTATGATCATTGTTTTAGTGGGGAGCACCCCCAGTGACTTAACAAAGTGCCTCTGCCCTAGACTATACCACGCTTATAAAACGTGTTTACTCTGACATCATCTAATGCGGTTAAACCTGTTTTATTTGAATGGTCTATTAAGGCATTTATGCTGTATATGATAGTCTCATGCTATTTCATTAATTCTATTTTTAGTAAGTGATGTTATCAAGTTAACCTGTTTTAGACATTATGACATAAGACTGCCAGTAGTGCAATACTGATATGACCCTGCACAGTACTCTTCAGATTTTCACCAACTTTGTGGTGTATCCTGTTTTTGTTAAAGAGCATAAGAAGGACTTGTCTTACATCTTGTTCATTGCAATAGGAATTTGTTATGTGTTTTGCTCAAGGCCTTCCGTTGCTGAGTAACGCAAAGTAATATAATGAGTTACTTTTAATAAGGAGTAAAGAAGTAAAGTAATGCATTACATTTTTTAACAGTAGCGAGTAATGTGTAATTGAATACTTTTTTTGAGTAACAACCCCAACACTGCAGTCTGTGAGGCTGCAGATAGCAACCAGCTAAAAGCCACACTCTCACATCTCATTTCCAAATATGTAGTATAGCCTATGGTGGCTACCAGGTGCAAACTACTTCCAAAATGTCATCCTACTGTAAATGACTACATTGAGTGCTCCATCAAGTGACAAGATAACTTTTGATCAATATATATATTTTATTTATTTTTTCATTATGAGTTATACATAATATGTGAGTTTCAGTAAAATCCTTCTTCATCTCTTCCATCCTAGGACAGTAAAATGTGAAAGGGGTAGGTAGATTCCGCTCAGCCTCTGCTGACATCAACGAATATACAGAGAGCGTCACTGACTACATCTCCAACTGCATAGATGAAGTTGTGCCAAGAATGACTTTTAGAAGTTTTCCCAACCAAAAACCATGGATGAATGGGGAGGTTTGCGCAGCCTTAAGATCTCGGTCAGCAGCCTTTCAGTCTGGTAATGTTGTAGAATATAAAAGAACATGATATGAGCTCAGAAAAACCATCAAGTCGGCTAAGAGGCAATATAGAGGAAAAATAGAAAACTATTACAGGGACTCAGATAGCAGGAATATGTGGAAGGGATTAAGGATCATCACTGACAACAAAGATAGAAACACCTGTTCAGATCAAGGCTCTGCTTCTCTTGCTGAGGAGCTGAACTCCTTCTATGCCCGGTTTGAGTCCAACATCGTCTGAAGTTCTGCTAGAGAGTGATTGCTGCCCCATCCAGCTATCTGTGACAGACGTTTACACATCTTTCAGGAAAGTGAATGTTCACAAGGCTCCTGGACCTGATAACATCCCAGGTCGTGTGCTCAAAGTCTGCGCATCTGAATTAGCTGATGTCTTCACGGATATTTTTAACCTCTCCTTACAGCAGTCTGTTGTCCCTGCATGCTTCAAAAGGACTACCATCATCCCAGTCCCTAAAAATCTACAGTGAGTTGCCTGAATGATTACTGACCAGTAGCTCTTACACCTGTAGCCATGAAGTGCTTTGAGAGGCTAATCAAGGTGCATATCACATCTTCTCTACCTGCTGCACTTGACCCACTACAGGTCAAACAGATCAACTGATGACGCCATTGCCCTTGCACTAAACACCGCTCTTACCCATCTTGACCACAGCCACACCTATGTGAGGATGCACTTTATCGACTACAGCTCTGCCTTCAACACAATTATCCCATCCAGGCTAGTGTTAAAGTTGCAATCTCTAAACCTCAATCCTTCACTCTGCAGCTGGATCCTAAACGTCCTCACCGATAGGCCTCAAGCAGTACGACTGGGCAAGTTCACCTCCTCCACACTATGCCTCAGTGCGCCCCAGGGATGTGTGCTCAGCCCTCTACTCTATTCCCTCTTCACACATGACTGCACAGCCAACCACAATTCCAATACCATCATTAAATTTGCTGATGACACCACGGTTATTGGCTGCATCACAAATGGAGATGAGTCTGCCTACAGGGCTGAGGTGGCCGCATTGTCAACCTGGTGTGTGGATAACACCCTACTCCTGAATGTCAACGAAACAAAGGAGCTGATTGTGGACTTCCGAAGGACCCAACAAAAGTCACACCAGCCAATTTACATCGTTGATACTGCAGTGGAGAGGGTAAAGAGTTTTAAATTCCTTGGAGTCAACATCAATGAAGATCTAAGCTGGTCTCATCACATCAACTGCATCACTAAGACGGCAAGACAACGACTGTTTTTTTTGAGGCGGCTGCACAGCTATGGTATGGAGAGCAGGATACTGGCCAACTTCTACCGCTGTACAATCGAAAGTATATTAACTGGTAACTTTACAGCCTGGTATGGCAACACCACTGCCCAAGACAGAAGAGCCCTCCAGCGAGTCATCAGATCTGCTCAACGGGTAATCAAATCTGAACTGCCCAACATCCAGGATCTTTACAATCAACGGTGTATAAGGAAGGCCAAACAAATAATAATGGATCCACACCATCCCAGCTACACACACTTCACCCTACTACCATCTGCCCGCAGATACAGGTCCATACGCGCCCACACCAGTCGGCTGAGGGACAGCTTCTTTCCTCAGTCCATCAGGCTGTTGAACTCCAAACCACCATAGGAAGGAGCCCACTTTCACTCATCATATCATTTCTCCAACCTGCCTTTTTTAAAATGCAGCTTTCAAAGTTTTTTATATATATATATATATTTTTTTTTCCTTACTTTTACTTTTGCCTTTTTACTGTTACTTTTTTTGGGACTCTCTGAGCAGGGAAGTTTTTCATTGCACATAAATTCTAGAATTCATGTACACATGACAATAAAATATCTTGTATCTTGTATCTTGTATCTTGTATCTTGTAGTGTATTTTCAGCAACACTATCAACATGGCGGTGCAACAAGGCAACATAGGTAACACTACCTACACAGGAGGAGTGCTGTTTGTAGGAATCTGCCATGTTGCACCTCCATGTTGATAGTGTTGCCAAAAACATTAGTTTTTTTAAAGGGCTCATTCTTCATGTGCAAAAATGCATCAATTTGTTGCTGGAGGTATTACTGTATGCACTAATGAACAGAAGGTTATAAATGTTACACAGTATGTCATGTTGGGTAATAAATATCCTGAATATTTTACAGAGTGTAGCTTTAAAACATGTCATCCCATAGCGCCTGTAACACCTTATGCAGCAACAGACAGGAGATCTGGACTATAGAGGAGAGAAAATGGTAATAGTAAGAATGAAATGAAATGGCATGACCGGGCAACCGGTGCATGAGCCCCCAAAAATTAAGTGCGAGTGAGGTTGAGAAATGGCCACTGTCACTACAGATGGCGAGCAACATTAAGAGTATTAGCATAACTAGCATTCATGGCAGAGGCTGGGTCGATGCTAACTTCTTGGTTCCTAAACCACGGGGTCAGGGGCCCAAGTGGGTCCAGTGACTCTCTTAATGAGTCCAGTAAGTGGATGCGCTGTGTGTGGGCACTTCCCCATTCCATTTGGTCCTCCTGCATAGACTGAATTAATTATGAGCCACTCAGCCATTAACCAAGCACCTCTTGGACCCCGCCAACACCTGACACACACACATGCCAGTCAGACACCCCTGCACCATAAAATAGACCACAGACATGTGCCAGTAATGATCCTGATGGTGTGTGTGTGTGTGCATGACTGTTTTAAAATGTGCAAGCATGATTATGATGGATAAAGATAATAGTATATTTAAAGTACAAGTTGCAAACACAATTATATATATCCCTTTGTGAAAGCTGTGTATGTGTATGTGTGCACGCATTCCTGTATGTGTGCATGTGTGCTTGCATCTCAGTTAAATCATTTCTGTACAACCTTCATGATTTCAGGCCCAAGGATTGTGCCCCAAACACTGAACACAGACTTACTAGCTTGAATGTATACCCTTAATGTAAATGACAAACGTGTCAGACACTTGGTCTGAGGGCTTCTCACTCATCTCCTGCTTTTTGCCTCCCAGAGCAATAATGCTGTCACCTCCCTCCTCTTCTCACTGCATGTTGCCTCAATGCTCAATCTGTCTTCACATGAAATTGGTGGCTTTAATGAGCTTTCATGACTCGGGGCTAATTGACAGCTGTAGTTAGTGTGTCTTCCTATTGTTAGACTTTATTAAAATGTCCTAATTACTCAGACCTACCCAGTCTTGGGAACAGTCTTGGGTGTATTTCGTGAAGAAAGCCTCTGTGTGCTTTATTGATGTTCTTTGTAGCATGGTATTCAAGGTCTCTTAGACAGAGATGCACGTGAAAACACACACACACACACACACACACACACACACACACGCATTTGCAAGGTAATTTGGGGATTTATCAGTGGAATTGTCTTAGTGCGATGGCTGTTCTGAATATCTTTTGAATATTTGTTTTGAGTGTTGTGGCCTTTGTTGTGCTACTGATGGAGTGTGGAGTTTATTCGAGCTGTTTTAATGGTTTAATAATAGTGTAATCTTCATGCTTCGATTAAGGGTAGCTACCACTTACATTGTTAGCCTTCTGGGACAAACGGTAAAAAAAGTTCTGAATGCAACAGGCTAACTCAATTTTGCTCCTCAGCAAACATACCAACTCGGTGATGACCATTTAACCAATGCCAAACCAAAATTTTCATTTTACACCGAAGTTGTCCTTTAATCAGTAGGCTTT
The DNA here is from genome assembly GCA_027475355.1 of Coilia nasus. Classification (NCBI taxonomy): domain Eukaryota; kingdom Metazoa; phylum Chordata; class Actinopteri; order Clupeiformes; family Engraulidae; genus Coilia; species Coilia nasus. Next base: position 32,919,213 of record CM050220.1, on the reverse strand, counting down.
GTGGTACTTTAATGAAGGCTCCTTAGTTGTTGATAAATGATGATAGTAAGTCACACTTTATTCCAGAGTTTAGGTGGTCTGCTGTATCTGTGAGCTGACCTGTGATCAAACAGTAATTTACCAGCCTACACACTAACTGATGGTCAAGCAACCATAGAAATAGCCTGATCTGAACACAAATGCTCATCTTAAGAGATTAATTTTTGATTAATAACACAATAATTCAGGAGTCACACAGCTCAAAAGGATGTTTGCAGACAAAATCATGGACTACTAAAAATAAACTGCAACCCAAAATGGTTGCATTATGTAAATGGTAAACAATCACAATAATGTGGGGTTATTGTAAATCACTATATTATAACGAAAAGAAAAAAATATACATGTAATATTCTTAAGGACTCATTCAATATGTATCCTGTACTTTTACCTTGGCGCTTTGATAAACTTGTGTGCATGTACTATATATTATACTGTACTGCTTGTCTGACAAAGTATTGAAAGTCTTACAGTGTTTTACTTAGAGTTATTTAGATGTTTCTGAATAACCCCTATCACAAGAAAAACACAAGAACATTTCTGTTGGTGTATTGTGATGCTATTGACATGTTTGGATGTGGAATCAGGTCTGTTAAGACATTCAGTCTGCTGTGACATTGCTGCGGGCCACAGGTTAGGCGAGTGGTGGGGACGCCACATTATTTATCGGGGAGATTGTGGTGACATGACTGAATGTGCCTCAGTGAGAGTGGCAATCAGGGGAACAGACACTGACACCTCGCCCAAAATAAGTCAGAGTGACAAATAGAGGTAGGGGCACTTTTTTAACCTGCCTCTTCATTTTAGCCCAGAGGCAGAGATTGGAGGACAGGCAAAAACAGTGTAAACTGTTGTTAAAAGCAAATGGACCAGGCATTGTTTCACAGAATATCTCATCTGGATCTCATCAAAAAGCAAATGACTACCTCTCACTGACTCCTATCAGTACTGACAGCAAGATATTACCTGATCCTACAAGCCACAATGGTCTGCAAGACTTGTACAAGTAAAGTAAAAAGTGGGGCAAAAAGGCAATTTCATTTAGGTTGTCTTTATTTGTTGCCCTAACCGTTGCATTCACATTAATATCAAAGCAGTGGAAAACGAGCGATTTGCAACCTGGAATCAGAGGCTACAATGTAACACCATTATATTCCAAGTTCTACCTGTGCTTTTATAACAGGTGATTTACCTGGCTAAATGGCTGTACTATGTAGGGCATAGAAATAGTGAAAATATGTTGTAGATGTTATGACAATTTCACATTTGACCTGCCAGTTTGTCATGTTAAAGCAGATTGTATTTTTTAAGAACCCAAGCTGTTGCAAACATGATATTATCAATAGTCCCTGTGGTGGAAAATCATGATCATTACTTTAAACATTCCATTCAGCGAGAAACCGTTAACTTGCTCTTTTTGAAATACAACAGGTCACTCCAAGTTGCATATGCATGCTGCACGGGAAAATGGCTTCCATTAGTAAATGAAAGAAAATAGCTGGAAAGGAAAAGTGACATATGTTTGTTTAATAGAAAAAGCCATGCCACAGCTGTGATTACTGGAGGAGTGTCATTGTAGCACACATAGACTTAGCGAAATATAGATAAGTGTTTGTTTAGATCACCACAAAATTAATGAAAAAACGATGCAATGAGACCTTTAAACAGTTTTGTGTCGTTCCTTGTTTCTCTTATGACAGAAATCCATGGGGACACAAACCTTCCATGTGCTCTCTTGGAACAATAGTGTGCATGTGAAAGTCAAACATTAGGGTCTGAACTTCAGTCCCAGTCCTAGCGAGTCACAGAGAGACACAACACGACTGCAGAGCGTGAACAGGGGCGACTCTAATTGCTGCGGCACACTGTCAGTAAGTCACCTGTCACCGCGAATCACATCTGTGGCTTGGAGCCAGCCAACATCCTTTAACATTTATCCCAGAGTCTGTGGCGCGGCCTGTCAAACATGACTGCCTCTCGTTCGTCAGGCGATGCATCTTCCTCATGCGGCTCAATCTCTGCTCCGACTCGTCACGCAAGACACCTGGGACTGTCTAATTCAGTGTAAGTGTGAAGTACCCTTGTTCAAACATGCAGTGTTTACATAAGCTGTAAGCAGCAACAAAACACCTTTGTAAAGGTGTCCAATGATTGATATAACTGTTATTTATTGATACATGTTTGATACAGTGCTTTTCAAAATGTTTAACATAGAAATAACATTTTTAGTTTAATACTATCAAGAGATGTGATTATCAATTAGAGAAGATTTGGTAACACTTTCTGTGAAGCTTGTATTCACAAGACTCTATAAACACATGCATAAAGCATGGAAATAGTTATTAATACTAATTTCAATCAATAATAAGCTTTATGGTTGAACCCTTATAAGCCTTTATGAATGTGTTTATAGTCTTATGAATACAAGATTTATAGAAAGTGTGAAGTATTGTCTCAGTGTAACACTTGATTGGAGACGATATCCCAAGACTGACAGGACAGAAGTGGGCGTGAGGATGGTGCAGTGATGAAGAGAGTCTAATATCAGCATTGGCCCAGCTGTGTGTCTCATTAAGCTGTCTGGAGCTGGAGGTGTGGGTTGTCTCCCTGCACCGCTTCTGGTCAAGAACATTTCAGCCTCTTATCCATGCACCTGCTGATCACAACTCTGTCTGCCTTTCTCTGTTTTTCTCTCGCTCTCTCTCTTTCAGTCTATGTATATGTTTATGTTCCATGCCTGTCTCTTCTTATAACCTTCCTCTCCTTTTCGCTCCCTTTCTTTGTCAGACTGTCTTCCTCTAGCTCTTTTTCCAAAACTACATCAATATGCTTTTAGGCACATTGTCAAAACTGACTCCAGGAATTATTAGCTGGGGGAAATGAAACTCACTGGTATTTCTTTATCTGTATAGATAGAATGCAAAGCAAATGATACATCTGATAACCGTATTCATTACCAAGTGATCAGTACTACCCTACAGAGGCAAAGTGCAGTAACTATGTGAACATAGAAAATGGAAAAAAAAATCGCGCTATATCTAGAATAGTCGTGATGCTTTTGTGTACTTTCTTAATAGCATGAAGCAAACGATTTAGTCACAAGACAAAGGAGATGTTATAAAGTAAATTTCCAGTCTAAACTCAATTTGACAAAATATGTAGTTGCTGCCTTTTGGCTTTGTAGGGCAGAGTAAATTATGAACTTGACCCCAACTTTGATTTCACAAACCATTAGTGTAAGTGTGTCTACCATAACTGATGAATGCTATCATACAGTGCCACTAAGGTTGTACCTAAGACTGGGCTGAAGTCAAGAGCACTTAAATGTACTAGATCATCCTACTACAGTCATGACTTCTTTACACACCTTACCAACTCTTGCTGTCCTTAGCTTTGAGTCAGGCGCGGCATTAATGTTGATGGGATTTGGACATCCTCAAGTAGGCCACATTGTTATAATGATACAATAAGGGACATCAGATTTTTTAAAATTATATGTATCTACCAGGCTGTGTTTTGAATCTTTACAAACCACTATCAGAATGACACGTTTAGGCTTCCTTTGATAAAATAGTAACTATTTAACGTTAAAATGCCAATATTACATATCTCAGCCCAAACTACAGTGCTAGAACATGGGTTACGTCCATGACACCAATGAGGTTGTGAGAATGGCCAGACGGTCACCCCAAGTTTAGGGATGTGTGTCACTGGATGTGGAAAGAGACAGCCAAAAACAGCAGTACAGAGATAATGAAATTTATTGTCCAGAGACAGACCAAGAAGTTACCAGGAGTCCATACCTTCAGTGTCAATCACTAATCTAACAGGAACTAACTTGATTTCATACTTCAAACACAAGTAATTAAAATGTCACACTTATTCATCAGTGCCTTAGACTCTGCCCTCATGTGTACAAACAATATTTACATTACTGAACACAAACCAATCAATGCCTGGCATAGGCCTACAAAATGTACAGTGCATCCGGAAAGTATTCACAGCGCTTCACTTTTTCCACATTAAATGTATTAATTAAATTTTTTGTCATGTTACAGCCTCATTCCCGATTGTATTAAATTACAGTTTTTCTCAGTTGTTTACACACAATTCCTTGTACTTCAGACACAGTGACCACAACATGTAATGTGTGTACCCTTTCTCTAAGCTATGGAAGACGCATGTGGAAATATAGCAATTGATGCTTTTCATGGATGGATTCGCTGCTAGGCCAGGAAACACATTACATGTGATGTGGATGGGGTGCTGTGGCCACACCAAAACAGAAGAAAGGATGCAGCGTATTTTTTTTTATAACTGTATAGGCTACAGTAAACTCTTCTGTTGTGTTTTATGTAGACCACTGTACAGTTTTTCTCAGTTGTTTACACACAATTCCTTGTACTTCAGACACAATGATCACAACATGTAACTCATGCACCAACCCCATTAACTGATTCTGCTAAACTACGAACACAATTCCTGCTTTGCACTGAAATTGCCAGTTCTAAAATACACTTTTTTCAAAACACTATAGACAATTCTCTGCGTTTGGCACAATTTTCATGACAGAAATCTCTTGTTTTCACAAGAAACACACAGTGATTCAAAATTCTAAAGTCAATTGCCCTATTATGTACACTGACTCGTCACATCGGCAAACACCTGTCACACAGCTTTACAATTAGTTATCAGAGCTTTGGAAGAGGCAGAGCCACAGCTAGAGGAGTGAGAGTAAGAGGAGGAGAAAGGGGAGGACACGGATGAGGACGAGAAAGGACTGTAATCTCTGATGAGATCAGAGCCATTTTGGTTGACCATTTGGTCAACGAAATTATTTTACAGTAGTTGTTTAGTTGTTTACGTATCTCTCTCCATATTCTACAATCCTCAACACAATTGAGGATTTTTTTTTGATTGGAGATGAAAGTGTATGACCAAAATCCACAAATGCGTGTACCCTTTCTCTAAGCTATGGAAGACACATGTGGAAATATAGCAATTGATGCTTTTCATGGATGGATTCGCTGCTAGGCCAGGAAAAACATTGCATGTGATGTGGATGAGGTGCTGTGGCCACACAAAAACAGAAGAAAGGATGCAGCGTCCTTTTTTTTTGTAACTGTATAGGCTACAGTAAATTCTTCTGTTCTATTGTATGTAGACCACTGTAGGTGCAGCTTTGTGTTGATTGGGATGCACAGTGTGTACACTGTTTTTGTGGGAAAAATAAAATATATTTGTAACAATGTATATGTGTGTTCTGAGTATAAAAACAATATTCTAAAATATAGCACACTTATGTATGTACTGCCTGTAGCAAGTGTAACACTGAGCAAAAAAGGCCTAAATCATTATGATGAATGGAGAAGAAGTGTTTTCCATTTATCATAGTGTTTTACATTAAGCACATCAGGGTTCAATTGGTTGTTAGAAATGTCTATTCATATGATGGTTTGTGTTTGTCATTTGATAACAAAATAGCATTTTGAGAAGAAATAACATTGTTTTGAATGCAAAGTTTCATTTTGCAGGAGAAGTGAGTGGTTTTGCCCATTGTGTGTGTGTTTTTTTGATTTGTGTGTAGAGTTCTGAGAGTATGAGGGATGCTTTCAGGAAATGTGTTTAAACAATTGAGAAAAAGTGTAAAAATAGAAAAGTAAGGAATCACATTTACATAAGTATTCACAGCGTTTGCCATGAAGCTCAAAGCTTAAGTGGAGTCCACCTGCAGTAAAATCAGTTGATTGGACATGATCTGGAAAGGCACACACCTGTCTATATAAGGTCACACAGTTGCTTGTCAGAGCACAAACACCAAGCATGAAGTCAAAGGAATTGTCTGTAGACCTGCAAGACAGAATTGTCTTAAGGCACAAACCTGGGGAAGGATACAGAAATATTTCTGCTGCTTTAAAGGTCCCAATGAGCACAGTGGCCTCCATAATTCATAAATGGAAGACATTTGGAACCACCAGGACTCTTCCTAGAGCTGGCCGGCCGTCTAAACTGAGCGATCAGGGGAGAAGGCCTTAGTCAGGGAGGTGATCAAGAACCCGATGGTCACTCTGTCAGAGCTCCAGCGTTCCTCTGTGGAAAGAGGAGAGCCTTCCAGAAGGACAGCCATCTCTGCAGCAATCCACCAATCAGGCCTGTATGGTAGAGTGGCCAGATGAAAGCCACTCCTTATTAAAAGGAACCTAGCAGCCCGTCTGGAATTTGCCAGAAGGCACCTGAATGACTCTCAGACCATGAGAAACAAAATTCTCTGGTCTGATTGAACTCTTTGGTGTGAATGCCAGGCGTCATGTTTGGAGGAAACCAGGCACCGCTCATCACCAGGCAAATACCATCCCTACAGTGAAGCATGGTGGTGGCAGCATCATGCTATGGGAATGTTTTTCAGCAGCAGGAACTGGCAGACTAGTCAGGATAGAAGGAAAAATGAATGCAACAATATACAGAGATATGCTGGATGAAAACCTGCTCCAGAGCGCTCTTGACCTCAGACTGGGGTGAAGGTTAATTTTTCAGCAGGACAACGACCCGAAGCACACAGCCAAGATCTCAAAGGATTGGCTTCAGAACCACTCTGTGAATGTCCTGGAGTGGCCCAGCCTCCATCCTGGAGGAGTCCAGACTTGAATCCAATTGAACATCTCTGGAGAGACCTCAAAATGGCTGTGCACAGTCCTCTTACATCCAACCTGATGGAGCTTGAGAATTACTGCAAAGAAGAATGAGTAAAACTGCCTAAAGATAGGTGTGCCAAGCTTGTGGCGTCATATTCAAAAAGACCTGACGCTGTACCTGCTGCCAAAGGTGGATCAACAAAGTATTGAGCAAAGGCTGTGAATACTTATGTAAATGTGATTTCTTAGTTTTCTATTTTTGTGGAATGATGTGGAAAAATTTGGAAAAAATGAAGCACTGTGAATACTTTCCGAATGCACTGTACATGTTATAGCCATTTCTGTATAGCTGTAAAATACATACTATTGTAGCTTCAAGCATCCATTTTACTGCACTACACTGTATGAATGGTCACAGGGCATTATACAGCTTTGACTTTATACAGCACATACTCCTACTCTTTCTGAATATTCTATAGTGGAAAGACAACAGTATTATGGAGGACGAGCTCCTATTTCCACAACAGCAGCAGATTGCAATTATGAATATGGTTTTGGCAAATAATTAGATTTACGTAATGAGATAAAAAATCATATTTTGGAAGATGTAACCATATTCGACAATACTGGAAAGTATATGATCATCGTCCCTATGCCCACCTTCCACTTCTCCAGGCAAAAGAGGAAGCATGTGGTGATATTGATGCTGCCTCTATCCACGGTTGGATACGCCACACATGAAGATTCTGTCCTCAATATTTGTCAACAGAAATTATAGCATGCAATGTGGATTAAGTATTGTGGCCGAGACCCAGCCCGAAGAAGAGATAAATACACACCCAACTAACTATCCCCCATTAACACACACTAATTTGCATAAATGTCTGTTTTTTGTTGATGTACATTTCTTTGTTTTTTCTTTTGTGCTGTAAAATACCGATTTATTCGGGAAAATTACATTACATTTAGCTGAAGCTCTTGTACAGAGCAACTTACAGGTATTTACAGGGTTTCAGTTACAGCAGCATTAGATGCCTTGTTCAAGGGCATTTCAGCCATGGGTAAGGTGGGATTCAAACCTGTGACTCTCCGATCCCAAGGCAAACTCCCTAACCACTAGACCACAGCTGTTCTTGCTAGTTAGCACTTGTTGTGTCTTTCCTTTGAAATATCCTGCAAGAAAAAAGGGGGAAGTTATTATTAATGATTACTGTTGTCAGATTATATTAAAACAGCATTCAGTAATTCGAAGGTAGCAGGTGGTAAGATATAACTGTTCAGGAGGAGATTTACTTGAAGTACAGCATATCATGCATATTTTAAGAATATGACATTTTGGCCAGGAATAATGGGTGATTCCTAGAAAGGTTTTGATAATGATCACTTTGTTTCATTTGTCACATTTTACTTTCATTGTCTTAAAACTATGCAAAAATGAAACGATCAGTTTCCATCAAAATTAAACATCTGTTCCTCGAACTGTCAGGCCATTGTGCAGCACACAGGCCAAGAGGACAATGCTGCATTTCTCACAGAATTTTGGCATATTCCCTATTCACCCATTACCAGTCATTGTCATAAGGAGGTGGAGGTGGCTAAAGGGGTATTTTTAAAAGCTGGGAGAAGACAGGGTTGTCTGTGGGTCTCGCTCCTGTTGCTTTTCCTGTCTCTTCTTTACAGTGACACAGTCCTGTCACCTGGCCACACTGCAGTTTGCTGCCTTTCATGCTGTTTAATTCTTAGCGGACGAAAGCTGTCATTTAAAAATGGTCCTCCCTTCTTTCTTTCCTTCTTTCTTTCTTCTTTCTTTCTTTCTTTCTTTCTTATCTCCCTCCCTCTCTATGTCATCTGGCTGTTTCACCTGCTTAAGGATGACAGGGGGTTAGGGAAAGTGTTTGCGTGTGGATGGGAGTGTGGAGGGGTGTGTGTGTTGGGTGGTGGGGTGGATGCAGACAGTCTTGTCTCTCCTTGTCGCTGGCTAAGCTGTTTCACCTTAGCACATGCTGGCATTGTCTTTTTGTCTCCAATCATTTGCATGACCCCTACTCATTTTTCCCGGGCTCATAAAATACATTTCCACGCCATAGACATCTTAAATCTTACAAACAACCTTCAGGTGCTAATATTCTTAACCCAGCCATAGAGGCTTTGTTAAATGCAGTGTTACAAGGGATTAGGACATGGAAAATGAACACTTCAAAAGGGCTTCCCAATGTGGGGATTAATCACTTCTCTGAATTTTTTGGATTCGTGTCTGAGCCCAAACCACATGTGGTAAACTTAGAAGTGTTTAATAGCTTGTGCTAATATTGGCTGTGCTTGATTGCTGTTTAGTTTATAGGTCTCAACAAACAGCTGGGCAATCACACAGCTGCAGGTGACCGAAACAGACTATTCATCAGTTGCTTGAAAAAAGACCGGCCTGCTTTGTTGACAGCTCAGTGCAATGTATTTAAGTCCATCCACATTATTGAAATAGCTCGTATTTGCTTAAGATCTGCAGGACCTGCCACAAAACATTTCAAGGTACTGGGCATGCTTGGCATGCTTCCAGAGGTTGTCTTGCTGATTGTGCATGACAAATTTTGTGCAGTCCCACCTTCTTGGTCCAACATATTGGCAATTCAAAATCCAGTTTTTGACATTTGATGGAAATTGTTTTTGTTGGAAGTGGGCATTGACCAGTGTTTTCAACACATGAGGTTTAGTGGACTTCAAAAACAAAAAAAATGTTTTAAACTGTAGTGTTCTTCAGATAAGCAAATTGTAATTTTGTACAATTACAGCGCCCCCTATAGGCTGAATTGTGCATATCTGAGATGCACATCTAATGTTGTCTTATCTTATAACTGCAGATTGTTCACCCCTGCAGATGGTGGGCTGGGGGTGGGAGGGCAGGGGGGCATAGATCACTCCTGGATGGGGCCTGGCATGCCTGGCCCTAGCTACCTTCAGTCACCCATTCATCCATCCATCATCCCTTTAGCCTCTGATGCTTTGTCTGACAGGAGTCGAAACAGGGGGTCGCTGGGGTGCACATCACAGCAACAGAGAATACAGATGACACAGAGGTGGGTTCACGTTTGTAAATTTTATGACCTGGGCTTTCTGTCTGGCCTAAAAAAAGTTTGGTGGAGCCTAGATATAGGCTATATGTGTGTGTGTGTGTGTGTGTGTGTGTGTGTGTGTGTGTGTGTGTGTGTGTGTGTGTGTGTGTGTGTGTGTTTGGGTGTGTGTGTGTGTGTGTCTGTCTGTCTGTCTGTTTGTGTCTGTGTGTGAGAGTGAGTGTATGTGTTTGGGTGCAAATGTGTATAGGTGAAAATTAATTTGTTTTGTGAGTGTTTTCCCAATGACTTGGTGTTGGGTGACAAGTGTTTGTTGGTACTTCTGAAAGTGACTCTGTGTGCGTGTGTGTGTCTGTGTGTGGGTGGGTGGGTAGGTGTGTGTGTACATCAAAAATATTAATTAAAAAAATAAAATATAAAACAAACCGAAGTAGTTAACCACAACTACACAACTAAGGATGACGTCCTCATGCTGCCTAAAAGCAAAACCAATTAAATTGTGAGGGCATTTAACTTCACAAAATATAAGGAATAAATATGATCATGTGTTTCTGTATAAGAGTGCACCCACATGCAATCAAATATCAGTAAAGGACAAACACCTTTGCACAAAACAATAGCTTTTAAACAATGTTTGGTAAGTTCTGCTTAAAGGTTTTTTCTAACATGGTAAATAATAAAAAAAAGAAAAAAGGCATGTATTAAGAAAAAAATAATTAAACCCTCATGACAAACTATTCTCCTTCCCTTTGATTAATTTTGCTGAGTCATATACTGTAGTTGAAGTCACTAAAAATATGTTGTAAAATATGAGTAACACAGAGATTTCACCATTAGCCAATGCAGTCATTTGTGGAATAACGCAGCGCAACATAAAAAACAGTGTTTATTGATGTATATAGATGTGGTTCCTGACAGTTATAATTTCATATGAAAGCATTAAAACATAATATATTCTTTGGGGGACATCACACATTTCCATACAACTTTTGTTGCTTACATATAATTTCATATCATATACAATTATAGAGACATGTTTCTTCTTCATAATACTACACGGAGGTCACATTCAAACGAAATAAGCAGCTATGTCTCTCTTGCTGAACTACAGTGAACAGTGGGATATCTCCTGGCATTTCCTGTGTGTTCTCTGGTCTTCACAACATCAGATCAATAACAATATCACAAAATAAATAGCAAACATAAAATAAGTCATTGGACGCTTGCCCCTCGATTGGAAATATTTGGAACCATTTTTCCAATGTAGGGACAGTCACGAATATATGTCGACGCGTCCTGAATTAATCAGGATACAAAATAAAACCGGAGAAAGTGCTGTATTTGTTGTTGTTGCCCCCATGCGCTTTGCCGCCGTCCAACTTGACGTAAATCTCATCGCCTGAATCCAGATGAAGTACGACGCTGTTACTTGCATAGTCGTAGTTCTGGTCTGCATCTTGTGCTATTGCACTCGCACGTACCTGCAGATTCAAATGGAAGCCGTTCAATACATTTGTGCAGGCTGTCTGATGACAAGTCTGCTGGGCAATATCATTTTTTAGCTAATATTGGAACTAATGAACTATATCAACCAAAAAGTTTATTTTGGTTTAAAAAAATGGCACATTTCCCCAGTGAATCAGCCTACAGGAAAAAAGAAGTGCGTATCCCACCGAGTATATTATTCTTCTAGTATATCAGAGATCCCAGAAATAACCATGACTCTAGTATCCGCTATCTCATTTCGCAAGTAGCCAGAATGGTTTTAAGCACGGAAACTCGAACGCTCTATTGGGACGATACACAACTGAAGTAGCCTAACCACTTCGGACCAACTTTTCCTCCATGAGCTTGGGTAATATAGCCTACACATAGACAACTAGGCTGTTAAGTATCTAACAATCATAGCATTTCATTACCTACAACAATAACACATTTTGAACACATTCAATTTAAGAATAAAAAAACATTACCTGTCCATTTTTGCAAAGATCGGCCCACATGCTTGTCCCATCTCCTCCACGCATTAGTACGTGGTAGGTGAAGAAGTAGATCCCGGAGACCTGACATGTGAATTTGCCTGTAGTGGGATCGTAATGGTTCCCCAAGTTCGTGACCACATCATCGAACTTTAGCACTTCATATCCTTCGTGTGGATTCTTCAACCCGACATAGAATGCTATTTTAGAACTCCCCAAAGCGGCGCCGACCTCTGCCGTTTCGGTCCTCGCAGTTCCTGACGCCAAAGCGGGAAACCCTGGTTTCCCGGAGATGCCTTTGTCCCCGGGAGGTCCTCTTGGACCAGGTGGCCCCGGTTCTCCCGGTGGTCCCCTCGGACCCGGTTTCCCTGGCCTCCCCGGTTCCCCTCTAGTCCCTTGCACAAACGGTGGAGATGGAATTGCGCTTAAGTCCTGCATAACCTCCATGGCAGTGGCACTTGCTTTTGGGCTGTACGGGTCGCAAATCATCCGACAAGTGCCCATCATTTCGTAATGCGCGGAAGTCTTGGAACTTTGCACAAGCAGTGGTATAGCGATAATTAGCGCTAAGACCATGGCGATGCCTACAACAGCAGCAACTATTCGCTTCCTCTGGAAAGTCCGAGAAGCCAGCGACAGAAAGTCGGGAGGGCTTTGAGAAGTAATCGTGAAAGGTTTTCTTATGATACGTTTCGTAAAGAAAAAAAAGCTTGATCTTGAAACTGAGAGGATGCACAAGAAGAAATGTTTAATGCTAAAGGTAAGTTGTAGGCATAAGCCTCAGGCGGTCATGCCAGTATCACGACGCTTCAGATAGCAGACAGAGTGGAAGCGTGTTGGCATGGCTGGACTGGCACTCGCTTGTTGAGACTGAGCGTGGACCGCTCCAAGCAATCTCGGTCTCTCTATGAGAGAGAGAGAGAGCGAGAGAGAGAGAGAGAGAGAGAGAGAGAGAGAGCTATGCTGACGCAACTTGTGTAGAAACAAATCCTGTTGAAATCTGGATTATGGTCGGAGACAATAATCGTGCAATCTTTATGTATGATTTACAAATCCCTTTTCAAGACGACGAGAAGAATACCGAATTGCAAAACTACCTCAGATCGCTATTGGGTGTCAGGTGTAGGGCTGGTTGTCACCGCCGCAATATTTTAGATGGATTTTAAAAAGTGTTTTCTTTTGAGAACTTGACACAGCAGCTCTGGAATCCAAGAAAAGTAACGCTCGTAAGAGGCGCGCCTTTTGGATGGGCGCTGTCCTTTCAGGACCACTGCGGTCACAGTCGTTTGGAGACATCTTACACTATTTATTATGTGTCACTAACTAAACGCTCTTTTTCACTTTCTCAGTGTCCTCTATGTAAGGGAAGATTGGCGCACAGAAATGTGAGATGTATCTGATGCAAAAAAATTTTTTTTAACGCTTTCGGGAATGCAGCATCATCATACTTTCCCTAAATGCTGCTTTGCAGAGAATGGGGTAGTCTACGAAGCTACATTGGAGTCTACAAAACTATACAGCATGGGTTTTAGAATGAAATCTTGGCAATCATAAGGTCACCCTATCATTCATGCTCCTATCACCTCTATTTGTTCTACACTAACCAAACAAAATCACCATTTTACGCTTTTATACTCCGCTATAATCTCTCTTAACGTGATGTCTTCACGTCTGAAACAAATCTGATAATCCTTGTCTTCTGGTGCAGACGGTTTAACTTTTCACACCCCAACCTCTCAGTTAAGCTAGCAGTTACAAAAAGCATACCCAGTCTTTAATCTGGGTTTGTATGTGACTTTGTCATCGAACAAAATGCACAAATTATTTGACAAACTGAGCAATTTTTGAGGTAACACAGAAATTTAAATGAAAATATGTTCCAGAAAAACACTTCCCTGTAGGATTTATTCAAAGGTGACAAGTGGAAAAATGCCCTCGCTCAATAACCCAGATTGCTTTTGAGTTGCTTTTAAAAAGAGTAAAAGAGAGAGAGAAGTTTGTGGGGCTGGTACTGTCAGGCAGGCACAATGTGTTTTATCAGCACAGTGTCTTTCAATGTGACTACAAACATTCAGTTTACAGTGGTATCATGCCCACTGTCTATTCTATTACATATATGTTTTTAGAGCTGATTCTGGTAGATTGGACTCAGCTTCAGAATCAATAGCTACTGAATGAGAGAGATGACATCTCAACACCAATAAAGCAAAAAGTAATATCTATAGTGTATTGGTAAACATACAAGCAAACAAACAATAAACAGAGGGAGAAATGAAGTCATGAAGCCCAAAAGAAGTTTTGACTTTACTCTCTGGTACAAAGTTATCCATTGAATAAGAGTCTCAGAGATTATTACATTATTATTATATTATACTATTATTATTATATATTGAACTGATTATTCATAAATGAAATGACTACCAATCCAGTTCACAAATGAAATGAGGGGACCGCTTCATCCATCCGCTGAACTTATAATGACATTAGTCTGCACCAGAAAAGACACAGAAATCTACATCAACATAATCAACAGCCTCACACATGCACAGACACGGCATGTGCAAACCCCATCAACAACTCCTTTCAGACAATATGCAAGACACATGCACACACACACATGCACACACGCGTGCGCATACACACACACACATACACACCTAATGGCACCACAGGCTTTGCGGAATGCTGCAGCTGATTGACATGCAAGTGGAAAATATAAGATCATGGGTATGGTTGACATGCTGTCAGATTCTGGCTTATCCCAGTGGATGTGGGTGGGGAGGCCGACTGTGGCAGAGACACAGCCTTTATCTGCAGCCTCAGAGTCGGCAGACCTGCGTTGTGTCAAAGCCCCCGCAGGGCTTCATGTCCCCATCATTAAACCACAGTAATCTGCCACTGAACTGGTCACAGAAAAGCAGAGCTAAATGTTTATGAGGACTCAGTGTGGATTATGCAGACACTCTGTTGGGTTGCATGTTGCCTGTGGTTTACAGCGAAATTTGACATTTTTGGAGTTTAAATTTCAGATTTTAACATTACATTAATAGCAGTTATATTAATTTCCTCAGCAGTTTTACTGATCACATACATGGAATGGAATGCAATAGATACATGTTCTGGTGGCTTATGGTCAAATGTTACATTTGCAGGGTTTTCAAGGAGTTACATTATAACTTTGCAAATGTTCATTTGCTTAACAGCTTCAGTGTTCAAACACTGTGTTTAGCAATACATTACATGACATTACATTTTGTAGGTGCTTTTATCCAAAGTGATTTACAATTGAGGAAAATGAGCAAGCTACAGTGGTCATAGGAGATCAAAGAATAAGTGCAAAAAGAGCAGGCAGATAAAGTGCAAGTGGGGGTTTGACAATTATTGAGTTTGAGTTGTTACCGTGGGTGGTGCATGGAAGAGAAAAGTTTTACGAGCTTGAAAACAGATGGGATGACCCTATTCTTGTAGCAGCTGGTAGCTTGTCCCACCATTGAGGAACCACGTGTCGTCGACTCTCTTCTGTGAGGAGAGGGCAAGGCCAGTCAATATCTTTGTGAAGTCACTTTGTACTATCAACAGGTAAGGTTAAATATTTCTGAGAAATAATTGCATCTAAATCTGAATATTGAATTTGGATATGGTAATATCCATATAATAATTTTAAGATGTGATGAACTTAAAATAACACAAAACCCTATCCTTTTTATATGGGATCTTTGTGTCTTAACTCTTTGTCTAACAGGGTGGTATGAGCATGAAAGGTCAATTTCATCTGAGAGTTCATGCATGGCTTCAGGGTAACATGTGCAGTCATCGCGAGGTTACACTGTACTTTGTTTCAACAAAAGCACCTGTTAAATGACATAAACATACACAGTATGTATGGTATCACGGGGACTTGTCATAATATACAAGGGCAATAAATAAACACCATATATATTATATTTTGTTTTGAATTTAGGTCAGAATGTCCTGTGCTTACTGTCACGATGGCCTGAAGTTTCAACCCCTACTTACCTTGTCTCATCTCACCCGCAAGCATACTGTAGTCTGGTTTGTGTTCAGCATCAGCACAAAAACTAGCACGCCACTGCCGCCTCTCAGCCTCCCGCCTCTCACGTCCTGCTCACACTCGTGGATGGCAGAGGTGACCTTTTCAGTGGAATTTGCACACCTTGCGGCTGTGGCGAATGGAGAGGGTCATACACGGCCTCACCGCACACTGTGGAAGACTTGGATGGGAAGCATGGCTGTGTGGGGTTATAGTACTGTGGTTTATCCAATGACATGGCTCAGAGAGAGACAGAAGCCTGCAGGCACACGAGGGATGAGGAAAACAGGAAGTCATGGCATGGTTAGGAAGATGCATCATTACTTCAGACATGCATGACCTCGAAGTGTGTCCATTGTCAGTGATTTGAATCAGTCATAAGTCACAGGTTGGGTTGAGTTTAAGATTATATTATATATTATACAGCTGTTGCCATAGTGTAAACCTCAGGAATTCAACAAATCACTTAGGGGGCGATTCTCCCAATAGGCGCGTAAATCTTTTTTACGCACACACTTTTTAAGCACTTTTGTCTTGCGCGTATTCTCCCCTCCGAACCTCTGCCACTCCCCTAGCGCTTAACTCCGAAATACAGCGCGTAATTCAACATGAGTGTGATATATGTAAAATGAAAGCAACATCAGTGCCAAGTGCAAGGCTTACGGCTACCAAGGAAACATGGGACAAGGATTTTCTGACTACACATATAAAAGCAGTGGCAGTCCGTGGGAAACAGAAAATGACTTTAAATTTGAATATGCAAGCAAATAAGTGGTGCAAATGATCTTTCTAGCCCATTACTTTAAGAAGTCCGGTTTTACAAAACATATATGCCGCGGTAATGAAATAAACAATAGATATATTCGTTGTGAAGCTCTGTTACAATGCTCACATTTGAGAACTAAAATCACTCCGATGTTTCATGTCCAAATGAATGTCATGACAAACAAGCGATTGTTACCCCGAACGCTGTGGCTTTCCAACCCAACCGAGCAGGTACAAGGATGGCATTTTGGTTTCTGATTATGAGAGGATGTTGGTCATATTTATATTCACACCAATTACGTAATTAAAAAATAATTAATCCATTCATTCATTCATTCATTCATTCATTCATTCATTCATTCATTCATTCATTCATTGTCGTTTGTTTGTAATTTTCCTAGTTGGAGAACAGGTTCGTTCGTGATATCACGTGATATTTTAGAAAAATAATGTCATGGCTATGAGAAACGTTGTCCTTTAAAGAATAAGGGTCAACAACCAAACATTACTGACTCTGCACTTTGGTATGTTATAATGGCAAAACAAATGTTGACATTATAGGCCTAGCCGACATCAAATGCAATATTTAATTTCGCCTTATAGTGGCGCTGGACCTTACTACAGCCCCTGGAGGCGCGTAAAGAGAAAACCGCTTAAGTGGAGGGTAGAATATGCGTAGGGTTCATTTACGAAGCGCGTAACTGACTGATTTCCGCGTAAATGAGAGACTTAAGTCAACAGTAGAATCCGCGTGGGCGCAGTTGCGCGCTTTCTTTCACTTACGCGCCCTTACACGCAGGGGAGAATCGGCCCCTTAGTGTTTAATTTTGACTTTTTATGAAGGCCGTGAAACAGGCGCTAATAATGAATAAATGTTGTTATAACTAAATTTATTATTAGTCATAGTTCCATGAACTCACAACTGGTAACAGCACAATGTTGTCAATATACAGTATGTCTGCAGTGGTATGAAACATTTTGACTATAAAACACAGTGTAACACAACAGAGCATTCCAGTGTGAAAAATAGCCCTTGATGCCATTCAGGACACTCAGCCAGAACCATCTGAGCCCTTAACCAGCTTAGCCCTTTCTAAGGGTGGCAGGCGACCTTCTGGTGACCTCTGCAGTTTCAGTCCCTAGGACCAGGCGGGACTGTGTCGCGTCAAGTGAATCTGTGACATAACAAGCAATCAGCTGCATTCCCCTTGTATAGCGTGTCAAACTGTTCCCACGTCAAAGACATTCTCACCCGGAAGACAGCTCCGCCTAAGGGATGCACAGACACCTCCTCTGCACCGCCCACCCCACCTTCTACTGCAAGCACATGCATCCCAACAGCTGATTACCATCCCAAACAAGACTGAGCGTTAGAGAGGCAGGCTGGGGTGGGGGTTTGAGACAGGGAGTCAGAGAAGCATGTATGTCTCTTCATTGTCAACAACCCACATCATTGACAGCCAAGAGCATGGGAGAGAATGACACTTGGCTGGAATGATGGAAGGAGTGGAAACACACAGCGTTCCATCCTCGCAAATGCATGGCAGTCTGACTAGGCTGCTCGTGTGTCCGCACGTGAGCCAGCAAACAAAAAGGTCAAATTAAAACATTTTGACACCAGAAGAGGCAGGCATGGTCGAGGACAGCTCTTTGGAAATAAATAAAGGCTTCTTTGGGGCATTTTATGACTCTGTTTGGGTGCTGGGGTTAGTGGGGGAATGGGTTGTGAGTGTGTGCGTGGTTGTTATCTCATGTCTCGCTGGCTCTCTCTTGTCTCTGTGGATAAGATCAATATTATTTGCAATGGTGGGTTGTGGCGGAGAATGTGCACATCATAAATTCCTCAGCCATCTGACACATCATCATAGTGCCCGGACAAAATGTTTTAAGTGCCAGTTTTTTATATCTTGCAGTTCTTGCAACAAGAATATTTCCCACAGAAGTCACGTCCAAGGTGACTGAGGTAAACGACAAACATGCAAATAAAATTGTACGGTTAAATTGTAGTCTGCATAATTGTACTAGCTTGTTGTAGTGTACCCCAACAAATGTATTGACAATATACAACTGCCATTTTGACTATAAACAACTGCCATAGACAACTATACTCAAGACCATAATAAAAGTAGTTCAGTGGCCCTCTCCCCCTTCAACAAAATATGTGCGAGATTTAGTAAGTTGTATTATGTGGCATTACCTGAGAGCTTGTTGTCTTGTTGCCTGACCTATATGTTTTCATTTGTGTTTGTAAGTGTGTGTGCATGTGTGTGTGTGTGAGAGAGAGAGAGAGGCAGAGAGAGAGGGAGAGAGTGTGAGTGTGTGAGTCTATGAGAAGCCCTGGGCTGTGTAAATGTGTGCAGTGACACATTATAACTCCGCTAGACAGATTTGGGCTTGCCATTGAAGGTTCCTCCACTATGCGTAAGAACAGTGTACTAAGTGCGTGAGGGAGACCAGACAGACATGACCCATATTGATGGGAAAGATATTGATGACTTCATCTTTGCTATAATTTATCATGTCAGCAAAGAAACAAACACATACATACATACATACATACATACATACATACATACATACATACATACATACATACATACATACATACATACTTACATACATACATACATACATAGAGAGGAGAGAGAAGAGAGGTGTGTCACAATATGGTTTAACTATATGGACACTTGGTTTCACAGTCATTTTGTTTAAATCTGGCACTGAACATGAAGCTTAAATTGCTGACTTCTTTTCAGCCCAATGTTAAGTCAGTGGGTAGAATTGTCTTTAGAACTAGCATTGGCAGGGTCGTTGTCTTTAGAACTAGCATTGGAAGGGTCGTTTGTGTAATGGCATATGCGTTAGTGACTGCAAAGTGATAGTATCGGTGGTAAAATGGTGGTAAAGTGCAAATATTCGATTTCTAATTCTAATTCGAAGTCCTAATTAGTAAGTAAGCAGGTCATTTTGGAAGTAAATTGTGGTTGTAGTTAATTTTGTAAGTAAAACTTTGGAAGTCGTGCAAACAGTTGGTAATGAGCAGTAAGTAGTACATTTTGGAAGTAAACTGTGGTTGTAAGTGAATTGTGGAAGTACATTTTGGACATTTGGGTAGCAGGTAGCTAAACTGTGGACACACGCTAAAGGATTGATCACCTTTAGTGGGGCCGCCTCAGGGGAGGGTGTACAGTGAGTAAAGGCCCGAAACACCCGTTGATCCTGAGGTACACTGCTGAGGATGTGTCCCACATAGTGTATGGATAATTGTAATGGCTGTAGTTAGGAAAGCCTGAAGTGTGGTACAATGGGTGCTCTCCTAGTATGTATATGGTGCTCTCCCCACATGTGCAAGTGTCTTGTATTTTTTATTTATTTATTTATTTATTTATCTATTTATTTATTTATTTATTTATTTTAATTGTTAAGGACATGTTGGAGGAAACTGCAAAGGCTTGCCAGTGGTCCTGGATGAGATGCATGTTGTTGGCATGGTGAAAGCCATGGGGGAAAGCGATAGGTAGGTGCTGCTGAGTGGATCATGTAAACGGCCCAAGCAGCCCCAGTCACTGTAACGGTAGCCGGCTGGTTCAGGTTAACCCTTGTTGAGCATCTGTCTCTACGGCTCCAGTTGACCATCCCCTCAGCTGCTCTGTCCTGTACAGCTCACATGAGGTTGCGTGAATAGCTGTAGTCAGCGGCCAGTAGTGCGTGTTACACCTGGGAGTAGGGACTAACAGCCTGAACTATTTACTTGGTTATAGATAGTGTAGGGGTAGGTGTAATAGCTATAGTTTCTCCCTAAGGTGCTCTTCCTACATGCACAAGTACTGTGTGTTCTTTGTAAACTTTGGTCTAGCATAGCTAGTGACTGCTGTGAACAGGGCAGCTGACAACAAGGGAAAGACTTTGTGACAGACTGGAAAGACAGCTGACAGGAGGGAATAGACCCCACTGGAGCTTATATGGGTTAGCTCCCCAGATAAGCAGTGGCAAGTTCATTGAACTGAGCCATGTCCACATTTTGCTACGTCTAATACAAGAGATATACCCCTAGAGTCAGCGAGAGCAGGGGTGGAAGATGACTCACAGGCAGGATTCACGGCTTTAGACACTGGAACGGAAATAACTATGAGAAGGTCGAGCGACTTAAGGGAGGATGGGGAGGTGGGGTTATCTGGTGGAATAGAAAGGGAAGAAGAAAGTAGTGAAAGAGTAATGAGAGAACAATTAGAAAAGAAAGTACAGGTTTGTTCCTGTGGCTGGCAGAAGATTACAACAGTGAGAGGCCTTAAAATCCATCTGGGGAAGAAGGGGTGTGGAGGAACCGCATTGAGCAGTACTTTCTAAGAAGTCTGCGGAGTAAGTCGGCTGAAGTCCAGCGGCAGGTAGAAAACCACAGTTCGCAGGATATCAGAAACGAGTCTTGGAAGAGAGGGAGGAGGTCAGAGGGACTGAGGGAGAAGGAGAGCCTAGCCTGTCAAAAAGGGAGAAAGCCTGGGAGCAGAAAGCTAGGGTTAGTTGGCTACAGGCGAAAGATAAGATGACTTGGGAGTCCGTAGACAGAGACTTGGTAATGGTTGGTTGTGAAAGGGTTGTTTAACCAGGAAAAGGGAGGGATATTGAGAACCTCAAAAGAGGAAGTAGAGGAGTACTTGAGGAAAACTCATTCAGATCCAGGGAGGGAGGGAGGATTAGGTTTTCCGCCTGACATGCCACCTTTGGGGGAGATAGAAAGTCAGATGGATGTTGTGCCACCTAGGTGGAAAGAGGTAGAGGCTGTGGTGAGAAAAGCTAAGGCTTCATCAGCTCCAGGGCCTAATGGGGTGCCATATCGGGTATATAAGAATGCCCCAGGGGTTCTTAGGTTTCTGTGGAAGTTGTTTAACGTTGTGTGGCATAAGCAGAGCATTCCAACAGCATGGTGCAGGGCAGGGGGTGTGTTGATTCCAAAAGAAAAAGAGTCTGTTAGAATAGACCAGTTTAGAATGATCTCTTTGCTTAATATGGAGGGGAAAATCTTCTTCAGTATAGTGGCTAAGAGACTTGTGCAGTATTTGAAAAAGAATGGGTTAATTGACACAACAGTGCAGAAGGCAGGAATCCCAGGTTTTGCTGGATGCATTGAGCACACTAGTGTAATTTGGCACCAAATTCAGACAGCAAAGCAAGAGGGTAGGGAGCTTCATGTAGTTTTTTTGGACCTAGCTAATGCCTTTGGCTCGGTGCCGCATAGCCTGAATACTTTAGAGTGCCAGTTGAGATTGTGAATATAATGAAGGAATACTTTAAAGATATTACATTGTGTATAGGTACAGGGGAGTTTGTATCAGACTGGCAGAAGCTAGAAGTAGGCATTATGGCAGGGTGTACGATCTCACCACTTGCTTTTACAATGGCAATGGAAATGGTAATAAGAGCTTCTAAGTGGGTGGTGGGAGGGGAAAGGCGTCGGGAGGGACTGCGTCTCCCGCCAATTAGAGCTTTCATGGATGACATGACTCTGTTAACAACAACGGTGCCATGTACAAAAAGGTTGTTAGAAAGGATAAATACAAATCTCAGGTGGGCGAGGATGAGGATAAAGCCTAGTAAGTCAAGGAGTATCTCAGTCACCAAGGGAAAAGTGGTAGAGCAGAAGTTCACGGTGGAAGGTGAGGAAATCCCATCCATCAGGGTGAGACCAGTGAAAAGCCTGGGGAGGTGGTATAATGCAGACCTGAGTGATCGAGAGCAGGTAGAGCAGCTTAGAAAAGACGTGGTGGAGGGATTGGAAAAAATTGACAGGTCAGGGCTACCAGGAAAGCTGAGATTGTGGTGCATGCAATTTGGACTGTTCCCTAGAGTAATGTGGCCCATGTCAGTGTATGAAGTACCATTATCTAAAGTAGAGAAGCTAGAAAGGGTGGTTAATTCATACGTTAAAAAGTGGTTAGGGGATCCACGGTGCCTAAGCAGTGTAGCTCTGTATGGGAAGGGCATACTGCAGCTGCCAATAAACAGTCTGGTAGAGGAATTTAAGTGTGCTAAGGTTAGGACAGAGCTGTTGTTAACAGGGAGCAAGGACAGGATAGTCAGTGGTCTGGCTCCTAACCCGAGCAAAGGGAGAATGTGGAAACCAAAGGTAGCAGTGCAGGAGGCAGAGGCAGCCCTTAGACATGGAGAGATAGTGGGGAATGTCCAGATTGGGCGGGGAGGCTTGGGGCGTACATCAGGGAAGCCAATGTGGAGAAAGGCAGATCAGAAGGAGAAAAGGAGATTGGTTGTAGAGCAGATACGCAGGCAAGAAGAAGCTAGTAGACAGGTAAAAGCTGTGTCACTAGCAAAGCAGGGCCAGTGGTTGAATTGGGAGGGAGTAGAGAGAAAACAGGTTACTTGGAGGGATTTGTGGAGTATGGAGTCTAACAGGCTAAAGTTTTTATTGGGAGCGACGTACGACGTGCTCCCATCGCCAGATAACCTGAGAATCTGGACAGATGGGGATCCATCATGCACACTCTGTTCAGGTGTAGCCACATTGAGACATATACTATCTGGCTGTAAAGTTAGCTTGGCCCAGGGTCGCTATACGTGGCGTCACAACCAAGTATTAAAATGCTTAGCAGCAGGAATTGAGAGTAGGAGGCAGCAGGTAAATGCAGAAGGTAGTCATAAAAAAGGTATCCAGTTTGTGCTGGAGGGTGAGAAAAGTAAGAGAGCCGCAAAGTCAAGGAGTACTACACAGGAAGCAAAGGATTGGCAGATGCTTGTAGATGTGGGTGGAAAGTTGGTGGCCCCTCAAGAAATAGTTACCACTAACTTGAGGCCAGTCATAATCTATTGGTCGACCAGCCAACAGGTAGTGTATTTTATTGAACTCACTGTCCCATGGGAAAGCTCCCTAGAGGAAGCATATGAAAGGAAAAAGCTTAAGTATGAAGAGTTGAGATTGGAAGCAGAGCAGAAAGGATGGAGGGCAAGAGTATTTCCAGTAGAAGTGGGATGTAGAGGGTTTGTAGGGAGGTCAGTCATTTCATTGCTAGGGGAGCTTGGGGTTGGTGGTAAGAACAGTAAGTCAACAGTAGAATCCACGTGGGCGCAGTTGCACGCTTTTTTTCACTTACGCGCCCTTACGCGCAAGGGAGAATCGGCCCCTAAGTTCTTAGATGCAGTACACCAGCAGCAAAACTGCTCATTTACTCTGTGATGTAGTTTGAAGTGCGACTTTAATTTACCGAAGTGTGAAAAGACTTAGGAGCCTCAGAGTAAACCAGACATGTCCAAAGTCCGGCCCGCGGGCTCCTTTCATCCGGCCCGCAGCACCTCTCAGAAAACAGGTGTTAGCCTTTCTTGCTACAGAGCCATAACTACCCGCGAGGAATGCCGATGATTCTTTTGATACGCTAAATCGCGCGCAACTGCTTGGCTGCGCAGAGAACAGGTCTGGGGGAGGTGTTAATAGTCTTCACCGCCTTGCAATTTCTTTTGGCAATTATTCAGCGGCTTATGGCAGCACCAACCCAAAGTATATCGACATTGTAACAGTATTCTTGTTTTTTGCACACTTACTAGTTTGCTCTTTGGTAGGCATTATTCGCGGTTTTATTTCGCAAAGAAAAATCATACATCTTGCTATTATGTCGTGTGATGTTATTAAAAATCATACATCGATGTGCGTCTTTTATTATAATTGCTTGGCCACGCAGACAGTAGGCGACTGTAAATAAAAAGAGGAAAATTGACAACGAGGGCCGCCGCTTCCAAGTGGAAAAGTGAATATTTTTTTCACTGACATACGAAATATGCAAAGAGACGTGGCTGTTTTCAATGAGTTTAATCTCAAGAGTCACTACCAGGCGAGATATGCTGCTAACTACGACAAGCTAGCGAGGAATGAACAGTGCAAAAAATGACAGCAAGTGGGAGGTGTCTTAATGGCACAGCAGCGTTTTTTACAAAAACTCGTGAGTCAAATGAAAATGCCACAAACATCGCTCAGTTACTGATTTTTTGATAGGAGTGGATGGTGAACGTAAACATGAGCAAAGAGCTTCGCTCCAAAACACCTGCAGATGGAGCAGCAGCTCTTGTCAACTTTTACTGCCCGCTGGATAAAGGCAGGTTCCAAGAGATTCGAACATTTGCTAAAAAAATCATGAGCTTATTTGGCTCGACATACCTGTGCGAGAAGACATTCTCACTTATGAACTTTAACAAGAACCGTGTGAGGACAAGACCAAGTGACATCTTGCGCATCAAAACCACTGTCTTTGAGCCAGAGCTGGCCTTTTTGCTGCAATCTAAATCTCAGTACCACCTATCACATTAGTGCAGGCAAGTTATTTGTTTTCTGGGGTAGCCTAAATAAATTCTAAAAACACAGTGATTTGTGTGTGATTGTGATCAAAACCCTCAGTGGTGTGTACTTCTGAATAAGATAACTGATTTTATCACTGGTCTTGAAATATAAAATGCACAGTAATTTTGGTAAAAATACATGTGAAGACATAAAAAGTATGCCATTGCAATAAAATATTCATTAAATAGTTCATTTGCATATTATTATTATTATTATTATTATTATTGTGTTATTATCGTGTCATTATAATGGTTGGCCCTCACACATGTTCACCTCGCCAAATCTGGCCCCCCTGGCAAAAAGTTTGGACACCCCTGGAGTAAACAATCTCCCTATAGCCCTCTCATCCAAAGCGGGCCACCAAGGTTATGTTAATGTGGTTGAGCAACTTGTGAAATTGTGGACCGGGAAATGGGGAGTGGGGACTTCCAGTATGAGCCAAGTCTGCTGGAATAAGGCTAGAGTTGTGCAGACACCATGTATTGTCTCGTTGTGCAATATGAGATGAGTCCCTCAGCAGAAGGGACCGCAAGCAAATGAATTCAGCTTGAATAAGCTTGAGGTATGATGTAAGAGCCATGTTCTATTCTACTCTATTCTAATCTATTCTATTCATATAATCTTTTTATATATGTCAATTTACATGAACACTTTTTTGTTGTTATTTACTATTTATTCCAAATGAAAATCTAATGCATGCATGCTTACATGGAACATTCTATTCCGATCATGTGTTTACATGGATCATTTCTATTCTGTGCCATTACTCTGATTAAAAGTATCTATGTAAATGGATAGACTCCATTAAGATTAGAATGCTGTATTGATTTCAATAATTCATTTTCAAGTATGATGGGGGTCCATGACTCTTTCAATTTGATGGTATGTAGCTTACTATATCCTGGACTATATGACATGCCTTTGAAATAGATGGTTTTCATAATATTAGTCCCCCTTTTCCCTACACTATACAAGAGGGCCGTGCTGTGTCCAGTGCTGTGTCTCTTTCTTTTCAACATGCATTTGTCACCAGCGGACTGCTCTTTCTCAAGGGCAATAAACAAAATGACCCTACATGGTTACTACACACCACACATGACAAATATGAGAGGGAGAAAAAAAGCCAGAGAACTGCCTAATGGCATATTCTGGAACATAGTCAGTATCATCATAAACTGTAGACAGCACTTCAGGAGACTTCATGAGACACTGAATGTCAACATGCCACCAATAATCCACTCTGACATTCTGTGGCCAATCTATTGTCCAGCCCATGTTTCCCTCTTTTCTCTCCTGGCCCATGTAGTGAATAGATGTGTGTCTGTTGACATTTTGTGCACCCGTCCACTTCCAGCCATGCACATGTCCACCTTTGACACTTAACATCAATAGGCACATAAATAGACAATGATATTTGGAAGCGTCAAGAGCATGCCACTGATGCAGTGAGCTGCCTGAAGGGTTTAACCTTCCTCGTCCAGAAAAGGCAGGCTGATGTAGTGGTGGTGACAGCCTCTAACCTGCAGTCGCTCCCTCGGCTTGCATGGGATTTTAAATTACTTTAAAAGTAATCACTAGGCTACTATTACCATGTTTTAATGAGGAGAGACGGAAAGAGACAGAAACTCTCCCCTATGCTCTACATTTGAGAATGGTCATAATTTTAAAGCCATATGACATTACCACTATATAACAGATAGGCCTATAGTGTACTAATAACACCTATTAACAGGCCTGTAATAGAACTAATAAAATGCCTATGGTATACAGCATTTATATGGGTTATATGGGTAAAAGGATGTGAATTGGTCGGCTTATGGTGATACTACAAGAATGTCCTTGACTGTTCTCTACTCCAAATTCTGTGCCCACTCTAGAGTTGATGAGGTCAAATAAGAAATGAGGTCTTAAGCCACATTGTAGAGTTTATGTTATCAGAGTAGGCATAAAATTAAATAAAAATACTTTCACCCACTGCAACACAACACTGTGCCAAACATATCCCATTATTGTGCCAAACATATCCCATTATTTTGTCTTTTAATATTTAGCTAGTGCATAAGCCATATAGTAGGCCTAGCTGATATGATACACAAGCTTGCTTTCTTTAGTCATTTTAGTCTTTTTGACTTTTTTTCTCGTCACAGTCTATCAATCCACAAAAAAAACGGAACAAACACTGAATCATACCAAAGAAAGACACCTAACCAGGCGGATTGTTTATTATAGGAAACGTTTTGACTTTTTATCAGAGCCTCACTGCTTCAACGTTCTCTGTTTTTATCTACTTCACACAGCGCATCAGAGGGCGGGGTAAGTTCGTACTAACGTCACAGAGTTACATAGGACGAAGGCAGCCCTGCTGAGAAGTCAACCTAGCGTAGACGTCAAGTAGGTAAATTATGTAGCATGTTTAGAGTAGGTTGGTCTTTTCTCCTGTCGTATTTTTGAACAATGCTGTAAACTTATATTAAGCCACGAGGTGTCAGTTTCTTGAATATTTAAATTCTTAGCCATTACTGGAGTGAGAAAGTTCCATCAAGTTGGTACGTTGCTAGCTAGCGCTGACCATGCCGAAATAGTCAGATTGTGTAGCGCGCTACAAGTAACCTACAATTAAGTTACAACCTGTAAACAGTTTACAACATTATTTTTGTACTGAAGTCAGTTTAGGCCATACGTTATTTTGTCGTGTTAGCAGTGCTCCTATGTGGATTTACAACTATCGCTAGGAACCCAAAGTTATAGGCTACAATTACGAATACCTGTTGTTGGAAAACAGAACAGGCCAATTTACTGTACATCGTGTAAGACATTTAACCGTTACACAAGCAAAGTATTAACGTTGTATGTGCAGACCTGGTCTATAACTAACACTAAATTAATTAGGCCAGTCAAAGGACAGCGGTAGGCTATCTGAAAAAAAAAGTACAACACCTTTATAATCCCCCAGGATTTGCCATAGCCATGTCTCAAGGGGATATGAAGCAGCCTCTGCTGACATCTCCACCGGCCACACAGGGCTCGCTAACTGATCCTCTCACCGACGCCCCTCTTGTGGGTATCCTGGGCACAGGGGATTTCTCTCGTTCTTTAGCACAGAGGTTGGTGGCATCCGGCTACCGCGTGGTTGTCGGCAGTCGCACTCCCAAACGCTCAGCTGGACTTTTTCCTGAGGAGGCTGACGTGACGACTCAACAAGAGGCCGCTTCACGGGCCGAGTTGGTGTTCGTGGGTTTGTTTGTGGAGCACTATTTGACGCTAAGGGGACTTAAAGAGGTTCTCGCGGGGAAAGTACTAGTGGATGTCAGCAATGGCACGCAGATCAACCACAATGAGCCCTCCAACGCGGAACAGCTCGCCGCGCTCTTCCCTGACAGCGTGGTCGTCAAGGGCTTCAATGTCATCTCCGCCTGGACGTTGCAGACTGGGCCCAGAGACGGTAGTAGACAGGTGTGTGTTTAGAGATGTCATACCTCATACCTGTCATACCACTTCGTATGGGTAAGAAACTGTACTCGTTATTGTTATCTTTGGAGAGGTCATGCAGCGCTCAAACCATCTTTTTGTTTTCTCTATTTTATTCAACACATACGCAAACACACACATCAATCTAGGCCTCAAGCACTAGTAGAAAACACAACACTAACCTGATAATAAATGGGTAATAACATCTGTTGTTATACATGAATATATTTGGTAAAAACATGTTTTCATGTTATGTCCTTTTATGTCTGGTAATTTTCATGTTTAAATATGTTTTTGTACTCCCTCTTTTGTGCAGGTGCTGCTGTGCAGTGACAGTGTATCGGCCAAGAACTCTGTGGCCCAGCTGTCCCGAAACATGGGCTTCATTCCTGTGGACCTGGGCCGTCTCAGCTCAGCACGGGACATCGAGAACGCCCCCCTGCGTCTCTTCCCCACATGGACCAGGCCCATCCTGTGCGCTCTCAGCCTCTTCCTCTTCTTCTTCCTCTTCAACTTCTTGCATGATGTCCTCCACCCATACATCACGTCAGGCAGGAACGTCTTCTACAAGCTGTCTGTCGAGACCGTCAACGTCACACTTCCAGCTGTTGCTATGGTGATGCTGGCCCTGGTTTACCTCCCTGGCTTGCTGGCCGCGTTCCTTCAGCTTCAGCGTGACACCAAGTACCGTCGCTTCCCCGACTGGCTGGACCGCTGGCTGCTGGCCCGGAAGCAGATGGGTTTGCTAGCGTTCCTCTGTGCTGCACTACACGCCATCTACAGCCTCTGCCTGCCCATGAGGAGATCAGCCCGCTACATGATGCTAAACGCAGCCTCTAAAATGGTAAGAAGTACATTACACTACATTTCCTTACAGTCTATTACACTGCATTACACTTAGATGGTTTTATTGACTGTATGCAGATGCTGGGACTAATAACAAACAATTTTTTAAAACTCTGTGGCTTGTTAAGGTTAGGGTTAGGGGTTGGGTTTGATTACGTTAAAAAGTCAGAAACATTCAACAAAATGAAACCGAATTTCAACAAACAACCTGCAATGTCTTTGTTGCCATACTATCAAAATAAAGTGTTACTTGACGGTTTTATCCAAAGTGACATAAAATAAAGGAAATAAATCAGGCTCAATAAAAGATTACAGAGTAAATGTAAGAAGAAGAAGTTGAGCGTGCAAGTAGGTATAAGTTAGATGCATTGTACTGCATTTACTGTATATATGGGTCATTCCATATCAACTCAACCAGTGCTGAAAATTGCACCAAATATACCTCTATGGGAGCAATGAAAAATCCCCAAGTTTCAGATCAAAATATCAAGGGGTATAGATTGTATGGCCCTTTAAACTTTATAGTGGGGGAACCTATGTATCTGATTTGGGGGACCGTTGGCTTTGCATGTTAATTTTTGGAGACCATTATATATTCATTCTAGGGGTTCTTGCCACTTTTAGTGCCTACAGAAAGGTGAGATTTGTAAACATACATTATCTATGGGAGATTCTACAGAATTGGTGCAAATTGCTGTCCCTGAACCAAAAATATAGTTTAAAACCCTCTTTTGTAGGAAAATGTTTGATGATATAAAGATGTAAGCAAGAAGCAATCAAAACCCATTGTAATATTTGATGTAGCTGCTAGCTTATTATAGAAAATATTTACGAAAATGAACCGAATTAACCAAAACGTGTTGAAATTTTGGTTGTGACGTCTTTGTTCGGTAGAAACAAAATGGCACTGTTTTCTTCATTTTGAGAAATAAATAGAATATAAATATAAATAGAATAGAAAAAAATGGGATGGTGAAAGTCCACACAAGTTGATTCACAAAATTTTGTTAACGGTTTCAGTGTTTTCCCCAAAGCGTCTAAGCGTGTCGGCACCGATACGCTTCTTTTTTCGCTGATACGCATCAAGTTTTGCCGAGACGCTTTCATAAAATGCCGATACGCTTAAAAATCATGCACAAAAACATTCCCCCCGGGATTTTCCCCGAACAAGAAGCCCCAATTTAGTCAAATGTAGGCTGCGTTTTTAGGAAACTTCCGTGGTGGGTGTGTAAACTACTATACCGGCGAAACTGGTCAATCACATGCCGATTACAGTGCTCCTTTGTTTTTTTTCCGCCAGTCACCTCGGGGCTACTAAAACTGCCTGACTTTGACTGTAAATGCTACACAAGAAGGAAGGAGAACGCTCTCCTTGGGACATGCTCATGTAGAAAGAAAACTTTCTCCACAGTGTACAGAATGCGATCAGATCATCTAGCTGCTGAAAGAGAGTGAGAGAGAGCGTGAAAAGCAAATCCTACTTTATGTAGAGCAGAGTCAAGACTGTTTCATTGAATGGGACACTCGTGGAATATAACTAATAAATTGGTCCTTACGTCTTTCTGGATTTGTTGATGGTTCTTTTTAACAAAGTGTCACAATCCGCAATTATTTGTGATTATTTCAAGCCTAATAGTGTACGTTGTTACTGTTTGGATTTCCAGAAAATTAGCTTCATTTCAGACCGGGCTGCAGCCTGTATGGGGTTGTTAGCGCGCTAACGCTAGCGAACTACGCTAACATAATGTTTTAAACTGAAAACTGCCACTTTACTCACCAACACCAACCTAGATACTAATACTGATATTAGCTGAAGTGGAGAAAGTAATATAAAGTTGTAAGGTTATTGCAGCGTGTTAAATTCAAGGTGAGTCGATGACTGTTAGCATTACCACATTACCAATCATTTCAATGAGCTTTGTTGTTAGCTTGTTACAGGAACACTGAAATAAGAATTTGTTGTCATCAGACATCATTCTAGATAATACTACACTACACTGAATTATATTTATCTGCAGAATCTAAGATCTGTGGTACCAATTCAGCTTTCATGTGGCCATACGAGTTTTTTGTTCATTTTATTAAAAGTGTTATGTTTCCACCAGCCTTCTGGGACCAAAATTTAGCTTCAGATCTTCCTAGAATGCACCATTTTAGCTCTAGAATTTTTGTTTTTTTCCCAGGGTGCATGCCCACCAATCCTCCTAGCTACCGTGCCACCGCGTCATCGTATTTACATCAAAATTTAAACCCTTCTTTTTATTTCTGGGGAAAACACTGGGTTTGACTTCTTTGGACTTTCATCACGGCGCGGACATGAAACAACACCAAGATACTGCCTCTGAAAACACCAAGGGAATAGAAACGTATGCAGAAGTTGAAACCCTCTGGGGAAAGCGCAACCCGGACAGGGCCCAGTAGGATTTAACATTCCATTTATTTCCATTCATTTTAGCATCACTTTGAAATCAAATGACTTTACATGAGAAGAGCTCCGTACCTTGATGTTAGCATTGTTGTGAAGACACAGCAAAAATTATTTGCTCCAATTGGAAATCTGTCATGTTATTGCCTTGTAAGAAACATTTATCTGAAATAATGCGAAAAATGACTTCACAAATCATGCAATGGCTAGTGAGTTTCTGCACAGGAGAAAATTTACTGTACTCTTTACATAATAACAAGATATAACAAGCCATAACCATGTCCGTTTATTCTATTCATGTTGGAGAAATTCCATCAGTATTTCTCGCAAAATAAACTTAGAAATAGGTATTTGTTTGTAAGTGGAATTGCTATCTTTGTGGATTTTACTATTCGATGCAAGTGAAGCCCAAAGAAAAATGGCTAAGCTAAGATACACGCTATAGTTTGGTATGTACATGCTAACTAGCTAGCTCCCTTGATGCTGTCTTGCAAGACTGCCTGGAACCAAAATTAGTAGAAGAAGAGTCAAGCCTCCCACTCCAGGAAATGATTGCATCTAAGCTGTCTTATTTGTGATTGAGCATCTACCACTCAATTTATGGTATTTGGGTTTGTTGGCCGGCGTCACTGAACGTCGCTGCGAGCTTGCGCAGTAGTCTGGTGACCAATTCGAATTTAAAATCTGGTTTTATCGGCTCCCATTGAAAATGGCACCATCCCTCCGTCCATTCTGTTGTACTGTCTATAGAAAACACTCTTGCTAATAAACGATGTGAAGACTTATGAATCTCCGTCCCTCATTTTGAATGCCAGGACCTTTGTTATACAGCCGGTGAAGTTTGGAGTTTTTTCAAGCTATTTTAATAGTTTAAAAACAACATTATCTTTAAGCTTTACATGATGCCCTTAGCAATAGCATTGCCAGTGTTTTCGACCAAAATGTACAATGTACAAAACATACAATGACTAGCGTTATATTCTCTTTCAAACTGTATGTTACAAAATACTTAGGTAATTCAAAAAAATACATATAAAAAATTATTATAAAAACAACCATACCCGAAAACAACTATCTGTGAACTCTTCCATTAAAAAATATTAATACAGGCCATCTTTATGGCGTCCACTGCAGCAAAATATCAAACTTGAGGGAAAAAGGGATAAGAAACTGGGGGAAAAAATGGAGACATAATTTTTCTCAAAGTTCAGGGACCCCAGAAGGCAGTTCAACCACTCTCCAAAAATTAACATTGAAATCCCACGAAAATACATAGGCTCCCCCACTATTAGCCCTTTTTCGCTCTCTCTGATTGCTGCATTCATTTTTAATGTTTTTTGGAGGCCCATAACTTCATTTCTATACAAGGCATAGGCCTGAAAATTGGTTCTCTTGTCAATTCATGCACGCTCGTTCAGAATTCTCTGAATTGGCCTAGCCAGTGATGATTAAAATTTACAGGCATCTCAAAACTGGATTTTTGTTAGGCAGAATGTATATTTTTTACTTTCTGACCTTCAGCTGTGAGACCTTCAATTGACATAGATAGTAGAGTAGAGTAATAAAACTTTCACCACTTAAAGATACATGTATTGGCTATGCCTGATGAACATCTCAAATCCACTCCTTCATATTTTACTCAGCTTATGCAAAGAAGCACGTTCCCTGTACATATACTCTATATTTTTCACTTTTTTGACCATTAGCTGTGAGACAACCAATTGAACCAATTATTTAATTGTTTTAATTATTAAATAGTTTGACTCATTAAATTGTTTGAATCATTGAGTAGAAACACAATATATTTATATAAAACATTAAATTATGGTTTTAGAGGGTACTGAAAATGGTCACAACTCAGAAAATACTAGCCTGGGTGTGCCCATACTGCCTGTGACGCTGCATTTACATTTCGCGAGCAAGTCAGTCTGGCCAAGCTGCCTATCTAAACCATTTCTGCTCAGTCCTCAGATAGGGGGCCAATGAAAATCGAGCATTTCAAAAGGCAATGACGCGGTAGTTTGGCGACCGGAAATCTATCTCAGTCACTGTCTACATGGTGAACGTGGAGCAACCGTAAGATTTCAATGCATCTGTAGCTGCTGTTTAGGACGAATTCAAAGGGAGGTTCTATCTGAAAATAGAGCATGCAAAGGGCAGCCCTTGAAGCATTTGTTGCGGGAAAGGGCGTTTTTGCAATGCTACCGACCGACTTCGGTAAAAGTTTAATTTATCAGTTAGCCCTGCTGGTAGCCAAGTCCATGCTTTGCGCGGACGCTGTTGTTGTGGTCATGTCGCCTTTGATCGCACTGATTCGTTTTTCGAATATCAATATTGAATGACCAACACCAGCCACTCTCATGTTTACCTCACAAGTCCGACAAAAATCCTTTAACGCCATTGCTATATGACTACAGATTACTACTACTTTTTGTTTGGATCAAGCAGTTTCTTTCGCTACGCATCAGAGGACAGAGGGGTGTGATTGGTTGAAGCTTCGTCCAGTAGCAAACAGGCATTTGAAAGAGGCGGGTTAAGCCCGCCTTCTGAGAAATGGATTTACAACACAGCTTGGCCAGACCAATGCTCTCAGAGCATTGACAAGTCGCGATAGCCAGGCTAGAAAATACCCCTTTGGACCCACTTTTTCAGGGTGGTGGATGACCACATAGATAGTAGCCCAGAGTAAAAAAAAAAAATCCCCACTTTCACTACCCATTCACGCATACAGACCAATGAAAGGTTAGAAAGGTCAGCAGCAGTGTGTGGTTGGGTGTAGACACTTTAACCATGCCAGAAAGAGCTGGAATCAGAAAACTGTTGCACAAATCAGTTAAGACTTTGACTAACTTAAGTCAGTCTATGCTGCCAAGGGTTGTGGGTAACTTAAGACTCTTTTCAAAACAAAAAACATGGCGGACAACAGCCGGTCAGTGCCATTCACACATTCAGAAAATCTTGCCATTTTAGAGGAGTTTAACTCATATAAGGGTGTTTTGTTGGGGAAATTTAATGAAGAATGTAGTAATAAGAAAAAGCATGAAGTATGGAGGAAAATTACGGACAGCGTCAACAGCGTAAATCCCTCAGCTGTACGTGACATATCAGCTGTTCAAAAGCGTTTTAAAAATATGGTACAAGAGGCGAAAAAGGAGTTATATAAAAGAAAAAACCCCGGCACGGGAGGAGGTGCGCTGAAGAAGCTGAAAGTGACGACTGAAATGGTCATAGAAATCTATGGAGGCGAGTCGCCGTTATTTTGGGGAGTTAAAGGGGGAAAGGAGAGCGGAGTTGCCAACAGCTCCCCTAACAACGGGGAAACTGTCGAGGACGCCGCTCCGTTGCCAACTGCACAAAGCACTGTTACCACAACCGAAGAGGAAGAGCCTGCCGACGAGGAGGAAATTACAGGTAGTGAAATCGTTTTATGTTTAAACTTCAAGTCAAGTGGGGTTTATTGTCATTTCAATGATGCCACCGCAGTAGATTGCACAAGTAAAGATAGACAGCAACAACAATCGTGTAACAAGCTAACATTTACAGAAAGTAAACAATGAGTTGCGTGCGCAACTTGGCAACAAAACACTCCGCATCACGATAGTTATCACTGTCGCATCCATACCGGCGAAAATGTCAAAATATTATCAGCAACTTTCGGCTCTGGACCGACAGAGATATGATGACAAGCTGACTCTACTTAATGGAAAAACTCTTGAAGACCCCTATGGCATTACCGATTGGGTGCAGGACACTGGGAGGTGGCCTAATATTCAATGGCCCAACATTTACAGCTACTTAATTGAGACGCCAAGCGTGTATACACAAGAAAAAGTACGTGCATACAAATCTCTTGAAGCATATAACTACGTTTTATCAGGACATGTTCAGGAGGTGTATTATCATGATTATAATAACACTGAGTTCTGTGTAGTAAAGGCAGAGGTATTACCGAGTCAACGACAAACTGCGAAAGACATGTATGAGGCTTGGGCTTGGGCAATCGTACATAAGGCAGACAGCTGGATACTGACAGCTAACTGCACCTGCATGGCTGGGTAAGGAACAAGCTAATGCTAGCGAACAAACCAGCCATTTAAACGGCAAACGTAAAACATAAAACACTCAAATAAGAAGCTTTACACAATGTTGAGTACAAGATTGGTTGGGTGTATTAATTTACAGGCTCGGCTCATGCTGTAGTCATGCGGCAGCAGTCCTGTTCAAAATTGAAATTTGCATCAGAGTGGGTACAACAGAAACATCCATAACATCTGGACCCAACAGCGCTGCGCGGCATTGCGATGTTACCAACCTCACAGCATAATTAGCAAAAGCATCCCTTAGCCTGCCACACGACGCATGAAAGCTAACTGCTCGGCGGCAGCACAAAAAGAAAAATATCTCTTTACCGTAGTTAGTTGCATTTCTCTCACTCCCACTCATTTCCTGGGAACTGTATTCCACAAATTTCCATTATTCTCGTTGATAGCGCATATTATCTTCATAGCTTTTGCTTTCGCTATTTCCATTAAACTTTTCATATCTTCTCACGTCTTCGCATGCCTTGCACTAAGCTACGTCACGACATTATAATTTGCTACTCTCGAGGAACGTTTTGCACAAGCTAATTTGATAACAAATTATGTTACTGCTCTCTAGTGGCCATTTTTGTAATTATTATTTTAGTCATTCAATGCAATTGACCTAAAAGTATTTTATAATATAATCATTAGCTAGCAAATTGGATCAACACTGAGAAGTCCCTATGAAAAAAACACTGCAGTGTATAATAGGACAACTGCATTTTTTCGGCAGTATTGCAAATTATTTTTGTAGTTTTTTCAAGTCCAAAATATTGCATTTACTGCAGTAATCCACATATTCACTTATAGCTTACACTGACAATATGCATTCTCAGTTCCCCACTTCCTGCACTGGGTGCCTGGGCAGGGCAGTGAGATAAAACAATGAATCTGACATCCAACAACACAACAACCGGACATGTCTATCAGCTGATAAGCAGTGTAGGAAAATACATTGTTGCCAGGTATTGTTGCCAGGTTGCGCACACAATTTCTTCGTGTAACAAGCTAACATGTACAACGCTGTGCTGTGAATAGGCGACAGTATCTAATGAAAATCTGCTTGGTCTGTTAATATATTATTGTTTAGTTTCCTTGGTGCCTGAGGTCTCCCAAGCTGTGACAGCGGCTCCCATCACCACCACCAGAAACCCCACCATGGCCATGGTGCTGGAGAAACAGTACAATAACTTAAATTTGGAGGAGAAAAAACTCCTTCTGGAGATTGAGGTGCTACAACTACAGAAACAAAGACTGCAGCTGAAATTGAAGAGACAGATGGAGGAGTAAATGTGTGTTTGTGTGTGTGTGTGTGTGTGTGTGTGTGTGTGTGTGTGTGTGTGTGTGTGTGTGTCTGTGCGCGCGCGCAAGAGAGGGAAATTGAAAATGTATTATTTATCTAAATTAATTGATATAGGCTACATAATATAACTAAAAGTAATAAAATGAACAAACCGTCATTACACTGTTTCTTTCTTATTTCATACTTTATACTTAGGTTATAGTAGCCTAAATTTGTGTATTGAACACTTAACATTTAAAGGTTTTCATAGTCACTGACACTCTTGGCACTCATGACTTGAATATGTTTTTTATTAATTAATTAAACCTCAGTAAAAAAAAAAAAAAAAGAGTGTATGATAACAGTGGTATTAGTAATAACTCTAGTAATAATAACAATAATGTAACCAGAACAATAATATAGTAATAATTATATGTTTCAAGTGAACTCTTCAGTTTCCTTTAGTAGATGCCTCAGTCCTGTGCATTGAATATTCTCTCCACATACATTTGACGCACAAATCGACCTGCTCCTTGTTGGTCCTCTTCCTCCTCTCTGTCTTCCACATTTTCATGTACCACTCCCTCCATATCTTCTGGGTCAGGTAGATGAAGATCCCTTAGGAATTGCAATTAGTAAAAGAAAGATGGACATATAAGTATCATGTTTTCAGTAAATGGCATGTGTTCTTAAACAATATCATAAAGGTCCTTATATATTTTTGTCATGCAGGCTTACCTTGCCATGTTGTGCAGAACAACAGTCGCACATACAATTTTGCACACTCTCTCAGGGATCATTCTCAGCTCTCCATGCAGACAGTGGAACCTCCGTTTCAGGACTCCAAAGGCCCTCTCAATAGTATTCCTTGTTGAGCAGTGTGCTGTATTGTATTTCCTCTGTGCAGGGGTGGTGGGGTTCAAGAAGGGCGTTAGGAGCCATGGCTTCAGAGGATACCCAGAATCTCCTAACAAGATCCCATCAATGATGCCCTCCTCAAATGCCTCGAACAGTTGAGAATGCTGTAGGATCCTGGAGTCGTGAACTGATCCTGGCCAGCGGGCCACACAATTTAAAAACTTTAAATTGTGGTCACACACAGCCTGAATGTTGAGACTGTGGTGGCCTTTTCTGTTAACGAACAAATGTTCATTTTCGAATGGCGCCTGTATCTTCACATGTGTCCCATCAATGGCTCCCACAACGTTGGGGAACCTTGAGATATTATAAAAACCCCTTTTAAGACGGGATAGCTCAGCGGGTTCTACAGGGAATTGGGGAAGCCTCTCTGAGAGTGCCCCTGACACTCTGTACACTACGCGGGAGACAGAGGCTTTACTAAGGCCCACTGTGTCTCCAACGGTATTTAAAAAACTGCCTGTAGCATAAAATCTTAATGCGGTGCAAAGCTGCAGCAGAGCTGGAATGCTGTGGCTTCTTGCTGTTGTAGGCCCTAGCACATCTTCCAATTCATCCGTCAGCCTAAGGATGGCTTCTCTAGTCAATCTAAATCGCGAAATTATCTCATCATCGTTATAAACCTCCAGTGGGTTACTCCGGTCCCTGAAAACTCTTTCCCGTCTCACTGCTCTTTCCATCAATACAGCAAACCACATATTTTGTGCCATCTCTCCCTTGTTGCTTGCTATTTTGTCAGTTAATTCTGTTATTACCATGGTGACACAGCCCTTTGACCTGTGTTAGACTGGGGGGTGGGTGTCTTATTTTTTAAGTCTAAAATCAGGCTTAAAAAATAAGTCTTAACTTTTGTGAAACTGTCTTACTTGCATTAGACTGGTCTATAAAGACACTTAAGACCAATCTTAACCCATAGACCAGTCTAATCTACTTTAGTGAAACCGGCCCCAGACCTACAGTTTTATGATTGCTCTTTGACTCTTTGGCTTTAGCTCTTGAGTGTCTGAGCCTCAGGAGAGTGTCCTCAAGCAGTTTATTTGTGTTTATTATTATTATTATTATTATTATTATTATTATATATTTTTAAGAGGTATTATTAACTTGCTATTAAAATAATGGATGTTAAATTAATCTACTTAAACAGACCATCCAAAAAAAAAAAAAAAAAACAGGTGACAAGCACAGGGTGTCAAGATATGTCATATCCAGAACAGTCACATTGAACATTAGCATTTCAAATCAGCACGTGAACAGAACCACCATCCAGTAATACTGTTGACAAGCCATTTTATTTGCCCATGAGTAGTGGGAATACACTTATCCAGTCAATTGAATGAAATAATAAATGTAACAGCAAACTAGGCGTAGGCATGACAGATCTATGTAGGCTATTTATTTTCTATCCTTGGCCATGTGTCCATTATGTGACCTTTGGAATCTTCTAGAATATTCATTTTTGAAGGTCAGGAAGCATCTCGAACAAAGATCCATCTTGTCTCATGATGACATGATGGTGTCAGGCTTTTTTTTTCTCTTTCTTTCTTGCTGGATGCCGTTTCCCCCATGCCCTTTTTGTCATGCATCTGTGCCCCCTCCCCTTGGCACTCGAAAGCCTCAGGACTGACATTGGTGTTCAGCTGTTGCCTCTACCCTGCCACTCCTCCACCAATTACCACCTCCAACCACCCCGTGCTCCTACCACCTCCAGCACAACTCCACCCGCCCAGATTTATCCCTGTCTGTGGATGTGATGATGTTGAACCCTGCGGCGTCACCAGTGGTACCCTGTTGCACTTAAACTGATGACACAAACACACACACACACACACACACACACACCGACACATACACACGGGTGGTGTGAGGTCGTGCTAATCAACACCCCAAGGGAGGCTGTTGTGCTACACTGAGTGATCAGCTCCCCACCGTTGTGATGCATGTGTGAGAGAGCAGCCTGATTGGAGATTACACAGTTGTTATTACAGCAATTACCTTTGTGCATCCTATGCTGTATTGAGGTTTTTATCATGTCCGTGGTCTGTTTGGGACACATCACTTTGTGACACACACACACACACACACACACACACAAACACACACTGGACACACTAAGTCGCACCATACAGAGCTCAGTTTTTCACTGTAATCTAGCCTCAATATTACATCATTTAGCATGTGTCTGTCTTTCCCGTTCACACTTTCTGTCTGTCTGTCTGTCTGTCTGTCTTTGTCTCTATTTCTCTTTGTCCCCTTCTCTCTTACACACACCGACACCCCCCACACTCTCACATAGACATACACAGTCCCTCCTTTTCCTGATTCATGTTCAATATAAGCTAGGGATGCAAGTTTAAAGTGATTTTTTGATCAACTGTCACAAACAGTGCTAAACAGTGTTTGATTAATCATTATCATACTGTCCACATACACTACCATGAAAAACGCAGGTTCTCCTTTATTGGACAAATAATTTCTCCAGTTATTTCAAGCACACTAACAACTGCTGTGTTTGCGGAGGATAGGCAACATCTTGAAATAGGCTCCTGACAACACCAAAATTCACTTCGCTCTGTCACCCAATGACTATGCCCCCCTTGAGTCTCTCTAAGGCTGTATTGACCAAATAAGCAACTGGATGTCACACAGTTTTCTTCAGCTAAACGCAAATAAAATTGAAGTAATTTTATTCGGGAAAAAGAAAAAACTGCTCTTGCCACTGCACTTGAGACTAAGGGTTTTAAGCAAAAGATACTGTTAAATCCTTCGTGTCTTTATTGACAGTGAACTAACCTTGAACCTAACCTCCAATGGCATTTTCATAGACCTTTCTAAAAAGACTATCAAACAGCTTCAACTGATCCAAAATGCAGCAGCAAGGGTTCTTACAAGAACAAAAAGAACTGACCACATTACTCCATTTTTAAGGTCCCCGCACTGGCTTTCATTAAGTTATAGAATTGACTTTAAGGCATTGCTTCTTGTGTTTTAAAATGTACCCAATTACGAATCAGATATGTGTCAGCTTTATGCACCAGCTAGGTGTCTAAAATCACAGCAGAAAAATCTGTTGGTAAAACCTACTGTCAGAACACAGTGTGGCGAAGCAGCTTTCAGCTCCTATGCTGTTCAGCTTTGGAACCAACTTCAAATATAGACTTAAGACCAAACTGTTCTCAGATGCTTACTTTTATCCTTTTACACTTATTTTATTTTTTCAGATGTTTTCTGCAAATGATTTATACTTATTTTATGTTTTCTTATGCTTTTACCTTGTACTTATTTTACTTTTATCCTTTACACTTATTTAATCTTTTGTGCTTTTACATATTGTTCTGTGCTTTTATTTTCGTTAAGCACCTTGAACTGCCTCTGTGTATAAAATGCACTATACAAATAAACTTGACTTCACTTGACAGGCTATAGGCCGCATACAAAAATGTCAAAAATGTAATGGCTGTTAAATGTAACAGCTAGGCTTAAAGAGCTTAAAACTGCTGGTTTAGCTGGCTTCTTCTTAGCACCTTCTCAAAAACCACATAAGCTTGGCATGCAAACAAATTCATTTCAAGTATCACGCATTCTAACTGTACGTACAGATCAGGAGCGACCGAAACGAACAGGTTGCCGAGGTTGCTGATTCGCCTTGTTCGCTTTGTTCGCTCATGGCGTATCATTTGGAATGTTAGATTTAACTGCTCTTTTTCGCTCTGGTCCCCCAATTCGCTTCTCTGCCGGCGAATTTGCTTTGTTCGCCCAATTTGCCAACTCTCCATAGAGAAATAATGACTTCCGTCGCTCTGGTCGCTTTGGTCGCTTCTGATGTGAACAGCCCTTACGTCTCACCACTCTTGGAATTCATTTTAATTTAAATCTTTTAATCGACTAAATTCTACAAAGAATACATAATTGATTATTCTTTAACAACCCTAATGTAAACCTATTCCTCCAAATTATTTCTGTTACATTATTGTCACTCTCATGCTTGCTCTTTGTTTTCCTCTTTCTCTTTGCCCCATTTCGCTTTGTCACACACACGCACACACACAAACACACACACACACACTTTGGATGTGGCAGAGGAGTCGGGGTAAACATAAGATCCTCACTTATCCACCCTTCGCCCCCTCACCCTCTTTGTCTACTTGGTAGCTGGGAAGAGGTGCTGCATGGTAATCACATCCTTGCTAATTAGGAGTGCATGTCGTTTGCTGCCCTCCTCCCTCACATACACACACACATGCACAGAACATTAGACACGCACACAGACACATTAGTCGCTGAGTCTGTGCCTTCCTCCCCTTAGCTGGGTCACAGCCCCACTGCCTCCTCCCCAGAGGCCTGTACAGGTGACCCAGGGGTACACAAGCACTCTGACGCCAGCGTGGCAGTGAATTTGTGCAGGCAAGCCACATCAGTGTTGTGACTGTGTGTGTATGCTTGTGCATGTCTATGCATGCATGT
The DNA here is from genome assembly GCA_027475355.1 of Coilia nasus. NCBI lineage: Eukaryota > Metazoa > Chordata > Actinopteri > Clupeiformes > Engraulidae > Coilia > Coilia nasus. The sequence goes on along the minus strand of CM050220.1, from coordinate 32,876,865 downwards.
GTGGAACTAGTTAGTTTGCAGTTTTGGTACGTTTCAATTACAATTAAGATAAATTCGATGAACTTTGTGTGTTTCCCTGTGAAATGTTATGTATGAAAACGCTCAAGGTCAATTCATTTATACTGCACATTTTGCACAACAGAAGTTCAGCCAAAGGCCTTTACAACAAACATGACAGACAATTAATAACACTCATTATTAGAAAAACAATAAACATGCAAATCTAAATAATATGCACTATTTAGGCATATCGAGGTAAAATATGACATGAAACAATATAAACATAAAAATAGTTGAAAGGAATCAAAAATCCAATTAAATTACTGTGTTCTGTGCAATTAATTTGGCCCTGTCATATTACTGTAATGATAGCATCCGGAGGATGCTTCACTATTTTTAGTGACCATAATATTAGGGAGCTGACAGTAAGAATAACTGTTTGTTCTCTTTTGGCACTGTTTTCTCCTCCTTTCATCTTCCATTCTCAGGGCTCAAAATTAGCATTCACCACTGGCGAATGGCGGGTAGATTTTTGTTTTGGCGAGTATAGATTTTGGCTCTTTTTGGAAAGCCAGTTGTAAACAGTAAAAGCAGTAAAAAGAGTCGGTTCTTTCGGCTCCCAAATGGCTCCTCTGATTTTTTAAGTAATTTCTCACCAAAAATAATGCAAAACTGTGTGTAAAATTAATTACTAATGTAAAAAAACATACATGGTATCAAATGGTTATCCTTTATATGGCTTTATTTTTTTCGAATAGGTTGTTTTTGGAGCCTGCTCGATATGAGATTTTCACCTTGCACAATCTACATTCTGCCTTTGAACTCCATATGACATTGAAATGCAGCCACATTTTACCACATTTCCTGCATTGATCTCTATTACTGGATTCGACATCACATGACTTTTGGCATGCCAGCAACGCCACCATTTTAAAAAGTGCTACTTTTGTCTGCAAGCATGCAAGGAGATGCCAAGGCAAGGAAATTGTCGCTTTAAAGCAGGGGTGCCCAATTTCTTCGCCATGGTGGGCCAAAAGTGAATATTGTTGGTGGGCCACGGGCCAAACATACGTGTAACATGTACTACCACCTTAAATCTAATCTAAATGTGTCATATTGTAAACAAGATGTGAAAAGCAAATGTACATGTATGTATACAACATCTCACAGATGTGAGTACACCCTTCACATTTCTGAAGACATTTAATTATGTCTTTTCATTGAACAACACTAAACAAAAGCCACTTTGACACAATGAAAAGTAGTCAATGTACAGGTCAAGCAACAGTGTAAATTTATTTCACTAATGAAGGCTGAGTCAGTGGGAGACATGAAGCCTGTCTTTGTTTTTTATAAGTTTGTCAATATTAGGCTGAAGCTGGCTGACTGACAGAGACAGGATGTTATGTAAATGACTGTTAGACAGAGTATTTCTGTGCTTGGACTTATTATGACCGCCGCTAGCGAAGCTAGCGAAAGCGGTCATTATAGAGTTGCCGCGAACTTTTTTCCCTTTTTTTTTTTTTTTTCTTTTTTTTCAGTGAATGTCCGTCAACGATTCCCGGGACACTGAAACTCGGGGGGACATGAATCTTTGTAGGCATGTAGCCCTGGAACATTTCGAGCGAATAGAAGCTTTTGGTCCCCCGGGGCCACCCCCCCGCTGTGCCAGCGTACGTCAAAGAGGGGGAGACTGGCAAAAGATTTTGCTGAATAACTCAGTGAACGTTTCACCCAACAACATGAAATTTTTGTGATATGTCGGTGTTACAGAGACGTATCGACCCAGCCAATAAACGCTCACTTGAAGCATAGCGCCACCTAGTGATATGGGTAAATGCAAAAATTGGGATATTGAGTTGCCAATATCTTGGACCGAGAAGGTGGGAACTGCGCAAAATACGTCATGCACGATCAGCACGAAGACCTCTATAACCACAGCACGTGCCATACAATTTGGTCAATAGGGGGCGCTGTAATTGTACAAAATGTCATTTTGCTTATTATCTAGAGAATGCTTAGGTTTACAACAATTTTTTTTTTATCGTGAAATCTGTTGACCCTCACGCATTGAAAACACTGGTCGACGCCCACTTCCAACGAGAACAATTTCCGTGAAATTTTAATATTGCGAAAACGAATCTGAACAAACTCGTCATAGGCCGTTCATGTGAATCTCACCAAATTTGGTATATGTCATCTACAGACAATGCTGACAAAAAGTTATCAAAGGATTTATCTTGAGATAAACCGTTCCGAAGTTACACGTCAATGAACATTTAACACGTAGCTTTAAATTCTTCAAATGGCCCTATCTTGGCTTTTAATTGCTCAAATTTGTTCAAAGTTGACATGCCCTCTCTAAACAGCTTTCTTTTCATGTGTACTAAATTTTGTGACATTTCGTCATAGGGGGCGATGTTTATTGGCGAAGCTAGGTGTCAAAAAACAGTTTTTGTTAAAAAACTCGTCAACAATTTTGCCCAAGACAACGATTTTGTGTTAGTATGTCGGTGTTACAGAGATGTATCGACCCAGCCCATAAACTCTCACTTGAAGCATAGCGCCACCTAGTGATATGGGTAAATGCAAAAATTTGGATTTTGAGTTGCCAATATCTTGGACCGAGAAGGTGGGAACTACGCAAAATACGTCATGCACGATCACCACAAAGACCTCTAACACCACAGAACGTGCCATAAAGTTTGATCCATAGGGGGTGCTGTAATTGCAGAAAATGTCATTTTGCCTATTATCTAGAGAATGCTTACGTTTACAACAATTTTTTTTTTATCGTGAAATCTGTTGACCCTCACGCATTGAAAACACTGGTCGACGCCCACTTCCAACGAGAACAATTTCCGTGAAATTTTAATATTGCGAAAACGAATCTGAACAAACTCGTCATAGGCCGTTCATGTGAATCTCACCAAATTTGGTATATGTCATCTACAGACAATGCTGACAAAAAGTTATCAAAGGATTTATCTTGAGATAAACCGTTCCGAAGTTACACATCAATGAACATTTAACACGTAGCTTTAAATTCTTCAAATGGCCGTATCTTGGCTTTTAATTGCTCAAATTTGTTCAAAGTTGACATGCCCTCTCTAAACAGCTTTCTTTTCATGTGTACTAAATTTTGTGACATTTCGTCATAGGGGGCGATGTTTATTGCCGAAGCTAGGTGTCAAAAAACAGTTTTTGTTAAATACTGTAACTCGTCAACAATTTTGCCCAAGACAACGATTTTGTGTTAGTATGTCGGTGTTACAGAGATGTATTGACCCAGCCCATAAACTCTCACTTGAAGCATAGCGCCACCTAGTGATATGGGTAAATGTAAAAATTGTGATTTTGAGTTGCCAATATCTTGGACCGAGAAGGTGGGAACTGCACAAAATACGTCATGCACGATCACAACAAAGACCTCTAACACCACAGAACATGCCATAAAATGTAGTCCATAAGGGGCGCTGTAATTGTAGAAAATGTCATTTTGCCTGTTATCTAGAGAATGCTTATGTTTACAACAATTTTTTTTTTATCGTGAAATCTATTGACCCTCACGCATTGAAAACGCTGGTCGACGCCCACTTCCAACGAAAACAATGTCCGTGAAATGTTAATATTGCGAAAACGAATCTGAACGAACTCGTCATAGGCCGTTCATGTGAATCTCACCAAATTTGGTATATGTCATCTACAGACAATGCTGACAAAAAGTTATCAAAGGATTTATCTTGAGATAAACCGTTCCGAAGTTACACGTCAATGAACATTTAACACGTAGCTTAAAATTCTTCAAATGGCCGTATCTTGGCTTTTAATTGCTCAAATTTGATCAAAGTTGACATGCCATCTCTAAACAGCTTTCTTTTCATGTGTACTAAATTTTGTGACATTTCGTCATAGGGGGCGATGTTTATTGGCGAAGCTAGGTGTCAAAAAACAGTTTTTGTTAAAAAACTTGTCAACAATTTTGCCCAAGACAACGATTTTGTGTTAGTATGTCGGTGTTACAGAGATGTATCGACCCAGCCCATAAACTCTCACTTGAAGCGTAGCGCCACCTAGTTATATGGGTAAATGCAAAAATTGGGATTTTGAGTTGCTAATATCTTGGACCGAGAAGGTGGGAACTGCGCAAAATACGTCATGCACGATCACCACAAAGACCTCTAACACCACAGAACATGCCATAAAATTTGGTCTATAGGGGGCGCTGTAATTGTAGAAAATGTCATTTTGCCTATTATCTAGAGAATGCTTATGTTTACAACAATTTTTTTTTTATCATGAAATCTGTTGACCCTCACGCATTGAAAACACTGGTCGACGCCCACTTCCAACGAGAACAATTTCCGTGAAATTTTAATATTGCGAAAACGAATCTGAACGAACTCGTCATAGGCCGTTCATGTGAATCTCACCAAATTTGGTATATGTCATCTACAGACAATGCTGACAAAAAGTTATCAAAGGATTTATCTTGAGATAAACCGTTCCGAAGTTACACGTCAATGAACATTTAACACATAGCTTAAAATTCTTCAAATGGCCGTATCTTGGCTTTTAATTGCTCAAATTTGGTCAAAGTTGACATGCCATATCTAAACATCTTTCTTTTCATGTGTACTAAAGTTTGTGACAAATATCGTCATACGGGGCGATTTTTATCGCCGAAGCTAGGTGTTGAAAAACAGTTTTTGTTAAATAACTCGTCAACAATTTTGCCCAAGACAACGATTTTGTGTTAGTATGTAGGTGTTACAGAGGCATATTGACCCAGCCCATAAACTCTCACTTGAAGCATAGCGCCACCTAGTGATAAGGGTAAATGCAAAAATTGGGATTTTGAGTTGCCAATATCTTGGACTGAGAAGGTGGGAACTGCACAAAATACATCACGCACGATCACCACAAAGACCTCTAACACCACAGAACATGCCATAAAATTTGGTCCATAGGGGGCACTGTAATTGTACAAAATCTAATTTTGCCAATTCCTTGCCTTCACAAATCAGTCCTACACACTACACATTCAAAACCCACATCCATGCCCACTTCCAGGAAATCATTTCCACAGGAATTCTCACCTCACAACACTGCTCTACCACACACTCATCACACCAACAGTTCCCACATTTCAATATACTGCGGCGGTCATACCATGTACCGCTATGCGGTACATCTAGTTTAAATTCATGATGCTGAAGGCCTGCTCACAAAGATATGTGCTTCCAAATAGGGAAAGCATCATCTGAGCATGTTTACGAATCTTTGGATACCGAGCTGGGACAGATTTGTAAAACTCAAGCAAAGATAGCTCTTTATACAGATTGTGAAGGTGTGAGTTACACTGCAATTCCAGCAATTCCATTTGGACCTCCTCACTCACTGTGTCAACATCAACAGAAAATGGATAAGCAAATAACTCAAAGGCAGTTGCATTTTCTTTGAAATCCTCAAAGCGACTGTCAAACTCATGGACAAGATTGTTGAGAATGTCAATGTACTTGGGTGCACTGTCTTCCATCCATCCAACTTCCTTCAGGCTGGGAAAATGTGCCAAATTTTCTAAATGAGGAAAAAAAAGCACAAAAAAGAGGAACAGCATGAGATGAAGAGTCAAGCAACAGTTAAGTGTGAATTTGAGCAGTAGTACTACTTTAAAGTTTTCAAACTTCCATTCACAAAAGAAAAATACAAAATACATTTCAGATTCAAATTGATTTCTTTCTGTGTAATACTGTTTTAGTTATCATATTACAGATATGATAAAGAATAAAAAGGGTTGTCTGGGTTGAGTGTTGTCTGAAGCAGAGTGAGCCAGGGAGCCTAATTGAGTGAGTGGTATGTGCACTATTATTATTATTATTATTATTATTATTATTAAAAATGGATGGAATCTGGCAGTGTAGTGTGCATTTCATTGTTCTAAGAATGAAATGAAAAACCACCTTTAAACCACCTTTAAAACTATTCATACTAATTGATTTTGTCGGGATATAGAGAAAGTGTGTATTTCAATTCACATCAATTAATTTTAATCTCTTAGTTTTGTAACTGGTTGTATTATGTATTAATTTATGAAGTCATATTAGGCATACCTGTTGAAAGATGCCTGATGAGCAGCAGGAGTTTTTGCTTGAAGGCTCTGACATGGTCGTACAGCTGGGTTATTATCTGGTCCTTTCCCTGGAGCTGGAGATTTAACGCATTCAGGAGCTCTGTGATGTCCACCAGGAATGCCAAGTCAGAAATCCAATTTCTATCCGTGGGCACTTGAATGTTGCTCGTCTTTCTGGCTTGAAATACTCTGATCTCCTCACGCAGGTCGAAAAAGCGCCGCAAAACTCTCCCACGGCTTAGCCATCGCACCTCCTGATGGTACAGCACATCGCCGTACTGCGCATCCAACTCATCAAGCAAGTTCCTAAATTGACGATGTGACAGCGCTCTGGATCGTATGTTGTTGATGATTCCGACGACATCATACATTACGTCCTGGAGTCTGATTGATTTGGCACATAACTGTTCTTGGTGTAAGATGCAGTGATACTTCAAAACCCGCCCTCCCCATTTTCCTGAGCTGCTGACGGCTGTAGCAGAGTGCATGCTGTGTTTTAAGCAGTGCTAGTAACTGGTTAGCTTTTCCCGTCCTTTCAGTGCCTTGGAATTTATGAAACTCTTGGTGTTTTGTTTCATAATGTCGGCGAATGTTGTATTCTTTCAATACGGCTACCTTCTGCTTACAAATTAGGCACACAGCCTCCGAATTGATTTCTGAAAAAAAAAAAAAAATACTGAGTTTCCCACGAACTTTTACATTTTCTCTTGCCACTGTCTAGCTCTCACAACTCGCTCCATATCTGGTCTCCTAGTGGTCTTCTTTATCATCACCCCCCTCCTCCCCCCAGAAACTCAAGAGCGCCCCCCTATTACATTAACGTATAAGTGTGGTCGGAGGGTGAACTGCTGCCAATTCATTGACGGCGCGAGAGATACAAATGTTCCAAGGTGGCCAAATTGCCCTCCTCTGCTCTGAGGGCATCCAGTGTTTTGCTTTTGGCTGCTACAACTATGCCAATGAATACCTCAGACAGCAGGCCATCTCCTGTCACAAGAAAAAATGTCATGTTTGATTATAGATATTATACAGTACCACATCGTGTTTGATGATAGATATTATACAGTACCACATCAGTTTGACTATTTATCACATTGACTGTATATAGGAAGGACGAAAGGTCAACCGTCATAAATGAAGCAAACGGAAGTGTACTCGCCCCCTGGTGGACGGCTGCAATACAACCTTTAAGTCCTCCCTTTCCCATGTATCTCTATGGGAAAGTGGCACATTTTCCGTGTCACTTTTCTCCCATACAAATGTCCTTGAGTCTAGCCCATATTATTTGAGAAGTAGTTTTCCTAGTCCTTCAAATAAAACAATGATTCTTTTCGCCCAGAACCTCATTTTTAGAATGTTATTCCAATGTTTCAGTGGCCAATGGCCCACGAGATTGGGCTTGATTGACACCTCTGATTGACAGCTGCTAGAGAGAGGCTGCACCGACAGCAGTGACAACCTATCACGTTAGCTATCATTAGCCTTACAGCTGCAGTGGAGTTCTTCTGGCAGCTTGTCTAACTTGTTTTCATACTGTTATGAACAAATCCATACTCACAGTTATATGCTGTTGTGCCATTGGATGTACTACCAGACGACCTTCATTGGGAAGATTCTGTGTGAATTTTGCCGGTAAGTTACATACATATGTACTAGCACTCTTCACTCTTCGCTACGCGCACGTCGCCTACAATGCTAGGTATATAGGATCTGCTCAATCCAGTAATAGCGATCAATGGTTTCCTGCTGCTGCCGTCATTTGCTCACCATTCGTCTGTGGCGTGCAAGTTTTCTCTCTTTCTCGCTGCTAGCTTGTTGTCCCTCGGTCTGTCGTCTCCCTCCCTCCTGTGTGTGTGCTCTGTGCGTGTCTGTAACCCCTCTCCTCGTCCCTTCTGCTCAGTGGATATGCTGATGCCGTCACACATCTTCACCAATCACGTGCGTCTTTCACCAAAAAAAAGCGGAGGATAAAAACTAGAAAGGCACTATAAAAAAATTAAATCGGCTCCCAATGAGGAGCTGGCTCCCGTTGTTCATTTCAAAGAGCTGGATTGTTCACGACTGACACATCACTATTGGCGAGTGAATTATGGCAGCTACTTGCCACTTTGGAGTGTGGAATATGGCTGCTGTTCATCAACAAAATACATTACAATTTCAGTTATACTGAACATCTTCTTTTAAATTCACAGGGCACTAAACCATTTGATAATCATAATAGTTTTGAAGACTTCAATTCACTCAATTTTCGGTGTGGCATTGCCAGATCATGTAAAAAGAAGGTAGAAAACACAGCCGATAACACACAAAAGGCTGTTGCAAAATGTGGTTGGATCAAAGTTAATGTATAGTGGGGGAGCTTATGTGTTTTCGTGGGATTTCAATGTTAATTTTTGGAGAGTGGTTAAACTGTCTTCTGGGGTCCCTGAACTTTAAGAAAAATTATGTCTTAATTTTTTTCCCCAGTTTCTTACCCTTTTTCCCCTCAAGTTTCATTGGACGTCATAAATATGGCCTGTATTAATATTTTTTTATTAGAACAGTTCACAGATAATGGCCGGGTTTCCCAGATGCAGTTAAGAAGCTCTTAGCGTTAAGAACTTCTTAAGACCCTTCTTAAGGCTCCCGTAAGAAGCAACCGCGTTTCCCAAATTGCTTCTTAGCCTAAGAAGACCTGCTGTTAAGAAGGATCTCTAAGAAGTTTCTGGAGCCTTCTTAACACCCTTCTTAGCGACAAAACAGTGAAAGCAGCACCCCCCTCGGGCAGGTAAAGCAATGTGACACTAAGCAAGGAGATATTAATGCAGTACGTCCATTTCACCTGATCGTGTTTTCCCCCTTTTCCGTGTCGTTCATGACAAGGGGACGCCAATTTCTCAGTTTATCACATATTTACTCCTCATATTGCAGATTTATATCAGACAGATCAGAATATAGGCTACACATTAAATGAAATGACGTACTGATTTCATTTTGTGTTTCCATTTTTATTTCCCAGGTTTTTGTGTGTTTCGGTAATTATTATATGTGTCAATTTGTTTTTGTGCGCACGTGACGACAAATGTCTCATTTTTAGCCGGTATTTTATTGAGGAGTTCAGTCAGACGCCACGTGTTGTACCACCACTTCAGTTGGGAGCATTTTACCAAAGATTCTAGATCACATGTGTCAAACTCAAGGCCTGCGGGCCAAATGTGGCCCGCCACGTCATTTTATGTGGCCCGCGAGAGCTGAAATTTTAAGTCTTAAAAGGTCTGATTTTTGTATAATATGTCAAAAAGGTGCATTGACCATGTTAATGTCATAACTTGTTTTTCCTTTGTAACGGTGCGGTAGCCCGTTACCAGCTGTACACCACGCTACTGTGCTAACAAACACCACGCAGACACATGTATATTTTATATTTTTTTTTTTTTTGTCCCACCGAATGTGAGCATGCATCTGGCAGTCACGGGAGTACAGCATCTGCAATGAAAAGAGAAACGAACTTTCATCAATAACTTGCTTTACTTCAGGAGTTGCCAACTGAAGATGAAGGACTATAGCCTCGCAGAGCATTGGTCTGGCCAAGCTGTGTTGTAAACCCATTTCTCAGAAGGCGGGCTTAACCCGCCTCTTTCAATTGCCTCCGTTTGCTACTGGACGAAGCTTCAATCAATCACACCCCTCTGTCCTAAGACGTATACGCAGCGAAAGAAAGTGCTTGATCCAAACAAAAAGTTGTAGTAGCCTGTAGTCATATAGAAATGGCGCTAAATAATTTTTGTCGGACTTGTGAGGTGAACATGAGAGTGTTTTGGTCATTCGATATTGATATTCCAAAATCAGGTGCGATCAAGGCGAAATGACTACAACAACAACGTTTTCGCAAAGCCCCATCGACTTGGCTACCAGCGGGGCTAACTGATAAATTAAACTTTTACCGAAGCCGGTCGGTAGCATTGCGAAAACGCCCTTTCCCGCTACGAATGCTTCAAGGGCTGCCCTTTGCTCTATTTTCAGAGAGAACTTCCCTTTGAATTCGTCCTAAACAGCAGCTACAGATGTCTTGAAATCTTATGGTTGCTCCACGTTCGCCATGTAGACAGTGACTGAGATAGATTTCTGGTCGCTAAACTACCGCGTCATTGCCTTTTGAAATGCTCGATTTTCATTGGCCCCCTATCCGAGGGCTGAGCAGAAATGGTTTAGATAGGCAGCTTGGTCAGACTGACTTGCTCGCGAAATGCAAATGCAGCGTCACAGGCAGTATGGGCACACCCAGGCTAGAAGGACTATTGACATGGCAAACATTTTACTTTTGGCAAACAGTAGATAGCTAGAAAACTGGTGAGCTAATTACAAACGAGTACAGCTTACCTTGTAGTTGCAGGTTGACTTCCTGATGTCGACTAAGACCCGACGGGAGCTCTCAAGGGACAATTAGAGTTTGGAGAGCTCACGTCAGAAATATGCATGTTGCACCAGTGTGTGGGGAAGAGGGGTGTTTGTGTGTTTATATATTTTATGGTGTTTATGAAGTGTGTGGTGTACATATTTTAAAACCAGAGTATTTATTGTTTTTAAACAGAGTAGGCCCTATTTATGTCTATTTTTGTACTGGTTCTTAGCTTTTTTAACATGATTGATTTTGCACATGTTTTGGTTCGATCCGTGGGCTAGAAAACCCAGGGAAAACCAAATGGCAGTCAATTGGTTTTGACGTGAGCTACTGTGAACACCTGACTACAACCAGAGAGAATTGGGCAGCAAATATTTAGTTTAGTTTGCATTTTGAATAGTTCAATTTTCGATTGATTATTTTGCGGAAAGTACATTTAGTTATTCCATTTAGATTATTATGACCGCCGCTAGCGAAGCTAGCGAAAGCGGTCATTATAGTGTTGCCGCGACTTTTTTCCCTTTTTTTTTTCTTTTTTTTCTTTTTTTCCCCCGATTTTCCGTCAACGATTTCCGGGACACTGGAAGTACGGGGGACATGAATCTTTGTAGGCATGTAGCCCTAGAACGTTTTGAGCGACTAGAAGCTTTTGGTCCCCAAGGGCCACCCCCCTGCTTTGCTAGGGTCCGTCAAAGAGGGGGAGACCGGCAAAAGTTTTTGCTGAATAACTCAATAAACGTTTCACCCAATGACATGAAATTTTTGTGATATGTCGGTGTTACAGAGACGTATCGACTCAGCCCATAAACACTCATTTGAAGCATAGCGCCACCTAGTGATATGGGTAAATGCAAAAATTGGTATTTGAGTTGCCAATATCTTGGACCGAGAAGGTGGGAACTGCACAAAATACGTCATGCATGATCACCACAAAGACCTCTAACATCACAGCACATGCCATACAATTTGGTCCATAGGGGGCGCTGTAATTTTAGAAAATGTCATTTTGCCTATTATCTAGAGAATGCTAATGTTTACAACAACTTTTTTTTTATCGTGAAATCTATTGACCCTCACGCATTGAAAGCACTGGTCGACGCCCACTTCCAACGAAAACAATTTCCATGAAATTTTAACATTGCGAAAACGAATTTGAACGAACTCGTCATAGGCCGTTCATGTGAATCTCACCAAATTTGGTATATGTCATCTACAGACAATGCTGACAAAAAGTTATCAAAGGATTTATCTTGAGATAAACCGTTTCGAAGTTACACGTCAATGAACATTTAACACGTAGCTTAAAATTCTTCAAAAGTCCATATCTTGGCTTTTAATTGCTCAAATTTGGTCAAAGGTGACATGCCATCTCTAAACAGCCTTCTTTTCATGTGTACTAAATTTTGTGACATTTCGTCATAGGTGGCGATATTTATTGGCGAAGCTAGGTGTCAAAAAACAGTTTTTGTTAAATAATTCGTCAACAATTTTGCACAAGACAACGATTTTGTGTTAGTATGTCGGTGTTACAGAGACGTATCGACCCAGGTCATAAACACTCACTTGAAGCATAGCGCCACCTAGTGATGTGGGTAAATGCAAAAATTGGTATTTTGAGTTGCCAATATCTTGGACCGAGAAGGTGGAATTTTGCACAAAATACGTCATGCACGATCACCAGAAAGACCTCTAACATCACAGCACATGCCATACAATTTGGTCCATAGGGGGCGCTGTAATTTTAGAAAATGTCATTTTGCCTATTATCTAGAGAATGCTAATGTTTACAACAACTTTTTTTTTATCGTGAAATCTATTGACCCTCACGCATTGAAAGCACTGGTCGACGCCCACTTCCCACGAAAACAATTTCCGTGAAATTTTAACATGGCGAAAGCGAATTTGAACGAAGTCGTCATAGGCCGTTCATGTGAATCTCACCAAATTTGGTATATGTCATCTACAGACAATGCTGACAAAAAGTTATCAAAGGATTTATCTTGAGATAAACCGTTTCGAAGTTACACATCAATGAACATTTAACACGTAGCTTAAAATTCTTCAAAAGTCCATATCTTGGCTTTTAATTGCTCAAATTTGGTCAACGTTGACCTGCCATCTCTAAACAGCTTTCTTTTCATGTGTACTAAATTTTGTGACATTTCGTCATAGGGGGCGATGTTGATTGGCGAAGCTAGGTGTCAAAAAACAGTTTTTGTTAAATAATTCGTCAACAATTTTGCACAAGACAACGATTTTGTGTTAGTATGTCGGTGTTACAGAGACGTATCGACCCAGGTCATAAACACTCACTTGAAGCATAGCGCCACCTAGTGATGTGGGTAAATGCAAAAATTGGTATTTTGAGTTGCCTATATCTTGGACCGAGAAGGTGGAATTTTGCACAAAATACGTCATGCATGATCACCAGAAAGACCTCTAACATCACAGCACATGCCATAAAATTTGGTCCATAGGGGGCGTTGTAATTGTAGAAAATGTCATTTTGCCTATTATCTGGAGAATGCTAAAGTTTACAACAACTTTTTTTTTATCGTGAAATCTATTGACCCTCACACATTGAAAGCACAGGTCGACGCCCACTTCCAACGAAAACAATTTCCGTGAAATTTTAACATTACAAAAATGAATTTGAACGAACTCGTCATAGGCCGTTCATGTGAATCTCACCAAATTTGGTATATGTCATCTACAGACAATGCTGACAAAAAGTTATCAAAGGATTTATCTTGAGATAAACCGTTTCGAAGTTACACGTCAATGAACATTTAACACATCGCTTAAAATTCTTCAAAAGTCCATATCTTGGCTTTTAATTGCTCAAATTTGGTCAAAGTTGACATGCCATCTCTAAACAGCTTTCTTTTCATGTGTACTAAATTTTGTGACATGTCCTCATAGGGGGCGATGTTTATTGGCGAAGCTAGGTGTCAAAAAACGGTTTTTGTTAAATAATTCGTCAACAATTTTGCCCAAGACAACGATTTTGTGTTAGTATGTCGGTGTTACAGAGGCGTATCGGTCCAGCCCATAAACACTCACTTGAAGCATAGCGCCACCTAGTGATAAGGGTAAATGCAAAAATTGCTATTTTGAGTTGCTAATATCTTGGACCGAGAAGATGGGAACTGCACAAAACACGTCATGAATGATCACCACAAAGACCTCTAACATCACAGCACATGCCATACAATTTGGTCCATAGGGGGCACTGTAATTTTAGAAAATGTCATTTTGCCTATTATCTAGAGAATGCTAATGTTTACAACAACTTTTTTTTAATCATGAAATCTATTGACCCTCACGCATTGAAAGCACTGGTCGACGCCCACTTCCAATGAAAACAATTTCTGTGAAATTTTAACATGGCGAAAACGAATTTGAAGAAACTCGTCATAGGCCGTTCATGTGAATCTCACCAAATTTGGTATATGTCATCTATAGACAATGCTGACAAAAAGTTATCAAAGGATTTATCTTGAGATAAACCGTTTCGAAGTTACACGTCAATGAACATTTAACACGTAGCTTAAAATTCTTCAAAAGTCCATATCTTGGCTTTTAATTGCTCAAATTTGGTCAAATTTGACCTGCCATCTCTAAACAGCTTTCTTTTCATGTGTACTAAATTTTGTGACATTTCGTCATAGGGGGCGATGTTTATTGGCGAAGCTAGGTGTCAAAAAACAGTTTTTGTTAAATAATTTGTCAACAATTTTGCCCAAGACAACGATTTTGTGTTACTATGTCGGTGTTACAGAGACATATCGACCCAGCCCATAAACACTCACTTGAAGCATAGCGCCACCTAGTGATATGGGTAAATGCAAAAATTGGGATTTTGAATTGCCAATATTTTGGACTAAGAATGTAGGAACTGCATAAAATATGTCATGCACGATCAACACAAAGACCTGTAAAAGCACAGCACATGCCATAAAATTGGGCCTATAGCAGCCGCTGTAATTGTACAAAATCTCATTTTGCCTATTCCTTTCAGAAATCACTCCTACACACTATACAAACACACACAATGTCATTCATTGAAAACCCACATTCATGCCCACTTCCAGGAAATCATTTCCACATAAATTCTCACCTCACAACACTGCTCTTCCACACACTCATCATACCAACAGTTCCCACATTTCAATACACTGCGGCGGTCATACCGCTATGCGGTACATCTAGTTTATTTTACAGTTACATGTGGCCCTTTGAAGGCAGCCATTATGCTGATGTGGCCCTCGGTGAAAACGAGTTAAGAAGGCTCTTAAGACGAGGGTGGCCAAGAGGAAGCGTTAAGATAAGAGTGTTTCCCAAACGCCTTCTTAACGCCCTTCTTACCAACGTCTTAAGAACCGTCTTACCTGCCTTCTTAACTGAAGCGCAATGAGCAATCGATCTCAGAATGGCCGATTGGAGCGCATAGTTACCATAGTAAAATCAAAGAATTTAGAGCGCTACTCTAGAATCTTTGGTAAAATGCTCCAAACTGAAGTGGTATAACACGTGGCGTCTGACTGAACTCATCAATAAAATACCGGCTAAAAGTATGACATTTGTCGTCACGACACAAAAACAAAGTGACACATATAATAATACCGAAACAAAGACCAGGGAAATAAAAATGGAAACACAAAATGAAATCAGTATGTCATTTCATTTAATGTGTAGGCTATATTCTTATCTGTCTGATAGAAATCTGCTACATGAGGAGAATATGTGTGAAAACCGAGAAATTGGCGTCCCCTTGTCATGAACGATAGGGAAAAGGGGGAAAACACGATCAGGAACACTGGACGTACTGCATTAATATCTCCTTGCTTACTGTCACATTGCTTTACCTGCCTGAGGGGGGTGCTGTTTTCACTGTTTTGTCGCTAAGAAGGGTGTTAAGATTGGGTTCAGAACTTCTTAGAGATCCTTCTTAACGGCAGGTCTTCTTAGGCTAAGAAGCATTTTGGGAAACGCTCCCGTAAGAAGCAACCACGTTTCCCAAAATGCTTCTTAGTGTAAGAAGACCTGCCGTTAAGAAGGATCTCTAAGAAGTTCTGAACCCTTCTTAACACCCTTCTTAGCGACAAAACAGTGAAAACATTAATATTAACATTAATATCTCCTTGCTTACTGTCACATTGCTTTACCTGCCTGAGGGGGTCCTCAGGCAAGTAAAGCAATGTGACAGTAAGCAAGGAGATATTAATGCAGTACGTCAAGTTTTCCTGATCATGTTTTCCCCCTTTTCCCTATCATTCATGACAAGGGGACGCCAATTTCTCGGTTTTCACACATATTCTCCTCATGTAGCAGATTTCTATCAGACAGATAAGAATATAGCCTACACATTAAATGAAATGACATACTGATTTCATTTTGTGTTTCCATTTTTATTTCCCTGGTCTTTGTTTCGGTATTATTATATGTGTCACTTTGTTTTTGTGTCGTGACGACAAATGTCATACTTTTAGCCGGTATTTTATTGATGAGTTCAGTCAGACGCCACGTGTTATACCACTTCAGTTTGGAGCATTTTACCAAAGATTCTAGAGTAGCGCTCTACAATCTTTGATTTTACTGTGGTAACTATGCGCTCCAATCGGCCATTCTGAGATCGATTGCTCATTGCGCTCCAGTTAAGAAGGCAGATAAGAAGGTTCTTAAGACGTTGGTAAGAAGGGCGTTAAGAAGGCGTCTGGGAAACACTCTTATCTTAACGCTTCCTCTTAGCCAACCTCTTCTTAAGAGCCTTCTTAACTCGTTAAGAAGGTTCTTAACTGGGAAACCCGGCCAATTACATTTTCACAATTACAATCACACCAGTCTCCATCCTCTTCATCATTATCAATTCCCACCATATCTCCCTGGCTAACATTTCCACAAACCTCTTCATCTGCTCCACACAGGCACAGAACAGTTGATACCCTGAGACATACATATTTTTTTGGTCGTGACATCAAATATTCGTTATTGACAGTAATGTTTCAGTAGTGATGCCTATATTGAGCTGTCTATATTTTGTATTTGTTTGTTTGTGTAAAAAAAGGTAAAAGTTTCAGTTAACTACTTAAAATTCTTCAATTTCCCTTCTTCCCTTCGTTTCTGATCTCTTTCTATTAATTTTCTTAAAGGTATAGCTTAGTGGAAAATGAAAATTGGCACATTAAAACATCATTGGCACATAAAATCATGCATTAGCATTATTTCAGGACTTTCACCATGGCGCCAACATGAAACAACGTATTTATCCCATTTTTTCTATTCTATTTGTATTTATATTCTATTTATTTCTCAAAATGAAGAAAACAGTGACATTTTGTCTCTACTGAAAAATGACGTCACAACCAAAATTTCAACACGTTTTGGTTAATTCGGTTCATTTTTGTAAATATTTTCTATAATAAGCTAGCAGCTACATGAAGTATTACAATGGATTTTGATTGTTATTTGCTTACATCTTTATATCATCAAACATTTTCCTACAAATTTTCCCATAGATAATGTATGGTTACAAATCTCACATTTTTCTAGTCACTAAAAGTGGCAAGAAAAAAATGGAGACGTTTTTTTTTAATTCCTTAGATCCCCTAGAATGACTATATAATGGTCTCCAAAAATTAACATGCAAAGCCAACGGGCTCCCAAATCAGATACATAGGCTCCCCCACTAGTACGTCAGTGATGTTAATCAGCGCTTTTGTAATACTGTGATGTATGAGCACTAATTACTGACCCACAAGCGTGGTTATTCCATTCTCCCATAGATCATTTCAACCTGTTACAAATTGATTACTATTCAGCAGGATTCAAACTTATATCTCACCGAAACAGATAGCACACTTTCTTTGATAGACTGACAAGCTAACCACTCATCCACTGCACCATTTACCTTCATGGAGGGAGTGGTATATATGTATAGCTGTTGCTCCATGTAGTATAAATTAAAGACACAGACATATGATACAAACTGACATTCAGTTGTTGCTTTTAATGAGTATGGCACATAGTTGTGTTGACGGAGATATCCCGGAGTTTCTACAGCTGTCATACCGGCTTAAATGAAACGAGACTATGTTTCTGTCCTTATGTAGTTCAATCGTTTCTGTCGTTATCCGCAACGAATGCATCCGAATACTCTCCGAGCAACTCTGAAACATCTGGGTACTTTGCAGTTTTAACCATGGAAGTCCAAACTAACATAGTTCAGACTTCCATCGTACTTTGGTGGTTGAAGATTTTCGGGAAACAGTCGGACGCGGGTTGCTGGCTAGTTTGAACCTACGCTGTACAACGGTGGTTTAATGCTAACCTCCGTCGTGATTTGGGAAACGCACCCCTGGTTAGCTTCCTAACAGGCAAATTGGGTATATCAGTGTAACACGGCTAACTGGATTACCTTATTTGTTTAAAATAAGCTTGTATGAAGATGTTAGAGTGTGGAAGTTGTCATGTGGGTAAATTCTGATCTAACCAAAAGCCTACATAGGTGGCGTTTTCAAGGTTAGCCTACTACAAACCATCAAACCATAGACAAGTTCTAAAGTAGGTAGAAGTACTGATGCTTTCATTGGTCAACTGAAAAATGTGTGAATCTACACATTAACAGGGGTGATAGCGCTCCGGAACCATGCCGGAATTCCGGCGTATCGACTTGTTTGTGAGGGGGAAAAACTTCAGGTTCACGTGATCTGACAATTCAAAACCTTAGGGGCGCCTTCACTAAACCATACCACTGTAGGTCTACTTTAGCCAATCAGTATTAGGGGCTGGTCTTGGCCAATCAGATTAATTCAGCAGTCACTCTACATGCGAATGTATTTTATGTTTGGAATGTCTCCCACATCAGTGATTTTTAAACTAGGGGTTGCGACCGTTCTCTTAAATACAGTCTATGGTCATGACCCATAGTGGTGTCGTCGAATTCTTTTTCCTGTCGGAAAATGATATGTTACTTCGCCAGGTGAAACTATGGACAAAATAAAATGAAAAAATTAAAATCTGCTTTTTTCGTATTCATAGGCGTTGTTAAAAGTGCTCAGCTTATAGACAGGGCTACGGCTCCGCCAGGAGTGGTGCAACGGGTATGCAACATGCGGCGCATAGAGAGACTGACAAATGACAGATAAATGGCTGTTTGTTTATTTGTGTTTATTGGTTAAACATGTCTATGTCATTAATCTGTATGTACTGAAGTGAATTTCGACTATTTTAGACAGCGATTCACGGCTTCTTGTAGGTTACAGTTAGCGGTCTTGTTCCTTTTTATCATTCTATTTTAGAATGTTGAGACGGTGGGCTTGGGCGTGCTGGCTGCAAAGTTTATCGTGTTATGTACTTTTGCATAGTCACGATGGAGAAAACAACCATGAATAAACGTTCTGGGGTTCTCACGGTATTAAAACGTGGTTGGCTAACGTTGCTTCTCCATAAGGTTACAATTGACTTGCTAAACTACTTTACTTAGCGTATAAGTTTGCTAACTAACACTGACTGAAGTGTTTTTGTAGATATTGTTGCCAATGGTCCTTGTTTAAACGTTTGATGTCGTTCACTTTGTCTTTCTGCATTTAACATCCATCCACAACCTGCTTATAGCGTCATATTTAAGTTAGCACAGCTAGAAAAACTGCTATTGTGCTGTTGTTCAGTCTGTAACATGTCATCCTAGTTCTCGTTCTCTCAGCGCTGGAGTGGCAGGGGCAGGGGGAGTTAAAATTATACCTACTTTTTGTAATGGGGTTGCATTGACATTTTAGTTTCACCAAATCACTATGCTTTTAGTGGCAAACAATTAAGGCATTGAATTAAATGCAAAGCCTGTTTCTATAGATACAATTGCAACACCAATGTCTATAAATCAAAGAGCCTGTAAAAATGCGCCAGCATGCACGAAATTACATGTAATTTATAGCAAAATTTCTGGAACAACGCCCCTGAAACAATGTAACTTGCTGCTCCCACAACTTGCTTTTCCTACTTTGTTAATCAAAACAAAACAACAGTACTAGCCAAATGTCTTGTGCTATTAGCCAGCCTAAAAAATGGACAGGTCTAGCCTGTCCAATGCAATTACAAGGGGTTTGGGGCAAAAGTGGGGTTGCCAGACCTCATCAGTTTTTTTTTTTTTTTTTTTTTTTTGTGGGGTCGCCAGACAAAAAGTTTAAGAACCACTACTTTAGTCAATGGTTGGGCTATTAATCAATTTGTAGTTACAAGCAATATGTATGCAGGTAAATGACTAGTTTGAAGCAGGGAGGAATTCCTTAACAGGCCTACCAGGCCCAGGGTTCCAAGAGCTCTGGTGCTCTACACAAACATTCTACTGTAATGGTTTGTATTGGGTTTGTTCATGTCATGTCTGAATAATGTCCATTTATGTCCACAAAAGTCATCAGAATCTTTAATTTAATGGTCTATTTATCAAAATGTTCTCCCAGGGGAGCACACCCATGGATACCGCTTGACAATTACGTTGATCAACGTATATTTTATATAGCGTAGGGACCCGCTTACCTCCCAGGGAAAAGTTCAGGCTCAGGATTTTTTTTTGCTATCACCCCTGCATTAATGTGTGGCTTAAATTCCTCTGACAGACAACAGTATCCCAACATAAACAGTATCTTTGTATTGTGTATCAGTATTGTTGTTGGCTGACCTGTTCGAACTTACAAAGCCGTAACTGTTTAAACAATGATGCAACATAATGGCATGTCAGCCCCTAGCTACCGTGCGTGGCGTGGATGGACCATTGACTACAGTCATTGGGATGGACACATAGACATACATACATGTGCCTATGGATGAACATGTTAGTTAGAGTGTGAAAGTTGTCATGTGGGTAAATTCTGATGTACCCAATAGCCTACATAGGTGGGGTTTCGAGGGTTAACCTCCATAGACAAAAGTACTGATGCACCTTTTTGACTGACAGTATGAATTGTACATGTAAATGAAACTGAAACTATTGAAAAATACTAAAAATGAAAATGGTTTGTCAAAAAATGACTGGAAAGTAAATAAAGTAAAGTAAATATTTGTTAAATATTCAATATATGGTGTATATGAAATGAAAACAAGCAATAGTTAAAGGTAGTATGTCACTGATACTTTAAAATAGTTTTGAAGGAGTGTGTTTTAATTTTGGCTGGCAAAAAATTAGCTTGGCAGATAACTTTTTTTGGCCGGTAGGCCAAAAAGTTAATTTTGACCCCAGTCCATTCTCCAAAGAGATGGAGAAACAAACCCTACGAGGCTCTTTTGGGCTACTGCTTCTCAGTCCAACAAAGCCATGACCTGACTGCATGCATTTTTGGCCATTTAAGACATTGATATAAAATGGCAGCTTTTTGGGTCAAGCAGTTGGGTCAAGCTCAGACTGCTTGCCATTGTTCAGTATAAGCTTGGTTGCAGGAGTCAAGGTGTTAGGCACCGGTTAAGTATTTACTCATATTCCAGGCAAATTTTATGGAATAAATTTGAATAACAGCACAGCATTAAATGCAGTTAAGCTCAGCATAGAATGGGGGTTTGTAGATTATGTAGTGGACTGTGATGACCCACAATTATATACATGTTTTGTCTGTGTGTGTCTTTGCTTTGCTCTTTATTGTTTTTTGTTATTTTGTTCCTTAAATATATAACTCTAATATCATGCTGATGTAGGCATTTTTGTATATTTTGTGTGTGTGTGTGCATGCATGTGTATTTGTGCGTGTGTGTGTGTATGTGTGTGTGTCTGTGTGTGTATGTGTATGTGTGTGTGCATGCATGTGTGTGTGTATGTGCATTTGTGTGCATGTGTGTGTGTCTGTGTGCTGACCTGCAGGTGAAGGAGGGTCAGGCCGAGGTGTGGGATGAGGAGGCGGTGTGGAGGATGGAGCTGTACCTCTCGGTGGGCATCATGGCCCTGGGGCTGCTCTCGCTGCTGGCAGTGGCCTCTCTGCCCTCCGTCAGCAACTCCCTTAACTGGAGAGAGTTCACCTTTATACAGGTGAGCTAGCACATAGACTGCAAGTGTGTGTGTCTGTTAGCCTGGTAAACCAGCCCCTTGTACTTCATTTAATTTTGCACAGAGGGTCTAGCAGTGCTGTGTTGAGAAACAATTTCTTCCTGGAGGTGTGGGCTGTGCTGGTTTAAAACAAGTAGCTCTGCCTGTACCCAATTGCTAACGTCTGCAGTTAGCCTGCCTAGGCACAACAATTCAAATGTAGCACATAAAGTCAACGTTATCGCTCACGGACACTCCCTGTGTTCGCTGCAGGGCCGGATCTATGAGAGGGCTGGGGAGGGCAATGCCCCCCCCCAGAATTGTCTTCCGCCCCCTTCCCCAATTACGACCTCTTTCAGGGGGAGACACCAATCCCTGGGTGTGTTAAGAACAGCGGCAATCAAATGTGTAGTAATTTGCTGCTTAGGTGGGGTAGCAGTTACAGTATGTGTCATTTCAGTGTACAGTTTAGTAGCTTGCGCCACACACCATGACAGCAGGGCTTAAAAGTCTTGATTTTTACAAATCTATACAAATGGCCAGAGTTGTTCATTTTTACACATCCATAAAACAGAAAGTTGTTCATTTTACAAATTTATACAAATAACTTGTCAGAGGATGTTCCATGGTGACATTGAGTAGCAGTGAGTGATATAAACCAAACTAGTCAACTTAGGCCTACCAGTATTTACCATTTGGTCTGATACATAACTAAACACTTCTGAGGAAAGCAGAGACTATTTTCAAATATATCTGTGTTCACACTGTGCATATACTGATTATGTTTGTCTATGTTTTTGCCAAACATGAGTTGCAAATTTGACTTTATGCCTAGTCTATATTCATGTGCCAATGCATTGAGCCTTAAAGGAGAACTTCGGTGTAAAATGAAAATTTTGTTAAAACATCATACCGAGTTGGTATGTTTGCTGAGGAGCAAAATTGAGTTAGCCTGTTGCATTCAGAACTGAACTATTTTTTACCGTTTGTCCCAGAAGGCTAACAATAGAAGTGGTAGGTGCCCTTAGACGAAGCATGAAGCATTACGCTATTATTATAACATTAAAACAGCTCGAAGAAACTCCACACTCCATCAGTAGCACAACAAAGGCCACAACATTCAAAACGAGGCACTGAGAACCTTGTAAGTGTACACAACATTCATTAATAAAACAGTTTTGACACGCAGTACCTTGCTGTAGTTTCTCGCCGCCGCCATGATAAAAGTCTGCACGAGTCGATTGATGAACACGAACCAGCAGGAAGAATAGAAGGAGAGGTAGTACAATTGACTTGTTTGGACTTTCATCATGGCGGCGATGAGAAACAACTGCAAACTACTGCATGTAAGAACAGTTTTTTAAATAAACGTTGTGTACATTTACAAAGTTCTCAGTGCCTTGTTTTGAATGCCAGGGCTTTTGTTGTACTACCGATGGAGTGTGGAGTTTCTTCGAGCTGTTTTAATGATTTAATAATAGCTTAATCTTCATGCTTCGTCTAAGGGCACCTACCACTTCCATTGTTAGCCTTCTGGGCTTCTATTTATTGCATGAATATTTACATTTTATATTATTATATAAAATAATATATTTTAGAATATTATTTGATTGCAACCCTGTATTGGGTGTTCATGTCATGCCAGTCATTAAAAGAAAAATGTACTTTGTGAAACTCAACACTGTGTCGCCCCCAACTTTCGAAATGCCTCCCCCCATTTGTGCAGTCTAGATCCGGGCCTGGTTCGGTAATTGGCTAGGCAAAAATTCTGCCTAATACAGCAACGTCAATGAAAACACTGCCAGACCCTCTGCACAAAATGAAATGAAGTACAAGGGGCTGGTTTACCATGCTATGTGCCTGTGTGGTTGTGTGTGATTGTGTGTCAGTGTATGTATGTGTGTTTGGATATCTTTTTTTGCAGATCTTTTTTTCTTTTCCTCTTTTTATTCTCTCTCTCCCACCCCTCGGTGTGTGTGTGTATGTGTGTGTGTATGGGTATGTGTGTCTGTGTGCGTGTGTACGTGCATGAAATACAACATCGTACATTGTGGCACATGTGTGTATTTTGCCTTATGTTGTCCATATTCATATGCATGCCAGTGAGCAGTGTTGCTGCAGTAAAACCACGTGAAAGACTTTGACTGCCAGTCATGCCAGCCCAGTCTAGTTGACCTTCTTTGTTGAGCCGTGAGTGAGTGGAGGCAGGCAGATGGGGTGTGTGCCAGGGTGGGGTTGGGAGATAACACAGGTCTCTGAGGTCCCTGGGTTGATGGTAAAGTATTGAGTATTTTAGCCCTTCGGCCTCACTGACAGGCCTGCACAGTTGCAGGCTTGTGTCAGAGAGCAACACCTCTAAGGGTCATGGTCAGTCTTAATTTAATTTAACATTTAGTCTTCCTCTCTTTCTCTCACCCATCTGTTCTCAGTGCCTCTCTCTCTCTCTTTCTTTCTCTGTCTCTTTCTTTCTGACCATCTTCTGCCTTTCAGCATTTTCTGTGTGTTGCGTTGTCTTTCACCTGCATTCCTCTTCTCCCTACCCTCTCCTCTTCTCCCTCCCTCCCTCTTTTGGGTCCCTGGAAGCGCTCAGATGTGGAACCCGCCATTATGCTTTCATTTAACAGGGATTTGTCACTCTCCATCTCAGCTGGTGCTGGCATTTGAACTCTCTCTTCCTTTTATTCTCTTACTCATTCTCTTTCCCTCTCTCTCTGCCTCTCACTTTCTGCTTCATGCTTTCATTAAGCTGATCCAGGCAGCGTGAGATTAGTCACATGCTGCCAGATCTGGAAATAAAACATGGGCTGCTTTCCTCTTTGCCCCCTCTCTCCCACACTCCTTTGTCTCGCTCTCTCTGCTTCTCAGTCTTTCTGGGTATTTAATTCCCCCTGTTGTCTGTCCTATGCCCCAAGGCTTTAGGGAATATCTTCACACAATTCCTCTGGACATATTGGCTTCCTCAGGTCCTGCACTGAGGATACCATGACATGAGGCTCTAGTGTCTGGATAGTGGGTGGAGGAATCATGGTCTGTTACAGTCGGGCCTTGAACCCAGGTTATCTGGGTGGCAAAGAGGCACTTAAAACCACTGGACTACTGGGACTTAAAAATCAAGTGCAGAGCAACACAAAGTGCAGTTGAAAAAAGAAATTTATTCCAGCAAAAAAAGGTCCAAAGCATAAACACAGACAGAGAAAATTGTAAGAACTTCAGGATCAAAACTCAAAAGCTGAGCATGGAAAAACAGCAAACAGCCAAAAAGCACAGTCTAAAAGAGAAATATCTTAAACAGTTTAGGTCACAAGGCAAATAATCCAAAAGGTAGACAGAGGTACAGAAACAAAAAGCTTAGAGCTTGGGAAACACAAAGATGCATTACATTATATGATATTACAATACATTACACTGATGATAGCTGTCACTGTCTCGTACAAAATGAGACTAGTCACAGATATCATATGTGTCTGCAGTCTGTTTTGAGACCACTTAAGATTGCATGTTGAGTTCAGAATGTGACCCAGTCAGGGTGCATCCCATGTTTTCTCTCTTTTTCTCTCTCTCCCTCTCTTTTTTTTTTGACTTTTAAAATCCCTTTATTGAACCATCACAAGGTCCAAGCATCCACTACATGAGCTCACAAACCCTCCCCCACCCCAACCCGCCGCCATTAAAAGAAAAATAAAGAAAGGATTACCAAAGAAAAACCAGACCACCACCAGCATTGACTGACCACACCCCTCTGTCCACACACCACTTTTCCACAAACATGTCAGTTCCACCTGTGACTTGGAAGTAAGCATACTCCACTGCAATTCTAGATTCAACTAGTGCCTTGAACATGTTTACCCGATCACCCACATTCCCCTCTTCCTGCAGTTTGTTGCACTTCCAGATGGACAACTTTGCTTGTCCCAACAAAAAATTCAAAACAGTGCGTAACTGTCTCTTTTGCTAGGAGTACTTCACCCCAAAAATAAATGTCTCTTTTGAAAAGACAACACCAAACTGACTACATATTCTGTCCAACAGATTAAAGACGGATAACAGTTTTGTACAGTCACAGAAAAAATGAAAAACATTGGTACATTGCATTGTATGCATAAGCTAGATGTATCAGGCTTTAGTCTACAAGACCGTTGTGGCCATGGCACAGTGCAGCACACGCCACTGAAGGTCCCCAGAACGTTTTGGAGTAGGCCTTTTGTACAGAATCCTCCATGAACGAGATACTGGCTGTTGGAAAAATGGGCCCTCCACTTGGTGTCAGGTCTGTCTTTGAGGGCATTAATAAAATGCATACATTTTAACACAAGGTTGTACAGTGTTTTCTTGGTTGCTGTTGTGAAACTAAAAGCATGCATCCCTTGAGGGGACAGGAGCATCCCAGGTCTATTGTCAGGTACAACTTGGTTGGCTGAGATGAACAGCTCAGGATAAGGGGCCCCTGCTGAACCTCCACCAAGGACTTCATTAACAAAAACTGAAGAGTAAACAGGCAGCCTAGCCTTCCAGTCCCTGAGTAGTCCCTCTATCATCCTCTCGGATCTGCACCCAAGAGTAGACACGAGGTCGCCAGCTGACCGCCAGCATCTCTCCCTTTTATTTATTAAGTCCCCAAGCTTTGCTATTTTTGCTCTGGCAAAGAGCTGTATTACGTTGGTATAGACCCCAGAATGCACAGCCCAGAAGGTGTTAAAAAACAGAGGTTCCTCCCGCCCAAAGTGTTCTGTCCTTGATGATTTCACAAGTCTCCAAGCCTCCAACACTGAACCATAAAAGCTATGGGGTTCATTTTTTTGCATCAAAAACACCTGCCGATCAAAGAGACCGCCAGTTGCTGCCCTGAGCACTGCCAGCCCAAGGTCCACCCATGACTGCTCTGTGCTATAAAGAAGCTTCTGAGCAGACTGCAGTCTCATTGTATGTAGCTTAGCTGATAAATCCACAAGACCTTGCCCCCCCTCCACCACTGGTAGGTAGAGGAGGCCAGGAGGTAAACAGTGGTTGCTGTCCCAGAAAAAAATTACCAAGGCCTTCTGTAATGCTACCACAAGCCAAGCAGGATGATTCAGTACTGTCATCTTATGCCACAACATTGAGGCATAATTGTTGATGACCAAGACATGGCCTCTATATGACAGCTGTGGCTTAATCCACTCCCACCTTTGCAGCTTCCCAGTCACCAATTCCAGCAGACCGTCCCAGTTCTTGTTCATGTACTGTTTTGTAATAATAATAATAAACTTTACTTGTATAGCACAGTTCATACATGCAAGATGCAGCTCAAAGTGCTTTACAGTTTAGCAGGGTTGTTACAAGACAACATTTCTTGCGGTTCAGTGGTGTCGGAGCAGATAAAGACATTAGCAGACTGACTCTTGTATGAACACAGGTAGGCAGTCCTTGTAGGCCCTAGTCAGCAATCTTTGTAGTCCAGTGGCGCTAGACGAGAAAAGTTCATTTAGGCGCAGTCGGTTGTTAGTGTCCCCAGGGAGCAACAGGGGTGAGGAAAAACTCCCTGTTTGTTTGATTTGTGTGAATTCAGGAAGAAACCTCAGGAATCAGTGAGTAAAACTCCCTGTTTTTTCTAGGAAGAAACCTCAGGCAGAACCACGTCTCCCAGGGAAGCCCATCTGCCGGGGCTGGTAACGGGAAGTCTGTGACTGTTTTTGAGTCACCGTTTTTATTAACATGAATGTTAAAGTCTCCCGTGATAATTATTCTGTCGTAGTTTGTAAGTACCGCTGACACGAGGGTGGAGAAGTCAGATAAAAAGGTTGGTGAAGTTTTTGGTGGTCTGTATAGCGTGATAAGGAGTAAGCTGTGATCGGTCTTAACTTTGATCGCTAGGTACTCAAATGACGTGAACGTGCCTAAATTTATCTCGTTACAGCTAAGTTTATTGGAGAAGATGACAGCTATACCGCCACCCCTTTTATTGTCTCTTATCGATTGATAGAATTTATAGTTAGGGGGACAGGTTTTAATAAGGGTGGCAGCCCCTTCTTTTTTTAACCAGGTCTCCACAAGGAACATAAAGTGTAGTTTATTTTCCGAGATGTAATCAGTGTTTTCCCCAAAGCGTCTAAGCGTATCGGCACCGATACGCTTCTTTTTTCGCCGATACGCATCAAGTTTTGCCGAGACGCTTTCATAAAATGCCGATACGCTTAAAATCATGCACAAAAACATTCTTCCCCGAACAAGAAGCCCCAACGTAGTCAAATGTAGGCTGCGTTTTTAGGAAACTTCCGTGGTGGGTGTGTAAACTACTATACTGGCGAAACTGGCCAATCACATGCCGATTACAGTGCTCCTTTGTTTTTTTCCGCCAGTCAGCTGTATCAGAGACTATTGTAGAATCTAAGATCTTTAACGCAAACCTCGGGGCTACTAAAACTGCCTGACTTTGACTGTAAATGCTACACAAGAAGGAAGGAGAACGCTCTCCTTGGGACATGCTCATGTAGCAAGAAAACTTTCTCCACAGTGGATCATCTAGCTGCTGAAAGAGAGTGAGAGAGAGCGTGAAAGGCTTTATGTAGAGCAGAGTCAAGACTGTTTCATTGAATGGGACACTCGTGGAATTTAACTAATAAATTGGTCCTTACGTCTTTCTGGATTTGTTGATGGTTCTTTTTAACAAAGTGTCACAATCCGCAATTATTTGTGATTATTTCAAGCCTAATAGTGTACGTTGTTACTGTTTGGATTTCCAGAAAATTAGCTTCATTTCAGACCAGGCTGCAGCCTGTATGGGGTTGTTAGCGCGCTAACGCTATTTTTTAAACTGAAAGCTGCCACTTTACTCACCAACACCCACCTAGATACTAATACTGATATTAGCTGAAGTGGAGAAAGTAATATAAAGTTGTAAGGTTATTGCAGCGTGTTAAATTCAAGGTGAGTCGATGACTGTTAGCATTACCACATTACCAATCATTTCAATGAGCTAGTTCGTTAGCTTGTTACAGGAACACTGAAATAAGAATTTGTTGTCATCAGACATCATTCTAGATAATACTACACTACACTGAATTATATTTATCTGCAGAATCTAAGATCTGTGGTACCAATTCAGCTTTCATGTAGCCATACAGGGAGATATTTAGCTGATAGTAGGAATGTACTGTGACGTTGTACGTAAGACTGGCCATGACATTGGTGATAATCCCACCTTTTGCGAGGGTGCGCACGTGCAGCAGACGAAGTAACCTTGACATGTTGGAATACCGTGTAGTACTCAGTGATAGGTATAATCATCGTAGCGTGACGACATTGGTAAATGAGGCGTTGGACTTCCAATATTTGATCAGCGGAAATAATGTCGAACAGAAAGATAACAGCCTTTTTCGGAAAGAAAGGGAAGCTGGATGCTGATATTCCCACTGACGAAGTTACAGCTAAATGCAGTCATCCTACAAGCCACAGTGAGACTGTCCATGCATCACGACCCTGTGATTGCTGGAGATGCTACAAGTAACATGATAACAACACCCACGGACACTGATATGGGGAGTGGGGGATATGGGGACACTGACCTGGGAGTTTTGGCTCTTTCAACTCACCAAGTGCAACGAGTTTTTTGTTCTATTTGTGCCAAAAAATGCAACATTTTATTAAAAGTGTTATGTTTCCACCAGCCTTCTGGGACCAAAATTTAGCTTCAGATCTTCCTAGAATGCACCATTTTAGCCCTAGAAGAAGAAAAATTTAAACCCTTCTTTTTATTTCTGGGGAAAACACTGGTAATCATTTATAAAGAAGCTCTTATTGGTGAGGGACCTTACATTAAGGACAGCAGCATTTATGACAGTTTTAGTCTTATTTACCCAGCGCCCGAGCTGGATATTAATTAGATTGTTAGGTATGCAGCCTGTGGTTCTATGCTTACGTTTCCTATGGTGGGTTATAAGGGGAGGAATTTGGTGGAGCAAATTATCTGACTGAGCCAAGCACACTGTATTCCGAGCACTGGTGGTAAGGGGGAAAGATATCATCATCTCGGACTAAGTTGCTATTGAGATGTGCTGGCTTGGAGCTTACTTGTCAGTGTGGCGTGTTTGTACCGAAGTACACACCCAGGATCTTGAGACCACACCTTCCCCATTGGTGCTGTATAGGCAAAAGCGGAGGCCCGCTCTCTCTCTCTCTCTCTCTCTCTCTCTCTCTCTCTCAGTATCACTTTTATTTTCAAACACACACAAACACACACACAGTCTCAAAGCTCAAAGCCCTCCTCTGCCATTAAGAAGCCCTGTAATCCTGCACCATAAGCTCCAAACATCTCTAGAAACCCTCATAGACAGAACAAGCTCACAATCCACTTTCACAAAAAAAACCTCCACCTCCCTCTTTGCACCCACACTCTGCCTCTCCACCCCCCTCGTTAAGGTTAATGAATTTCGGTTAGCTCAGGGGTGGCAGAAATAATTATCGGCTCCTGTGAGGCCCAAATACGCTCGGTGTCAGTGCATGCACAAGCTTGAGGGGTCTCATTAGAGAAGAGAGAGCTCGCCCCTGCCAGGTCATGCCAGCCTCTCCTCAGGGCAGCACCCCCCTTCCAACAAACCCCCCACATGCGCGCACACACACACACACACACACACACACACACGCACATGCACACACACACACACACACACACACACACCCATACACACACTGCTAACTGTGTGGTCACGTGCAGGTGATGTGAGGTCACGTACAGTACATGGCCAGGGAAACACCTGTATTGGAGAGTGTGTGCACTCTGTGACTGTGTGTGTGTGGGCGTGCGCGCGCGTGTGTGTGTGTGTCCTCTCTGTATGTGAGTACTAGGGTGGCTATGAATATGTGGATGTTCTTCAGCAAGCTCCAGTTTTGACATGCAGCACAGTTTTGTGTTGAACGCCTAACCCCTTGCCTACATACAGGTACACAAAGTCATAAACACAGGTGTGTGTGTGTGTGTGTGTGTGTGTGTGTGTGTGTGTGTGTGTGTGTGTAAAAAGAAAAATGCAATTCTTCACTGTGAGGTCACAACAGTCAGTGTCATTTGGAGTGTGGCATGTGGGCTGCATCTCTTGCCCTCTGGTCGTGCAGTGAGCCTCCTCTCTTCGCTTTAGGAATGTTTCACATGATGTGTTTGTGCTATGCCGAGTTCAAAAAGTCATGGAGCCTCTTATCGCCTTCATGTGTTTCCATGCATCAATAGAATATGCATAAAACATCTCTCTCTCTCGCGCTCTCTTTCTCTTTCTCCCCCTTATGTTTCCCACCCTCTTCATTTTCTTTCTTCCATCATCTATCTGCTATTGTCATTCTATCTATCTTCCTCTGTTCCCTGCCTCTTTGCCTTTACCTCTATCATCCCTCCTTCTGTACCTCCTTTTCTATAATCTCTTTTTCTTCCCATCTCTTTATCTCTCTTTTTCCTGCCCTTTTCATTCCTCTTTGTGTTCAGTAGTGATTTTCTCACACTGTCTCTTTCTTATCCTCCCCTGTTTTCTTCTTTTCTTTCACCCTCCCAATTCCACTCTATTCCTCTGCCCCGTCCTTATCTCTCTGTCTCCATCTGCTCCACCATATTTGTGCCCCCCATCACCCCTCCTTGTCTCTCTCTCTCCTGCAGTCCCGGCTGGGCTATGCCGCCCTCTTCATGTCCACGCTGCACACACTCCTGTTCGGCTGGGACCGGGCCTTCCAGCCCTCCTCCTATCACTTCTACCTGCCGCCCACCTTTGTGCTGGTGCTGGCCCTGCCATGCACCGTGCTGCTGGGTCGGCTGCTGCTGGCACTGCCCTGTGTGTCGCTGCGTCTGGCCCGCATCCGGCGCGGGTGGGAGAAGCAGCGCTGCATCCGCTTCCAGCTTCCTGAGAACGAGAGGAACGGGACAGAGGATATCAGCGACGTCTGACACGTGTGTGCGTGTTGCATGTCTATGTGTATGTGCATGCATGTGTGGTTAGGAAATGTCTAGGCTTACACACAACTAGTAATATGCAGAAGGATGCCTGAACACACTCAATAATATCATGGATATACACACATACACTATCTCTATCTCTCTCTCACACACACATACGCACACACACAAACACAGACACACACACATATTTGGGAGAAATGAAAGTAAAAATGGACATTGGTAACTACTTTAAATGTTACACAAGGTTTTATATTGTAATTTTTTTTTAATTAGAGCTACTGGGATTGTCATGTCCTTCACGGGGCACAAGCTCTTGGTCACTGACTTCCTGTTTTCACCCAGTCCCAGACATTCACAGATAGCCCTCTTGTGGTGTTTCAGCTCTTGTGTTATTTTAGCTGCTGCAGAAAGATTTTCCTGGATGTTACATTTTGTTTAGTGACAATGAATTTGCTTGTGAGTGAGAGTGACTTTAAAATCATTGGTTTTGATTTGTAAAGGGCAAAGCACTGCATTTCAGACACATACTGCACTGTGTGCCACTTGACATCCAGAGCACAGCAAGTGCTCGACTAAATTGATGGCATTATTAATTACATTCTGTGTCTCATACATTGCTCAGGTGAAAGAGTAGGAGGAAAATAACCCCAGAAAGTTGACGTGTTGTTGTCACATATGATGTTAAAGGCATGTGGTCACAGATGACAGTCAATAGTTTCAAAACTGTAAGAGGGATCTTTCACGGCACAGTTGTAGTTCAGCGGAACGATGAGAGACTCCTGAAACAGTAGGCATTAGGGGATAGAGCAGCTGTCATTATTAGGAAGCAATAAGGATAAGGTTACACAAATAATAGCCACCAGTGCAGAAAGGATGAAGGATGAGGTTACATTTTTTATGTTTTTATTACTGATGCCAAAAGCTGACAGTGTTGCCTTTATACTAACCAACTAACAGAGTTTGCCCAGCTGCCAGCTGACTGACTTTAAAATGTTAGGGCAGTCCATCATTTTCCACCAAATATATTTAATTTGTCTGTACATTTTTTTAAAGGAGCACTTGAATTTCCTGCTGTGTTGGTATTTGCCCAACCAGGGCCCACATCTATGGAGCTGCTGCTAGTAATCTGCTTCCCATCAGCGCAAGACACGTGCCCCCTCTCCAGCTGTGCTGGTAACTGGACCATGGCATGGCTGGAGATGCAGCCCCAGAGGTGGTCAACCTCAGCATGGCGTGGGAGAGTAAGCCCATCCAGAAGCCTGGCTGAAATAGCTTGGCTGTTCCTGTCACTGTCAGTCTATGCTGGGGGAATTTTGCCTACGTTTCAGGGGCATGCACTCATACCAGTATGTTGACTAATGTTGTAATATATGTTGACTTGACTGACTTTCTACATTTTGATGGCTATGATATGGGCATAGATATGGGGTGGATATGATATGGGCATAGATATGGGTTGCCCACATGTTAAGGACAGACGCTAGTCGTGCAAACATGGCCTGTGGGACAGCAGAGTCTGCTCATATGTCATCCCTCTAGCAAGATCACCCATTGCCGTGGTGAACTCTCTGGGATGATTTCTGAATCCTAGTAGTCTGCTAGTTCCAGTTTTGATTTTCTGGGTGCTGTTGTATAAATCTGGGCCCATAGGGATTTTAAATATATTTTTATTATGTTATTATGTTTATTATGTTGTTATTTGTGCGACACAACTTTGAACATATTATGTAACACATGTTGCGACTATGTATTGTTTCCCCCTTGTTTCATAATTATGGGAAACAGTATTTAAATTGGGCTAAATCGAATTATATTGTACTCTTTGACCTACTGGTTCAGCCTATAGTTAAACAAGCAAGGTGAACCGCAATAGCGAAAGTTTTATATGTATATATGCACTATTTTTGCAAATGAATGTCAAAGCTTTTGCAGTCAAGTCAAATTGGAATCAATAATACTTTTGTGTTTTCTTGTGATTTTTAAACCCATCCTTTACAAATGATCAAGGACTGTTTTGATTTGAACAGAGAAATATTTTATACAAAATTGCTTTCATCGTTAATGTGTATACAAAACTGAAATAAAAGAGTATATACATGTATGTTTTTGGCGTTTGATTTTTTGCTTTCAAATAGCCTATTCATTTGAATGGTTGTCTAGTTGCCCTGCCATGGTTTATTGGTATTAATATTATTCAACTTAACTTGAAAAGTAGTGTCCGCCTTTGTCTCAAGTGTGTTGATCTGTAAGGGTTAGCATCTGCTGCCCTCTTGTGGTTAATCAGCGGCGGTTCTACTGTCTATGCTGTTACCTCATACGCCATTTAGCACTTCCTTTTCCCCGCCTATTTAAAGACACTTCCTGTTGCCTTGCATGTGGTTTTGAGCAAGGAATCTATCTACTTGTGAACGCCACCATGTCTCAAGTAAGTTATGCATTTGCAATTCTTTCTTTGGTGATTATGTAACCTAGTGCTGTCTCACCAATACTCGGGGATTATTTATTTTCTGAACAAGACTGACCACAATATTATACTAAATGCCGCATTTCTCCAATAACGTTGTTAACTCTGAGAATGGCGGGCAGGTCTAGGCCTGGGTTTGGATATATGCTAACTACGCCCAGTGTTCTTTTTATTGAATGATGAGGTGGCTCATTGTTACAATTGCAGTGCTAGGATATGTTGTAGCCTAAAGCTACAGTAATCGGCAAGTGACCGAGCATGAGTTGTGTGTGTTCCATTGTGTGATCCCCTAGGAGGAGTTCAATCGGGCGGCGGAGGAGGTGAAGAAACTCAAAACTCAGCCTGACAGCAACGAACTTCTGGAGATCTATGCGTTATTCAAACAATCTACAGCTGGAGATGTGAACACAAGTATGTCTGCATGAGTTGTGTAATTGGTTTAAATGTATTTCATGGCGGCTGTTCTTCAGTCTGTTTTGGGCGTAGTGGATTTGTACAGAAGTTAAACTTCAAAGATCTTTATCTGAAAGAAATGATTCGTTGTCTGTCACGCGAGGTGTCCATAGTGCAATGACCTGCTTTCGCAATAGAAGAATCAGGGCATAGGGTGTCCTATTCTTACTGAAGGGGGCAGCGACGACGTCAGAGCATGGTGAATTCACGTGTTGGGTTACCGCACAAAGTTAAACTACAAAAAAGCTCATCATAACCCCACTAATAATAATAATAAAACACTCTTCTCAATTAGATTCAATTACTTGTACACATTACGGTAATTTCAAAGTAGAAGATTGTAATGTAGATTTCCACCACATACTATCTATATGGATTAACACTATTATTTTTTATATTTTCACCGATTAGGAAGTACCAAACAGGGTGCAGCACTCGTATAAACCACAAGATTTTCTATTATTACTAGTTAAATTGGATAAAACTTTGTTTCTTTTGATTTTCACAGGGACGTTAGGGTTTTGTTCAGTGTTGTATGTGAGTCTCTAGATTCTCAGTGACGCATTGCTTTGACACCAACAGTGGTAGAATGCACGCAAGAAATGCCTGAAATCTGATGTACTAGGTGGTGTCATAACCCGTTTGTCCACTGTTTCAGGTCGCCCTGGAATGCTGGACTTTACAGGGAAAGCAAAATGGGATGCCTGGGACAAGAAGAAAGGTAAATAACTGTGATCAGTCGTACAACAGTTTAGGGGTCCACCCATTGGCTTTGAGTTAATATTAACATTCTGCTGATGTAAATGGTTAAAGTTATTTTCTGTAAAGAGCTTGTTGGTCCTGTGATTGGCAGGGATGAGCAAGGAGGATGCCATGAAGGCTTACATCGCCCTGGTGGAGGAGATGAAGGGCAAATATGGCATGGCGGACTGATTATGGACTACCCAGTACATCCACCGATGGCGCTTCTGGTGTGCTGATCCAAGGGCTAGATTCCATTGGAGAAATCTTGAATCTCAAAAGAAAGTGGATTCCTCAGGTAGCCATTTTGTAATCCAGACCCAAAACAGTCCTCAAATCTACTGTCACAGTATGAGTTTATTTATATTACAAAATATTCTCAATATTCCTAATGTCATAATACATGTGTGTGTCACATTAGTTTGTACACTTATGTGTCTTGTACTTCTGCACATTTTCGATACTGACTTTAATATTGCAAAGGAATTCAACTCTCCCTGTAAAAGGGGTCCAATAGAGAATCTCAACTGTTTCACCATGGCACCAGTTTATTTTGGGAGAGTGGTCACCAAGCCCCTGTGTTTAACTGAATGCACTTGATTTTTTTTTTTTTCCATTATTATTGATTTGAGATTTAGCCATTTAAGGTGAAGTATAGTGCCTAAACTGAAATTGACAGAAGTTAAAGAAATAACACCGAATGATTACTGTATCTTGTGTATTATTGGGATGACACTAAGTAAGAGGTTTGTTGTGAAGGTTATGCATTCCAACATGTCATCAACTAGTGCCTGAGTTTCACCTCTAGAATATAACAGGAGACGGTGTCTGCAGTCGGCCTGTAAAAATCACATGCTAAAATGGTTGTTTTCATTTTGCTTTGTAAGAATTACTGAACTTGGAATGTTTGTCACCAAACTAGTGACTCATACAAGATGTATGTGATTCATTAATTGTTTCAGTAATTTGAAAATAAAAACTTTCATTGCTATGTGTCTTGTAAAGGTTTTATTTTGTCAAAGTAGGTGCTAAGCAGGTGGCCATCTGGGTTCAGAAAGTAGAAGTCCTGAGCCAGTTGATCCCAAATAGCACACCTCTTCAGTCAGGTAGATTAGCTAATTAGTGAATTCAGCTGTGTTGGGAGCACAGGCAGAAGGAATCTATGGCAGGACTTTTACTTTCTCAAGCTGGTTTGTCCACCTCTGATGCTAAGCAAGTTGTCACTCAAAACTGTTTTGCTGAACATGGTTCAGGGGTCCGTTTCCCAAAACCGTAGTTGCTTACTAAGTTAGCTACTTTGTTGGTTGCAATGCAATTTCCCATTGCCAACCAACTAAGTTGCTAACTGGTTAGCAACTATGGTGTTGGGAAACGCATCCCTGGACAGCCTGAACTTGTCAACAAAAGAAAGTTATGATTGACTGGTTTTGAGCTACACAGTAGCTATGCATTATATTGGAAGCTGTAGTATGTGAAATATTGTCAGTAAATGTGACAAAGATGGTGTCCGGATTTTAATAAGAAAGCCATTTTGAACTGGAAGATGTTAAACCATTTTAAAGGTGGGTCTCTTAAAATCTGTAGCTGTCCTTACAAACATGATTCTTGAAAATAATTATTGAACCCAGTTATTCATGAACATGAACTTGGTGTAGGAATCTGGGTACTCTTCATGTTTAGGTAATTTGCTCCAACTTCATTGTGGTAGCACAGGGCTGTTGGTGAATACATAAGCCATTGCGTTGATAAGCACTGAAGCAATGACATTAGTCCCTAGCTATTTAAGCTTTTGATCTGGAGATAAGTTATAAGGCCACACCACCATGCCTTTTACTCTGCTCGATGGTCTTGTTTCTGTTCAGTTGTATTCCTGTAGGTGACACTAGTGTTGAAGTCTCAGTGTCTATCTCTCTCAAGTGACATGTTCTACTGAATGTCAGGCAGTGTTTGCATTAAAGCAGCGCTAAGTAGTTTTCTCCTCTTTGGTCGCCCTACAGGTTGGAAGTAGAATTGTCCATTACCAGTGGACAGCCATACCGTTGCATGCATGCTTATCCAGTTTGTTTGGTATCCATGTTTATCCAGCACCGGCTTTGGAAATAAGTGTCTTCAGACAAGGTGGAGTAGGATATGTTTCTTGATTTCATGAAAGTATTATGTATTGCAACATAAGAAACAAATGAAAACAAAGTAGGCATATTTAACATTGCTATTTCTTTTAGATTGTGTGAAACTAAATTTGACCCAGTTTAACAATAGCAAGACGGGTTTACACAAGGATGAAACATACAAAAAAACTATTTGCATTGTCTTCAGTAAAAATCTTAAGCATTTCATTGGAAAAAAGTTGCAGACAGATGACCGCGGTTTAGTGACTGCATTGCTACATTATTACTGGAATAGTGGGCCAGATCTCCTCATTGTCCTGTCAGCTTTTATGTTGCTACATCTTTCTTTGAGCAACTAAAGTTTTAAATTGTGCTAAATTAATCGCTGTTAGGGGACGATCGCTATCCACTAAAGGCATGGTTATTAACACATACACCATGCCAACAACAGGGCTTAAAACGTCTTCAAGCTCCAAAAAGATGTCCAATTGCATACGACTACGAATCTGATTATTTACTAAGTGCAACGACATCAACACTGATACATATTTTGCAATAATGCACATTTATTGAGCAATCAGTTTTTTAATAAACATGCACACATTGTTCATAACCAAAGGGAGCACACATTGTTCATAACCAAAGGGAAACAGTAAGTGTAAAAACAGACTTAAATATCCATCCCGGAAGATTAACTGCTCATGCACGAGCAGATCGGTCTTCAAAAACGCTCCTGATGGGAAACACGCCATCGTAATAGCAACAAGCCATGGACAAAGCGCGGCTGGCTTTTAAAGGGAATGAGAGTATAGACTCTGATTGGTTTATTGCATGTTACACCCCGAACACACCTATGATTAATTAGGTAACTTAGGACCAACCCTTTTGAACCATGCGCCAGGCGCAATATTCACTTTTCCCGTCGTCAAAATAGCGTATTGTCTCGGGAACGCCCCCAAAGCAACTTGCGCGACAGACTTTAGACAACGCGCATATATGATCGGGAAAATAGAGCCCTAACCTGCTTTAGATATGTAGCAAACCAAGTACAACAGGTAGCCTCATTATTATGCTTTTTAGCAATATTCCTCGAGAGTGGTCTTGAATGAATCGTGGCGATCTACGTATACTTCCAAGCTTTCATTATGACCAAGCTACTGATTTTAGGGATGGTGTTTGAGGCTCGTTGGACTTGTTTTTTTGCTGTGTACAATCATTACAGTCAATAAGAAGCCTGAAAAGGAACAGGCAAGAAAAAAAAAATCTTTTTTATAGCTCAATGTGTACCTTTTTCACTTCTTTTAAGAGTAAAATTTAAACACATCTGTACTACTACCCTATTCAGGTTCCTATGGTCAATAGGGAGTTATTAATGTCAAATACGTTAAAAGGATGTTAGTGAAATGATTTTGAATACCATCACTTATGCCTTATGGTCTTGTGATGCCTATTTGTTTCTAAAACAATTGTATGTTATACATTCAAACCCATCATCTTCCGTGTCTGGAATGAATGTAGCCTACAGTATTTTTGAGTCTATAAGGTAACAATAATGTAGTAATAAAAACCTTCTTTACATTGTTTCTTTGACTAGAAGAAAACGTTGGTTTTCTCGGTACTATTAGCTACTTGTACTATATTGTACTATATGTACTGGGTGAAATAGAATTGCATTATATAGTGGGTTAAATAGAATTGCATTATATACTGGGTTAAATAGAATTGCATTACTAAAAAGTGACAAAAAATAGAAATTCCATTGACTAAAACTAGATTAAAATGTAATCAGTTTTTGTCAACTAAAACTAGATGAAAATACTCATGGATAACTGACTAAAATAAGACTAAAATGCTCAGACTTTTAGTCAACTAAAACTTGACTAGACTAAAAGGGGTATGGACGTGACTAAAACTAATAAAAACTAAAATGACAGCTTGATGCAAAGACTAGACTAAAACTAAAATTAAAACAGGCTGCCAAAAACAACACTAGTGACAGGTTAGGTAGATAGGTTAAGATAAAATCACAGGCTGTTTTTGGAATCAACTTGTGCACATATGGCATTATTATCAACATGATACTGGTCACACAAAGCAATAGGCCTACTGATGCATTCCCGCGTGGACAGTTAGGCTATAATCATGACTGCGCTTTCATTACTGGAAATTGGTGAACAGACAGTTACCAAGATAATTTGGAATAACCACACCATTTCAGAATATGTTAAAATGACAGTCAGTCTTTCCCGTCATCATAGTTATCTTAGTGATAGAAAAATATCCACTTAATGTGCCCCAAGAATGGAACTTCCTCAAAATATTCAGACATCGGTGGTGGTCGCACTAGCCTAAAGGTGCTTCCACACTGCCCCAACAAACGCCAACCAACTCCAACAAACGGCAACAGTTGGGTCAGTGTGGAAGCACCTTAATAAGCCAAAATCTGAGTTGGTTCTGGAATTGTGTGCGCATATGGCGTTAATATGGAACGTCGGTACCAACGGGAGGAATATCAAGTGCACTAGAACGACATTATATATATGGGAAGAAATCCATGACTCAAATATGCAGCATCCCTGACCTAAAATGTGTTCCGCGCCCGAAGAATGAATAACAATAAATGCGCTTCTAAGCACCTGCACTATCTAACTGTTAGCTACGATACAACATGTGTGAGTGATTGAGTGACTTTCATATGGAACTTGTGGCTGGATAGCATTTGCACACCCGCCACAGTGGCAGGTAAAATGACAAAATTCACCCGCCAACGCTCATATTTACCCTCATTTGGCGGGTGGTGGGTGGTTAATTTCCATCCCTGGTCTGATGTTCACTCTAGTTCGACCTCTTTGCCCGTTTTCTTTTCCTCACCTCCTCCGACATACCCTTACTTTTTTTGCAGGCTCCATCATGATGAGGATTCAAAAGCTGGTCCACTCCACCCCAGGCCTCGCTCCATCTATCGGCTATTGTAGCGCTTCCCGTAAAGCAAGTCAAAGTGTAGTTTTGTTATGGCTCTCATTTGAACTGCAGAGACAGCCTGCTCCTCCAGTCTTGCTTAGTGTGGTTTAAGCCCAAGGAGGGCAGCAAAGCAAATTCAGAAGTGTCTTTCACCCTGTTACAAGTTGATGAACTGAAATGATCTGGGAAACATTATTTTAAGGTTGAAAAAACTACTTAGTGTTGCTTTAAGGCCTGGTTAAGGTTTATCACTATCACTGTATAATGCACTATCATGTTTGGTGTTGAAATAAAACATCCTTGGAGGTCACACCAGGCTGAGCTGCTGGCTGGCTGGGCTCCTGGGCAGCAGAGACACCTGTGTGAGTGGACACCCGCTCTGGCTAATGGAGCCGTGGTGCAGTGTTGGGGCGCCATTGACGCTCCGCTTTAACCTCCACCGACGCCACTTCCTCTGGATCTCATACTGCACCTAGACAAGGATTAGAGGTGTGAGTTTTTGAGCGTTATATAGATATAAAAGAATGTGTTCTTCAACAATGTAAGATTCTAAAATTCAACTTTATATTTCTGTGGACCCCAACATTCTTTAGAACGTTCATTGTCCCATTATTCCTGTCACACCAGTGACCCTACCTTTTAAAGGTTCACAACAATGTGATGTACCTGTGCAGTACGTTTTTTTTGTTAGTGTAACTATGATTTTTTGTCAGTGTTGCTATGAAGTCAAGTCAAAGCAACAATTATGGTTAGATATGATAGACTGAAGGAAACTGTAAAGGAAGTTTTATTACAAATCACTTTGATTCTGAGCACTTGATACCTTATGGTTAAACTTACCTCTCCATT
Source organism: Coilia nasus (assembly GCA_027475355.1). NCBI lineage: Eukaryota > Metazoa > Chordata > Actinopteri > Clupeiformes > Engraulidae > Coilia > Coilia nasus. The sequence continues at coordinate 32,835,857 of CM050220.1, read as the reverse complement.
CAGGAAACAATACAGAACTGCCACTACGAAGCCCTTGAGCAGAAGACATGGAGATGGTGAGGCTTGTAAGCATTTTAAGCAATAGAGGGAGAGTCAGAGAGAACCATTAAAGCTAGTTACCTGTGTTGAGGCAAGTGCCAGTTCTGTAATGTTCCATGTGATGTAAAGTAAACCATCTACTTTGTGTGGGAGGAAGGCAAAAAGAATATAATACAGCCCGAAGAGAGCCACCAGGAGAAATGTGGATTTGGCCAGGCGCCTAGAAAATACAAAAATGTATTTGTGTTAACATTACATATACATTTATAATGTAGGCTACTAGAAAACATTTTGATGGATATGTGGATATAAGAGAAGACAAACAGCTGAAAATAATAAGATGGTGCTGCACAACAGGCTATGCACCACAAAGATTTATTTATTAAATCGGTAACCACTCAACTCTGCTTAACTTGGCAATTTCAATCTGCATATAGAGTATAACGGCACATTGTTATAACTTAATGAAAAGACATATTAAACATACTTGTATTGATTGAATTCATTTCCATGAACATCAGACATCCTCAATTTGCCAACCAGTATTCTAATGATGTTAAGGAAGAAGAACAGGTTTACCTGCAGATCAAATAGAAAACAGTCATTAACATCCACAAAATAGAAATCAGTTCATCTTTGAAGTCAACTTAACATTTTTGGTGATGGCATTCTGTTAAAAAGGGACACACGTGTGACCTAGTTTTTTTTACCTCCAAGATCTAATGACTCTATCTTTGACTGCAAGTTAATGTGTTCATACCAAATCTGACGCATCCACCTCAAAGCATTCTTCAGATATAATGTTCACAAGAAAGGGACTTTCAGGTTTAAAGTGACCTCGAACTTTAACCTTAAAAAATCTAATCAGTCCATGTTTGAGTTTGACATTTTTACCAAATTTAAAGCACTTTTCCAGGGACATTCATGGGACTGGGACGGACACACAACCAACCAAAAAATTTGTTTTTGTGCCAAGACTATTGCCAGTACAGAGGCATTAAAAAAAACATGACAATCCGATACAACTATAAGGCTAAGTCAATATAGGCCTACGTCAAGAATGTGTGGCGTTACTTACTACAATAAATAGGAGGACAGGGACTCTGAGAATCCACCATATCCAGTCACTGCCCCTGGTCTCCCAACACCTTGTGATCATATGAAAGACAGTTTTGTAACTACTTCTTTATATTCTGCTTACAAGGTTAATGCTATTGATGTTCACTACTTTGACTTACCCTTCATTCTCATAAAAATACTTTGCCAAGCCCCAGGCTCCTACTATTACCACTGGCGTACCTATAGTATCAGAACATAGACAAGTTGTCCAGGCACTTGCTTTCTACTTTTTCTTTACTGTCAAAAGGTCATACTTTATTATTAACTTACACTTTTATTATTAACTTATTATTGAATTAAAATATAATAATATTATATTTTATTCAGAGCCTCTTCCCATATTTGACTTTTTTTTCCCAAAGGTTTGCACCACCATCAAATTGCTGGAAGGAGCAGGAAAGAGATTGATCTCTGCATTTTGTACTCACCCCAGCCAAGCACAATGTAACACCAAAAGTACTTCCTCTCTGAGAAAAAGGAGACGCTAACCAGGGTGTGGAGGTAATGTCCCTCCACCAGCAGCCAGCTGTAGTTGGCCATGATGCAGTAGTTTGAAACTAGAAACACCAGCTTGCAGGGTAACTGGGGAGGCGATAGGTAGTCACTTTCTCACAAGTGTCAGGAAGTCATTACATTATGCTGTCTTTGTGGTGCCTAATGCAGACATAGCTACTGGCATTGTCTAGCTCAGAGGTCTTTAACGTTTTACAGGCCAACAACATCTTAGCTAAAAGAGACATGGCAGCGGGACAGCCTGGTACATATATTTTAGAAGGGTTGCTACTGGAAAATTTTGGGGACATCCTGCAGTCTCTTTCAGGACCCACCCAGGATGACCAACCTCAGGTTAAAGAGCTCTGCTCTAACACAATGATACCCAGCAATAGAAGTATTATGTGTAGCAAACAAACAGATGGGAGGTGTGTGGGGTTAGGTGAAAAGCTGTTGTATGTACCAGCTCACTAAAATCTAGCTATTTGACAGAACTGAAAGGAAAAAATGTTTTTAAAGAAAAAAAAATCCATTAGGTTTTGGCAGACATGTTTGCTTACTGTACAGTTGCCAATGTCTGTTTTAAATAAGTGTGTCAGTGCATAACATACTGAATAGGCGTCGCAGTGGTACATGACCTCACTGGAGAAGAGAACAGAGTCTTTGATGAAGATGAAGGCTGCGCGAAGAATAAATGAGAGGAAGAGTTGGATGTGGATGTAGTTCCGAGTGCAGTGCAGTTTCCTAAAAGAGGGAGAAGAAAGAATCGGAAAATGTTTTCCTGGCTGAGTGTGAGTGTGTGTGTGTGAGAGAGAGATAGAGTGAGAGTGGGAGAGAGAGGGAGGGAGAGGGGGAGAAGTATAAAAATGGCTAACTTACGGGAACAGAGTGAGGATGGCTATGGCAAACACTAGGGAGATGACAGAGATGCCATAGCCAGCAGTGTACATAGCCTTTACATAGGGAAGATAGGAGTGGAACTGTGGAGTCTGGGGAGAAGGAGACAGGTCATTTTTGTGGCATTGCAAGTTGTTTATGAGGCAGAACAACATTAGCCTGGTAAACCAGACCCTCATACTTCATTTGATTTTTAAGAAGTTTTAAGAAGTGTGTTCTTTCATGAATCATAATAGCTGCAGAAAGACCACATAAACATTTTTAGGTTCCTTAAACATTGCGAGACATTTTTGCAATTTCTTTTAAAGGTTTTTCTTCTACTATTGGACTGCTCCCAGAGTAAGTTCATAAATCAAGGTAAGAGTTTAGAATGGCAGAGTTTCAGCTAGTATAAATACATGAAAGAAGAAAGCCTTTGGTCCCTTAAAAATACTTTTCTGGTAAATTTTAAAAAGACATTTCAGAATAATGTATCAATTATTGTTTTATCACTTACAAACACATGTTTCTTTTGCTTCACACATGCTTTCTTTTGTTTCACAACCCTTAACATGATCCAGGAGAATCTAACTTAGATATCCATAAACATTGCCTGGAGTAAGAGAGCCAAAAAAAAAAAAAAAAAAAACATGTAACACTGACCTCAGTAATGTAGTCATTGATGTCAATTTCACAAGCCAGTTCTTGTGGAGGGAAGGCGTCTGACCAGCCCTGTTCTGTGCAGTTCCTGTAGATTCTCCCTGAGGCAGAAGGAAAGGTCAATACCACAAGAGACACATTTCAAATTTGGGTGCACTCTTCTTATAATAATCCACACTCTTTGTGATATATGTTGTGAGGCAAGACCGGATCCAACTCTTAGTAACAGGGTGGGCCAGGACGAGTTTTTTGGTGGGAAAGGGGGCCATTATACATACATAGGAATGGTTTGAGATTGGGTTGGCTAGGCCGTAGAGCCAGACCCTTTGTCAGGGCCGATAATAATAATCAAAGAGCAATAGTAATATACCCAAATAAGGAAGATTCTGCATCTTAATAAAATGTCTCCTACATGGTAAGCTATCATACTGACATTGCTACTTACACTACCAGTCTGAAAACAGCTGGAGTGTTTTGAACACGGACAGTAAAACATGTGCTTCACATGCCTTCTTCTCCAAGTGGTCTTGTTATTTTTCAAGATAGTAATATCAGTTGTCACTGTCTAGTACACAATGAGACCTGTCACAGATATTATATGTGTCTGCAGTCTGTTTTGAGACCACTTAAGATTGCATGTTGAGTTCAGAATGTGAGCCAGTCAGGGTGCATCCTGTGTCCAAATAAGTGTAAATACTGAGCTGCTTATGTCAAACAAGTCTAAGGACTCTGGAAACTGACCAGTGCTGTTTGTTGTAAGGGTTGTTGTTTGTTTTGAATTGTATAGTGATTAGAAAACCTTAAAATTGCATTTTTTACTGTTTGGCATGACTTTTTTTAATCGCTTTTTAATCGATTAATCGTTTTAATCGCTCTTTTATTCTGTTTATCATTTTTAGTAGCATTATTTTTTAATCACAATTTGTTTCGATTATGATAGTTTAGATTTTGTGATATGCACTTTAAACAATAAAAAATGATTGATTGAGGGGAATCTCTTGTCTTACCCAGTGTTTTGAGGAATGCAGGACAGGGTTGTGATACTGTCTGACCTATATGAGATGGTGGCCAACAGTTCAGGTAATCCCAAAAACCAAGACAGTCTACAGTTACACACACACACGCACACACACACAAAGAAACACATAAGACTGAAGAAAATCCATATAAATACTTCACTTTTAGTGGTTATAGTTAACTGTCCCTTTACCAAATAGAATAATAGACTACCAAATAGTGAGTAGGGCCTAGTCAAAATTGAATGGCAACTCAACAGAATGACAAAAAAGTGAAGCAAAGATATAGCAGACTACCTGGCTGTATTTCTGACAGGTTGAATTCACGCATATCATTGTAGCAGTCTTCCTCCTCTTTTTCCTGAACATTTTGAGGCTCACATCCAAACGTATCGATCTTGATGCAAAGGAAAACTTGATTACTTATAGGTCGACAGTAACTGTTGACTGGAATTGGAGATCAAAAGTATATATATTGTTTACCTCTGTAATCACGGCAAATAGTATTACAACTAATAGGCCTACAACTTTCATTTTTGTAAAACTAGACTGAAAACATGCATGCTTTACATAGGCTACTTAGTCCTTTTAAAAGTAGATCCATGATTACACAAAAGAGGATTAAAATGTCTTTAGGCACAGTTGAACATCTTTCACTGCCGTATCAATATAAAGTCCAATGTAGGCCTATAAAACAAGAAAAATACGCATCGTGAACGTTTTTTGTACAGCTTTTATTCTAAAGCAACGTAAAAAAAAACTATACGACTATACTTTCTAAGCTCACAATTTCTTAAAAATGCAACGATATTCCAAAAATACATAAAGATAGTCTTGATACGGAGTGTTCGAATGCGGCTGGTGCAATGTGCAACATTTTTTGTGACAGTTTGTGTGTATCTTTTTTTTTCTAACTGAAGTTGCGCTGAAGACGTACTGACATCATGACCCTCCTACATGTTGGGACCGCCCTTTACCCACCCTCGAGCAACACCGTCACCATGGTGACGGTAATGTTTGAAGGCGAGATGCAGTGACTAGAGGTGGGTTTAAATATTTACTGTCTACTGTCTTCTGTAGTTGCTAAACACACATTGTTGAATTGTTTGAAATGTGTGTAATAAACCGTGATCAGAGTGGACTTTTTTCGTTCTATTAGAAGTTTGGAAATGTTGTCTCAACCCGATTTATGTTAGCCGTTGCCAGTAGTCGTAAATGGGAAAGTTGTAGGCTACACCAAGCTACATATTGCTAGAGAGCTAACGTAAACATTGGCCAATTATATCACAGTAGGAACATGGCCATACAAACTATATTGCTAAATGTTAGATTGTTCATAAATCTGCTATTTTATTTGTATTTTTGTGTGGTGAAGTTGATGCCACCGGAGGTCTTGCTTCCCTAATCTGTACGTAGTTGATGACAATTTAATTCAATGCACCCCACATAGACTACCTGTCAAAATACTAACTGTTGCTTTGGCAGAACTTGAGGCTTGGACGGGATCTTAGTGCCTCTGATAATGGAGGTGGTACAGTCTGTCCGTGAAAATTTCACCAGCACTTTCAGGAAGAAGACTCAGCTTCCGCTGGTTCAGCTGGTCGAGGACGTCAGGAGGGATACAGATGTGCCTCATCACCTTTTAGAAACCAGTAGGCTAAATCCCTTCCCCTGCTCAGAGGCTAAAAGCAAGCATCATGCATAAGAGACAAATACAAGACATATAACCTACATGTGCAGATTTTTAAGTATGGTGAAGACATCCCATTCTCGTCTGCTTTGTCTGGCGTCTTACAGAGACATTTTCCAGACTCAAAAACAACAGCCAAATTCAAGCAGAGCCCCCGGAGGTACATTTCAGTGGATTTGAAGTGGGAAAGGAGTACAAGCAGGTGTTGGTAAGGGCCATTATAAATTAAAATTATACTTAAAATTAGAATTCAGAAATACTGAAAACCTGTTACATTGAACAGTTAAATGTTAGATTTTTAAATGCCCCAAGATTCCTTTCTTTTCTTGCAGAAACTCATCAACATATCTTCTGATGTCATCGACATTCATATTATTCCAACTCAAACAAAGTACTTTCAGACAACATACTCAAAAAAGGTTATATTCCATACTGATATACTTATGTCATAAGTGCTGTTGAATCTGGAACACAATCATTGTTCCCACACAGAAATATAGTTTGGCTTGTCTTTCACCTAATCCATATCTTTTCTTTCTCCTCCTCAGTATCGCTTGGTACCAGGGCTTTGCTATACATTAAAGCTGAGCTTCTTCCCTGATGAGTGGCGGTATTTCTATGATTGCATTCGCATTCACTGCAAGGTCATAATTGGTCAGAGGTTTTTTTTTCCTTCATTTAGTGCTTCTTACATGGTTAATTTTCTACAACACATAGTTTGGTTAGTTTTGGAGCACACATTTTCCTTTAAAAAACATGTAATATAAACTGTTATATGGAAATGTGAATGCCATTAGTAATTGTATCCTGTGTCTTGCAACTTGGAACATACCTAATACCTGGAAAACGTGTCTTATGTCGTGTAGTAGACTACTATAGACCTAACACAGCTGTAGGTGTTTTCCTCTAGAATGAAGAAAATTTACTGGTACCTGTCCATGCCTATTCTGTGATTGATGATCTTGACATCCCATCACATATCAGCCTACCAGCTGTTCCACTGGGCCAGAGGTGAGGGACACAGTGGATGTTCATGCCTGTCCTGTGTGTGTGTGTGTCTTTTTTTTGTGTCTGTCTGTCTGTCTGTCTGTCTGTCTCTCTCCCTCTCTCTCTCTTTCTGTATGTGCGTGAGAGAGACGTTGAATGCAAATGCAATTTGTCTGGCTGTGTATGTTCCACAGATGGATTATTTTATTAAACATAATTTAGTTAAGTTAAGAATGTATTCAATATATTGTGCTTGTTACAAAAGTCAAGGGCCCTTTGTCTATCAAGATGTTGTTATGCTAGAGCTCTGTCTGATTTAACATGGAGGTTATGAGGATAAACACAGAGCCATTGTTCAGAAAACAGTCACCCAGAGCTGTGGTTGAAATGAGCATGCAGAGCTGTGCCACAAATTTTGATCATAGACAGTTTTCTTATATTTCATAAATCTCTGAGCTGTTTCTACTCTGCGCACGCACTGTGTTTATGTAGCACATGATGAATGGCATTAGCTTAATTGTTATCATTCTGTGTGGAGCCTAATTTAAACTATAACAAAGATCAAAAGCCATGCTTTGCTTTTATTATGCCAGTGAATCCTAAATATACCATAATTTCCTGTGCAGCTCCATTCTTTGAGGATGATGAGCGTCACTACGTAAACTCTATAAGTGTTAAACGGAAGGACGCACACAACCACACACACACACACTACAATTATGTTTTTCCAAGAAAGGCTGTGAAAATCTCTCTTTATTAATCTTTGGTATTGTTTGGTAACTGTTTCCATCTTGTGTGTAGTTTATTTCTTTCTCCTCTTTGTTTTTCTTTCTTGTGCAAAGTGTTTCTGTTATGTACTTGTATAAAATGTGCTTTGTTGTGTTTCTTTATGTAGTGTTTTGGTTTAGTCTTGTAGGCTGTAGGTTTAAGTATTTATCTAACATTGCCATGATTTTGTTTTCTGTTATGGTGTCATTGTGCCTTTTGTCAGTAAAGTACGGAAAACCATACTGCTCCTGACATGCTGGTTGCTACCTTGCATGGCAGCTGTCTGCCATCGATGTATTAATGAGTGTGTGAATGGGTCAAAGGGTAAATGTGAGGCCTTTAGTGAGAACTGTAAAGCACTTTTGGCCAGTCTGTTGAGTGTGAGAAAGCACAATGTAAAAGCAGTCCATTCACCATTTGTCATCTTTGGTGTTCTTCAGTGTGGACTATGAGATCCCCCTGAGCTGCAGCTGCCCAGTGGACTTTGAATTCCAGGTGTACTGCCTTCAGCCCAGTGAGGCTTTCTCCATACAGCCACTCTCAGGTACCACAGAGCGGTGATATTTTTCAGTGGTAGATACAAATGTTACACCAGGCAATACACTAAACAATATGTAAACAGACTGGCTAATTTTAAAATTGCACTCCACAGCTGTCCATAGACGAAACTAATATTGAGGTGATGATCTGTTATGTGCTCAATGTTGTTATGTAAATGCCCAGTAAATTTCATATAATTATCTTTTAAAAATCAACAAAAAAGTTTTACCCTCTAAAAGACAGCAGGCACATTGGTCTAACTGTTGTCATACCTCAGTTGTCACCTTTCAACAACTTGTTTTGACCTTTCAACCATTACGCTCTTTTAGAAAAAACAAATGACTGGTGGCTCAGTCGGTTGAAGTGTCTTTCTCAATATGTTGGGTGCTCTTGGATATTGGGGATCAGTCCATTAGACATGAAAAGTTGATCCAGGCATTCCAGACATCAAGGAGGAATTAAATTTAAAAACCTTTATTAGACATGGCAAAAACATGTTAAAAAAGAGAGCCAACATGTTTCGACCCCTCACACAGGTCTTCATCAGGGCTAGGTCTGCATACACCTGTGAGGATAGGCATACCCTATATAGTGACATCACCTCATGTGACCCTGCACCACATTACACTCTTATTTGAAGAAGTTCTAGAATTTTCCAGATGCTCAGTTGACACACTGATATAAAGCAGCACTTGCTTTGTAAAGTTTCTGGAGAGAGGTGGCTCTTGGATACTGACCTTTTTTTTTGAATTTTTTTTTTTAAACAGATTTTTTAAAATTCTAAATGTACACTCACAGTCAATGAAAACTTTGATTTTTATTTTTGCATCATTTTTCTTTTTAAACCCTAAACTGCATTCCTTTTATATGAATGATTTGCTTATGATATTGGCATACAGAAACAAAAATCTAAAGTTTCAAGAATAATTACAAGACAAAAAACGTAACAAAAGAAAATGGCACCTGCCAAACACGAAGTCACAACAGTCGATACCGGGTATGGCCTGGCCTCCGTTTGCTTCGATGCAGGTGGCGATCCGTTAGCGCATGCTGTGCACTAGGTGTCGGATAGTGTCCTGCGGAATCCTATTTCACTCTTGCTGTAGTGGAAGCCTGGCCCATCGAAGTCGTGTCTGGCGTTCCATGGTCAAGATGTTGGCGCATAAAGACAATCATGCTTGGAGGTTGACCTCCCGGTCTATCGTCAACAGAGCCAGAACCAGGTTTCGAATTGTGGGTTGGGAACATCCCATACGCCTGGCTATCTCACTGTAGCTCAAACCTGCCTCCACCATACCCAGTGCCCGGAGTTGTTGTTCATGTGATGGACGCGGCATAGCCTGGACTACTGGTGGCCTTGTACTGGCTCAAACAACTACATACATGAACAAAAAGGAGACAATTCAGTAGTATCAGACTTCTGTAGTTATTGTATTTATACATATTTTTCACATTTTTACATGTCATTATGACAGTTTTTAACCTAAGCTACCAAGCTTCTGTCAACTGTAGTTGTACCAAGACTGAGGAGTGCACAGTTGTCTTTCCACTTAGTAAGGGTTAAAACAATCTTCACCATTGCCTGTTTTTGAGGAGCTATATTTAACATGCAGTGTCTGTTTCATAACTGTCCTACTGTGCTGTTTATACCTGCATCGTCACAGCTGAAACAAGTGTTGTGTAAACATTATTGTATGTGTGTGTGTCTGTCTGTGTGTATGTTTTTACTATAGGAATTATCCCAGCCAGAGATGCAGCAGGGGTGACAGTGACATTCACACCTTTCCAGTATGGCACTGCCCAGGTCACAATTCAGGTGGTTATCTCCCAGTTCAACTCCAGACCCTACGTGTGCACCCTGACTGGCCGCTGTTTGCCTGGCCTGTCTCTCAGGTACTGCAGCAAACATCTGTAAGGAGAATGTTACAACCATATGCAACTTTTATACCATTCTTGTCAAGACAATCATGTTCCATACAACTTATGTATCTAGCTTGTAAATGGTTTTATGAAGGATCCTTCCCATGTGACATTGTTTACCTGTTCTCAGGAAAACAGAACTGCTGTGCTTCATGGCACAGCTGAGGTTGTTTGTATTAGGCTAAGCCAGGACAAGAGCTGTGGTCTAAGAGTATTTGGGTGCAGCTGCGTATAATGTAAGAAAGTGGGGGAAACATAAGTGAAGATCAGGGAAATACTGCAAAGAAGATATTACAGAGGTGGTTATGGGACATATCTGGTTCAGTTAACCCAGAGGTAGAATTATTAATAATGTACAGTTATTACTAGAACAGCCCAGGGCTCCATTCTCTTAACCCGAGAAATACCAACAGGCTCTTTTTGATCATGTTTATGACTACAAAGTTAAACCAAGTTTATCATTCAACCACCTTTGTAGTACAGTAAACCCGTCTGTGTTTTCAGTAAACTTATGAATGAGCAGGGCAAAACCACGGCTGGTAGGGGTGTGAATCTTTTACCCACAAAACGGTCCGATTCGATCTCGATTCACAGGCTATGATACGATTCAGGGACGATTAATAAAAAATAGTCACCGATTCGGTACGATTCAATCTGGTTCGGTACGATTCGATACATATTGACAATTCCAAAGCCCTTTGTTACTAAGAAAAAGAGAAAAAAACAAAATGACATTTCAAAACAGCATTCTTTTGTTTATTTTGTATCCCAGAGAATAAAAACACAAAAACTGGTAACCAGATGCCTGCCTTAAGTTCACGATCTGCATGTACTTGAAATACAACACAAAATAAAAACCAATAAGGTTACCAGCTATCAAAAATTAAACAATGGACATTATTAAACAAGTGCCATTCATTGGAAAAACTCTAAGTAATTTGTTTTTTTATGGGAGTGTTACCAACTGAAAAACAAGTACAACATATAACTTAAAGGAAGAGTCCACCATGTTTCCATAATGAACTGTGTTCTTCTCTGTTCTGAGATGAGTTGATATGTACCTCTCAGGCCTTTATGCATGCTGCCAGGCAGTCAGACACGCTGCAATAATTTCTTAAATGTAGCATGGCATTGAGTAAGAAACAGGGCTGAAGTTAGAAGTGGCCATGCTCTTCCCTGTTTTCCCTATTTAAATACGCTTACCTGACTTGTTACACAACCCAAGTGTAGTTACTCAAAATGAAACTTGACTTTTGTTGTATGTAGATAGAAAATGGCACTACAATGAAAGGCGTAGTAACACCTTGGGAGCACTACGACGACGCATTGATATCTTTACTCCTATTTTTCATCATTAGTATTCATCATCATACTACTAGTATCATTACTATTAGTATCAATGAATCGACTGACCATGTTCCTTACAAACACAGTTGCCCATGAAACTATAGTTTCTCTAAACGTAGAGGTTAGTTTGAAGAGAGACTCGTATTATCTTCTGACTAGCAAACTAATTTAGCATGCTAGCAGACTAATACGCTTCCATGGTGGAGTATTTTCATATGCCTGCTAGAGGAAAACTGACAGTCTGTCAAACTCAGAGTTGTAGGAGAGTTTTGGCTGTTTCCACGATAAAGCATTTAACTACTTGCTATGTGGTGCACAACTATTTCCTCAGACAATTAAGTACGTTCTTAAAACATGTTTTCTTGGCTAACTTTAGCCTGCTAATCCTGTTTTCCTAACGTCACTCATAACATCTTACCTTATGAAACATATTAGACATAAATGGGCTAATACCGCTGGAAACTCACAATAAATAGGAACACTAACCACAAACTTTTAGGATTAATCCAGTTTAATCCATAAATCAACACATATGTAAGCCTGCAATCAGTCATGTTCACTGCTCTGAGACACCGACGTTTTCCTTTGTTTACGTGGGGCTCTGTTGTAGTGGAGACACGTGGGGTGAGAGCAAGGAGGTAGGAACATAGGCGGAAGTTGAAGCACCCATGGGGAAATCCTAAGGGGGTAGGAATATCCGGAAGTTGAAGCACCCATGGGGAAATCTCAACCCGGAAAGGGACCAATAGCCTTTAGCATTCCGTTGACTTCCATTCATTTTAGCGTCACTTTGAAATCAAACAACTTTACATGAGAAGCCATCCGTACCTTGATATTGGCATTGTTGTAAACCGGAGAGGGCACAGCAAAACATATTTGCTTCGATCAGAAATCTGTCATGTTATTGCCTTGTAAGAAACGTTTATCTGAAATTATGCTAAAAATGACGCCATAAATCATGCGACGGCTAGTGAGTTTCTGTCGCACAGGAGAAAATTTACCGTACTGGGGTGCGTTTCCCAAAAGCATAGTTGCTAACGTTGTTAGCAACTTACTTGGTTCAAACTATGTAGGTGCGACGCAAGTGTTTCTCAAAACCTTCGTTCGTGTGAACCAACATAGTTTGAACCAACATAGTGTAAACCAACATAGTCCCAACATAGTGTGACCGACACAGGCGTTTCCCAAAACACGAACATTCGCAACCACGTTGGTAACTAGTGAGGTTTGCAACCACAGCTCTCGGTGCTTAGTTCCACCTAACCAACGTTGTTTGAAGGTTGTTTGACAGCATCCAACATGGCGGACCGAATGTCTCGAAATCCTCGATCATTGTAAATATCTTTGTTGTTTGAAGTTGTATCCCTCAGATTTTACAAAACGAGGTGAGAAATATACAGTGTAGAATCTATGATGCATAATTAAGATGCTACATGAAATTGTTGACATTCTCAACTGCCACGTTACTTTTCTTAACGTAGTTTCAGGGTGAACATGTCTCCCCTGTTGCGTATTAACATAGTGTGGCCAATTTATGCCAGCCTGCATATTCTTGGGCTTGTGTTCATAAACTTCAGAATGCAGGTCGCCAAGGTGAAAATAAACTTCCAGCTCCTCCGTCATTACATGCATTGTAAGCAATAAACCTAATGTTGATAGCGTGTAGCATATTGCCCTATAAGCACATGCATTTACAAATGGCACATCGCCTGGTGTTTGAAAGCTATTTAAATCAGGCTAGCTGTGATGGCTCGTAGTCTTTGTGATTTAAATAAAATAAAAGCATTATATAGACTTTGGCTTCCACATGACTTCAAAGTAAGGGGGATTTCCTATAGCTTAATGTATTGCCTAGAACTATAGGCTGCTTTTGAGACGTGCATAGTCACAACTCATCTGTGTTCATATCCAGAGGTCTGCGTCATTTAATAAACAATGTTAAAGTTTATTTAATCACTGAAATGTCTTGCAAATCTGTCACTATATTACAAATGAACACTAAGCCAGCAGTATATAGGGTTCAGAGATACTTTCCAGCGTTAGATATATTCAGTTTCTATTGTTTATTTCCTAGTACACAGTTATTCCCGACATCATGTGAAATAGCCTAATAATAGGCTATAAATAATCGGCTACATAATTAGTCATCTCTGTTAAATTCCGTTCACAAGGTCATAGCCTACTTCGGATTGTTTCTCTCTACTTCCGACAATGCACGAGCATGTCCGAACACATCTGGAAACCATTGTGGTTTGGACTATATTGGTTCAAACCAACTTGGTTCAGACTATGAAGGTACGACAGTGTTCGGGACACAGTCGCACTTTGGTTGTTGGTTAGTTCAACGGTGCATCGTACCATGTTGGCAGTGTTGCCAGATGAGAGTGACAGTTTCCAGCCCAATCACAGTTTGAAACCCGCCCAATCCAATAAAATCCCGCCCAAAGGCTTAAGTTGCCAGATCTCAACGGTATTTGCGTTTATTAATCATACATGCGTAGGATCGCATAGGCTGATATGCTATCACCACGTACAAGAGAATATAAGCATAAGAAAGAGAATGGAAGTCCGTGTGGCAGGGGAGAACCAGATAGTGCATACACAATACAAAAAAGTAGGCGCCACCCACTTGTGGCATTACTCGTTACTGCAGAAATATCTAGACTGTTACAGATAGCAAATCACAACCAAAAAGAGCATAATAAAACAATCACAGAACTTGCCAAACACCTCGTGTATCCCAGTGCCAGGCCCAAGTTAACACAGCAGCAGTAACCACCTGCTATTTACACATAAAAAGATTACTGTGGACATATGGAGACCATATTTACATGAACAGTCACTCTCCACCAGGGTGCTGAAAGACGCACGGCGCTACAGCTGTTAGTCTACTACAGTATGACAGCTAACATGGATCAAGAGCACACAACGCCGTGAAAAGTTATTTTAAGCCATGCAGTAAATACATTAAAACAGTGGACGCAATTAACAAAGCTGTCATGGCGCAAATAATAAAAATCAATTACCTTTACGCAGAATCTGCGTCGGCGCACTACGCTAGTTTGTTGATGTGACCATAATACGAGGGAGTGATGTATACTAAATTTTGTATTTGTGTTGTATTTAAACCATAAAATAACGGTTTGTTGTGCAGTTTTCACAATATTAAAAAAACGCCAGTTGCTGGCAAAAGCAGCCCAAATTGTATATACCCGCCCAATGCATTTTTTCCCCGCCAGATGTAATCAAAAGTAGCCCAATTGGGCGGAAAACCGCCCAATCTGGCAACACTGCATGTTGGTTGGTTGTTTGGGAAACGTACCCCTGGTTGGATAACAAGCTGTAGCCACAGTCATGCTCGTTTACTTTTCTATTCATGTTGGGGAAACATTTACATCACTATTTCCCGAAAAATAAGCGTAGAACTTGGTATTTGTTTGTAAGCAGAATCGCTATTTTTATGGATTTTACTGTTCGATGCAAGTGAATTGAGAAAGATGGCTAAGCTAAGCTACATGCTATAGCTTGTAGTTTACATGCTAACTAGCTAGCTCCCTTGACATGCTGGCTTGCAAGACTGCCTGGAACCAAAGTTAGTTGACGAAGAATCAAGTCCCCACGTACAATATTAGTCCCCCATTCCACTAAGTGATTGCAGCTATAACGGTAGAAGAATACTTACTAAGAAAATTATCGTACGCTGTATGATTTGTGATTGAGCATCTACCACTCAATTTATAGTATTTGGGTTCGCTGGCCGACGTGACAGCACGTCACCCCGCGCTTGCGCAGTTGCCTGGTGACCAATTAAAAATCTCAAAATCGTGCTTCAACGGCTCCCATTGAAAACGACACCATCCCTCAGTCCATTCTCTTCTACTGTCTATGGTAGGAACATATCCGGAAGTTGAAGCACCCATGGGGAAATCTCAACCCGGAAAGGGACCAATAGCCTTTAGCATTCCGTTAACTTCCATTCATTTTAGCGTCACTTTGAAATGAAATAACTTTACATGAGAAGCCACCCATATCTTGATATTGGCATTGTTGTAAACCGGACAGGACACAGCAAAACATATTTGCTTCGATCGGACATCTGTCATGTTATTGCCTTGTAAGAAACGTTTATCTGAAATTATGCTAAAAATGACGCCATAAATCATGCGACGGCTAGTGAGTTTCTGTCGCACAGTAGAAAATTTACCGTACTGTTTGGATAACAAGCTGTAGCCACAGCCGTGCCCGTTTACTTTTCTATTCATGTTGGGGAAACATTTACATCAGTATTTCTCGAAAAATAAACTTAGAAATTGGAATTTGTTTGTAAATGGAATCGCTAACTTTATGGATTTTACTATTCGATGCAAGTGAATTGAGAAAGATGGCTAAGCTACACGCTATAGCTTGGTATGTACATGCTAACTAGCTAGCTCCCTTGACATGCTGGCTTGCAAGACTGCCTGGAACCAAAGTTAGTTGACGAAGAATGAAGTCCCCACGTACAATATTAGCCTCCCCCTCTAGTAAGTGATTGCAGGTATAATGGTAGAAAAATACTTATTAAGAAAATTATCGTGCGCTGTATGATTTGTGATTGAGCATCTACCACTCAATTTATAGTATTTGGGTTCGTTGGCCGACGTGCACGTATGTCACCCCGCGCTTGCGCAGTTGCCTGGTGACCAATTAAAAATCTCAAAATCGTGCTTCAACGGCTCCCATTGAAAACGACACCATCCCTCAGTCGAGCCTATAGTTGCCCTGGTTAGTGGCTACTACAATGTACAGAAGGGTCTTTATTATGATGATTATTATTATTATTATTATTATTATAACAGACACCCCAACCTGCAAAACCCCCCACCCCCAGGAGAAAAGACATCTATAATAATAATAATAATAATAATAATAAAACTTTACTTGTATAGCACAGTTCATACATGCAATATGCAACTCAAAGTGCTTTACAGTTTGGCAGGGTTGTTGCAAGACAACATTTCTTGCGGTTCAGTGATGTCAGAGCACATAAATACAGAAGCAGACTGACTCTTGCATGAACACAGGTAGGCAGTCCTTGTAGGCCCTAGTCAGCAATCTTTGTAGTCCAGTGGCGTTAGAGCTATGCAACGCTCTGTTAATGTGGGCTCTTATGTGAACATAGGTCGGCAGTCTTTGCGGGCCAGGGGCACTACACGAGGAAAGTTCATTTAGGCGCAGTCGGTTGTTAGTGTCCCCAGGGAGCAACAGGGGTGAGGAAAAACTCCCTGTTTGTTTGATTTGCGTGATTTCAGGAAGAAACCTCAGGAATCAGTGAGTAAAACTCCCTGTTTTTCTAGGAAGAAACCTCAGGCAGAACCACGTCTCCCAGGGTAGCCCATCTGCCGGGGCTGGTAACGGGAAGTCGGTGACTGAGTAGTTAGGTGTAGGCTTGGTTGAATAGGTAGGTCTTTAGTTGTCGCTTGAAGATGTCGATGGATTCTGCTTTTCTGATGTGCTGTGGTAGGGCATTCCATCTCTTTGGGGCGTAGTATGAAAAGGCCGATTCCCCGATCCTTTTGGGTGGTGCGTCTGGAATCCTCAGGAGACCGGCATCAGCGGATCTAAGGGCTCGTGCAGGGGTATAAGAGGATAATGCGTCAACAATATAGCATGGGGCAAGGCCATTTACAGCTTTAAATACCAGTAGTAGTACTTTGAAGTCAATTCTATAGGATACAGGTAGCCAGTGTAGTTCAGCCAGTACAGGAGTAATATGTTCCCTCTTTCTTGTTTTTGTTAGTAATCTTGCAGCCGAGTTTTGAATAAGCTGTAGTTTTTCAATTGATTTTTTTGGGAGGCCTGTGAACAAGGCATTGCAGTAGTCTAATCTACTTGTAATAAATGCGTGAACAAGTTTTTCAGCGTCTGGCTTGGTCAGGAAGGGGCGAACTTTTGCTATATTTCTTAGATGGAAGTATGCTGTTTTAGTCACTTTGTTGATGTGTGGTTTAAGGCTTAGGTCAGAGTCAAGGATGACACCTAGGCTAGTTACCTGTTCTCTGACATATTGGTTTAGGTTGCCTAGACTGGGGAGGAGAGCTTCCCGTTTGTCTTTAGGGCCGATAAGTAGCAGTTCAGTTTTGTTTTCGTTTAACTTTAGAAAGTTATTGCTCATCCAATGCGTGACAGCTGACAAACAGGAGGTTAAAGACTGTAGAGCTGTGGTTTTGTTTGGCTCAACTGAGATATAAAGTTGTGTATCATCGGCATAACTATGAAAGTCTATATTATGTTTTTTGATAATGTTGCCCAGCGGTAGCATGTATAATGAGAAAAGCAGGGGGCCAAGGCAGCTGCCTTGAGCAACACCGAAGGGTACGTCGTGATTTTTAGATATATGATCTCCTAAACTAATATAGAATTGTCTTCTGGTGATGTATGACTCAAGCCATTTTAGTACATGGCCTGAGAGGCCCACCCAAGTTTTGAGACGATGTAGTAGTATGTTGTGATCAATTGTGTCAAAGGCGGCACTTAGGTCCAAGAGGACTAGGGCAGAGACTTTGTTTGTGGCTGTACTGAGTCTGAGGTCGTTTACTATTTTGGTTAGAGCAGTCTCTGTGCTATGATTTGCTCTAAAGCCTGATTGGAATTTTTCTAGGATGTCGTTTTCATTAAGGAATTGGTTGAGCTGTAAGAAGACAGCCTTTTCGAGTATTTTGCTTATAAATGGGAGGTTGGAGATTGGTCTATAGTTGTTTAGTGTGTTATAGTCCAAATTTGGTTTCTTTAGCAATGGCTTCACTACAGCAGTTTTAAAGGCGCTTGGGAAAATACCTGTGAGAATGGAGGTGTTAATGATCTGTAATAGGGGTGTGGAGATATAATTAAAATTATTTTTCATGAGAAAAGTGGGAATAGGGTCAAGGCTGCATGTTGACCGCTTGCTATGTTTAATAAGTTTATAGAGATCGTCTTCCGTAATGGCGCTAAAAGTCTGTAGGGTCGGTGGTTCCTTAATAGGGGCATCTTGTAGGTAGTTAGGGTCTCGAATGATTTCTGCTCTAATAGCGAGTATTTTGTTTGTGAAGAATTCTGCAAACTCTTCGCATTTTGGAGTGGTGGCTAGACTAAGCATATCACAGACTGGCCCAGGATTTAGTACTTTTTCAATTGTAGAGAATAATACTCGTGTGTTGTTGTGATGGTCTGTGATAATTTTTGATAAATAGTTCTTTCTTTCTGTGCGTATTGTATTGTTATAGGTGATAATATGTTCTTTAAGGATTATACGATTGACTTCTAATTTAGATTTTCTCCATGCTCGTTCTGCTGCTCTACATTGCCTTTTTTTCTCTCTTACTGACTCATTTATCCATGGTGAGGTTTTAACTCGTGAGCTGCGTTTTGTTTTTAAAGGAGCAACTTCGTCTAAAATTTCCTTTAGGTTGCTATTAAAGCCAGCCACCATTTCATCGAGCGATTTGTGGCCATTGAGGAGGTCGCGGGAGCTAATAAGTTCGGTGATTTTTTGTTGCGCTGATTCATTTATGCATCGTTTGTGGGTTGCACCGGTCTCTCTATTGCTATGTATAGTAAATGGGAATTCAAATAAGACGCAGTAATGGTCGGAGATGGCTATATCCGATACGGAAATGTTGTTAATATTTGCGGGTTGCGATATTACTAGGTCGAGCGTGTTTCCTAGTTGATGGGTGGCTTCTGTTACGTACTGATGTAGCCCAAAACCATCCAAGGTGTTTAGCAGGTCTTTGCCATTTGAGTCACCGCTTTTATTAACATGAATGTTAAAATCTCCCGTGATAATTATTCTGTCGTAGTTTGTAAGTACCGCTGACACGAGGGTGGAGAAGTCAGATAAAAAGGTTGGTGAACTTTTTGGCGGTCTGTATAGCGTGATAAGGAGTAAGCTGTGATCGGTTTTAACTTTAATCGCTAGGTACTCAAATGACGTGAAGGTGCCTAAATTTATCTCGTTACAGCTGAGTTTATCAGAGAAGATGACAGCTATACCGCCACCTCTTTTATTGCCTCTTATCGATTGATAGAATTTATAGTTAGGGGGACAGGCTTCAATAAGGGTGGCAGCCCCTTCTTCTTTTAACCAGGTCTCCACAAGGAACATAAGGTGTAGTTTATTTTCCGAGATGTAATCATTTATAAAGAAACTCTTGTTGGTGAGGGACCTTACATTAAGGACAGCAGCATTTATGACGATTTTAGTCTTATTTACCCAGCGCCCGAGCTGGATATTAATTAGATTGTTAGGTATGCAGCCTGTGGTTTTATGCTTACGTTTCCTATGGTGGGTTATAAGGGAAGGAATTTTGTGGAGCAGATTATCTGACTGAGCCAAGCACATTGTATTCCGAGCACTGGTGGTAAGGGGGAAAGATATATCATTATCTCGGACTAAGTTGCTATTGAGATGTGCTGGCTTGGAGCTTACTTGTCAGCGTGGCGTGTGATGGGCTTCCAGAGCTAGCTCCAGGTTGCTAGCTAGCAGGCTCGCCCCAGCCCTGTTCAGGTGTCGTCCGTCTCGGGCGAACAGGCTGCGTCTTCTCCAGAAGCTCCCGAAGTTGTCCACGAAAGGGACCCTCTCGCGACTGCAGTACCCCACCAGCCACGCGTGGAGCTGGCGGATACGAGAGAACTGCATGTCTGAGAAGCAAGCAGATGGGATAGGGCCTGAGACGATACATTTTTTGCCAGTAGCGAGTATGGTTTGAATTAGAGAGGTAAAATCGGACTTAAGTTTTTCGGACTGCTGGAGCCTGATGTCGTTCGACCCGACGTGGACCACGATTGCAGAGGCGGTCGGGTGCTGCCTCTGCAATCGTGGTCCACGTCGGGTCGAACGACATCAGGCTCCAGCAGTCCGAAAAACCTAATCTAGAAATAAAACATTATTATATTACATTATATTACAGGATTTAAAGGAGAACTTCGGTGTAAAATGAAAATTTGCCTGTTAAAACATCATCCCGAGTTGGTATGTGTACCGAGGAGCAAAAATTATTCAGCCCGCTGCATTCAGAGTTAAACTATTTTTTATCGTTTGCCCCAGAAGGCTAACAATGGAAGTGGTAGGTGCCCTTAGACGAAGCACGACGACAAAGCTATTTTTAAAACATTAAAACAGCTCGAAGAAACTCCACACTCTATCGGTAGTACAACAAAGGCCCTGACATTAAAAACGAGGCACTGAGAACTTTGTAAGTGTACACAACGTCTATTAATAAAACAGGTTTGATAGGCAGTACCTTGCTGTAGTTTCTCGTCGCCGCCATGTTGGACGTCCACACTAGCCGACTGTCGAAAACGGACCAGCGGTCAGAATAGGAGGAGAAGTAATGCAATTTAATTCCGTGAAACTGGAGGGATTTCATCTGTTGGTGACAATATCCAATCATTGTGCCCATTTAACAGAGCCATGGTCCCAGCAACGGCACCTAATCCACCAAAAAGGCTACATCTGAAGAGAGGTGCCATTCAGAAACCTGTGCGACTTGGTGGAGATGTATGTCCAACAACAAAGTCAAGAGAGAGCTGCAGCCATGGCGACAACAATCGGGAGATATTTCACAGGTTACCCATGCGTGATAAGGACACTTTGCAGCAGTAACTGGTCTTGCAAATCGTCGTGAAGACGCGTCCACAGGCTGAAACAGAAAGATTATCGTGTCTGTAGCCTGCATTTCAACCAAGATGATTACATTGTCCCAGCAACGGCACCAAACCCAAAAAAAGGCTACGGAAACGTTTGTATGGTTGCATTAATAGCAGACACAAATGCAAATTGTAGCCAGAAAACATTGACTCACGCATTTCACGCGAAATGTTACAATGTCGGTATTCTTTCTTCTCTATGTGTATGGCTTGATCACGTTGCTGTACAGTGCGCGCTATGTTTCTAGCGGTTCACATTGTGTAATGGCATAGTGTTTATTAGGCTACACTTTTTAATATCATATTTGGCTGCTGATGTACTGGCAGAGACGCTTCCTCAGGTCTTTAATGTAAACATCAAACTACTCAGCATGCCCCAGCCTTTCATTCTCAAATTATGTTAAAATTGCATGTTCATCTCATCAGCCTGAGTTAAAGAACTCCTCGAGAGAAACCCCTCAACCACCACGTATAAAAAGGACTGTAACTTTTGGAGAGCACCGAAAGTTGTCCCCGGGGTAACCACATGAACAAATATTTTTATTTTAGTTTTTTTTTACTATTATTTTATTTTCTTATGGTCACACGCTGTCTTTAATGTAAACATCAAACTACTCCCCATGCCCGTCATGACGATTGGCCTTTCCTTTCATTCATTTAAACTATGTTAAACTTGCATGTTCATCTCATCAGCCCAAATTAAGGAAATCCTCGAGAAACAAACCCTCAACCACCCCGCATAAAAAGGACTGCAACGTTTGGGCTATAGCCCCAAACGTTTTAAATGGCGACGTCCCCAGGGTACACTACGAAATAATATTTTATTTTGTAGTATGATTTTATTTCCTCATATGGTAACAGGCTCTCTTAAATGTAAACATCAAACTTCTCCACATGACGACTGGCCTTTCCTTTCATTCATTCACGTTAAAATTGCATGTTCATCTCATCAGCCCAAATTAAAGAAATCCTCGAGAGAAAAACCCTCAACCACCCCACATAAAAACGGACTGTAACTTTTGGGTTATAGCCCCGAAAGTTTTAAATGGTGACGTCCCCGGGGTACACTACAAAAGAATTTTTTTGTAGTATTATTTTATTTCCTTATGGTCACAAGCTCACTTTAATGTAAACATCAAACTACTCCTCATGCCCGTCATGACGATTGCCCTTTCCTTTCATTCATTCAAACTACGTTAGAATTGCATGTTCATCTCATCATCCCAAATTAAAGAAATCCTTCTCGAAAGGACTGTAACTTTTGCGCTATAGCACCAAATGTTTAACATGGCGACGTCACCGGGGTACACTACGAAAGAATATTTTATTTTTGTATTTTTTTTTGTTATGGTCATAGGCTATCTTTAATGTAAACATCAAACTACTCCGCATGCCCGTAGTAAGTATTAATTCCCACAACATAGGCAACAATGGCAGTCGGAGTCATCAACAGCATGGAGAACTCGTGCCCGTGTGCGAGACCGCCATTGTATGCAGGGAATTCACCCAGCTAAAGCTTGTGCAAGGCCATGAGCAAGTAGGGATCCAGGAGTCAAGCCACAAGTTAACCACAAGCAGGCAGCCTCAACTCAAGCCACAAGTCAACCCGTGAGCCAAACGCAAGCAGGGGTCCACGAGCGGGTATGAGTTGGGATCCATGGTTAGTCAGGCAATCGTACACTCGGCAGAGAAACGAAACTCATGACGCGAGTAAGCAGGGATCCACGAGCAGTTGGATCCTTGCAGTCAAGTGGGGTAACTGTACGTTCACACCAGAAGCGACCAAAGCGACCAGAGCGATGGAAGTCATTATTTCTCTATGAAGGGTCGGCGAATTGGGCGAACAAAGCAAATTCGCCGACAGCGAAGCGAACTGGGCGTTAAAAGTCAGTTAACTTTATGGTAATGAGCTATGACGCGGTTCGGCGAATACCGCGAATACCAATCGGAATACATCGATTTACCAACGTCCGACAATCAAGTGGGTTCGAGGAAACAAACGGTGTAACTTTAGTACCTAGTTCCTACTTTGTATTAAAAATGGCAACGGACAAGCTCATCACAGCAGTGGCAGGCTCTTCGGTCCACTACGACCCAGCCCTGTTTTGCTACAGTGATGCAAACAATTCTAACTAAAAAGTAAATTGATGTACTGTCAGCGGCTTAAATAATTCATGCATTTCTGTATGAATATGAATATGAATATTTTTCAGCAGTCAGTGCATGTAGACGTTTTATACTCTTTTATTCCTTTATTAACCAAACATGTCAAAGTTCAAGTACATCGATGTTTTGCCCTACGCATATACATGTATTGCCACTTTCACAACTGTTGGTCGGGGAGGGTTTTTTTTTTGCTGCGGCCCTTTAAATGACTAACTTTCCAAATGAAATGTTATGAGCGAACAAAGCGAACTCAACGGCGAAGCTTCTTCAGCGACCTCGGCGACCTGGTCGCTTTGGTCGCTTCTGGTGTGAACGTACAGTAAGTTAAGTTCCGTTTCTCTGCGAGTTGGATCCACTAGTAGTGCTAAAGTGACAAGTCACGTACGTTTCATTTATCTGCCAAATGAGATGTAAGATGTTTGAATTGTACCGTTTATTGATGGTATATCAATCAAATGTTGTAGGACTCAACTAAGCCGGTTAAATATATGTCTATATCCATGGTTCTTGAGTGATATCTTCCCTTTCCCTGAATTACCATTGGAACCTCCCCTAATGGAAACACGGCTTATATTAACCCCGAACACACCTTACAAAACATTATTACAACGCGACATGCCGTTTTGTGCATACATTTATATATGTATTTGCAATACAACAATGTATGTGCTGGAAACCGATTTGGGGCTGTCGGACCGGGACATCGAACCATTCGTAGTGCATTTGAACCGATCTGGGCTCGACGGACCGGTTCAGTCGGACCGCATTGGTCACAGACCGATAACCAATCCAAAATGGAGCATCGTTACACCACTAACAGCTGGTGTCTGACATAAAAAAGGTAGATCATTTCTCTGTGCTTGAAACCCTGCTGTTTCTTCGCAAGAGCAAACATGGACAGAGATAAAGAGCAATGCAAACAATGTCAGGGATTGAAACATAATGAGTCTCTTGAAAGCACATCTCTGTGTGTCATTGCATACATTCTGGATTGTTGAAAATGACAGAAGAAATGATGCACAAGTAATATGTGGATTACAGAGGTTGGTTTCATATCAGCACATACACTAAGCTTGATGTCCTCTGAAAGGATGGTTGGCTGGCTTATTTGCTGTTGGTTGACTAAAATAGAGCTTGAAAACTGACACCAGCTGATATGAACTTCACCTCAACTCTTTTGCATGCCAAGGTTGAGTGAGAAGTAAAGCAATTTAATTTGCACTGTTTCAAAAATGTTTGTGTTTGTGTAAGCCCAACTAATTTGTCTCATAGCAACATACAGTAGGAACCAAACAAGAGGTTGTGTGGGTGTGTTTTTTGTGGTATATATAATGCAGTGCATTTTCGAGGAAACCTTGCCAATACGTCTGTGTCTTTTTTTTCCTGTGATTTCTCAACATAAATTCACAGGCATAAATAAAATCGCCAATTGAACAATGTTGGTAGCAGTAAAGGCTACTGCTTCCCATGAGAACATTTCAAGCCCTCATGATGGATGATCTTTTATAACAAGGAGAGGCTCTGCATACTTCCTCACTGCAGCCCAAAACGTTAATGTGTTACCCATGAGTGCACTATAAAGCGATATCAAAGTGATACTCATGCACTTAACTCCCAGATTTTTTGACAGTAGTGTGGAGGTAAATTCTTTAGACGTGTAGGCTACAACTGCCAGGTAAATGGAGGTAAAGCTTTATAGAGGAAAGAGATTTATTGATAATATCACTTAAATACACAGGTACTGGCAATCGCGGTGCTTTATCTTTGCAGCACAACATGCCAAATGGCCAATAAAAGTCGATGAACAATAAACTGCTGCTGTAGAAAAGAATCTAGTTTAGAAAAAAACTAGAAAATTATAGTTGTTGTACAATGAAGAGAGAGGGTTCTATTTTACTATTACTTAGTGCTAGAAGAAAAATACATATTGTGTTTTAAGGCTAAAGTTTTTATGAAAACATAACTCAAGGCAATTAAGGTATATCATTGCTAATGGTTTATAGAGCCCAGTCAGGACTTTTCTGTAGCTGAAGTACAGTAGCATTTGTGTTGTACTTTGACTTGAGTACGTTGTGATTTTACAAATTAAGTTATAGTTACAGTGAAAGTTAAGATCTTGTGAATCGTTGCTGCTTTAGTAAACAGAAGGAACATGGCGAAGAGCAGACTGAAGGCCAGAAAGGCCCCACATTTTCATCGCTGGCCACCAAGTCTAAAGTTCGAGCAGCCCGTACCCAGCTTAAAACCAAGGTGGGTATACACTGGCAATTGCATTATAGACATGTCAATGGTGTATAGACTGTTTATGTCTGTTTATGTGATTTTGTTTAAGGACATGACCATATCTTCAATATTCACATAGCTGTTTGGGTACAATGTTTTATTTGTATTGTCTTGATTAGTAGACTTGAGTAATCCAATATGTCATGAATATCATTTTAATTAATGATCTTAATACAGTTTTGTACAGAAAGATTGTGTGTGTTTTAAGCTTTGTTATTTGTGACATGACTTTCAGGAGCAGAAGAAGCCAAAGGCACCATGTCAGAAGGCTGCTATAGATGTGCGGACTCCAGCCGGAGTGGCCAAACTGCTCATGAAGCCTCAGGACAAACTGAGCACCAGAGAGCTTAGGGAAGGTACAACTCCTTTAAAGGTCTCATTGCATCATTTTTTTATTAATTTTGTGGGGGTCTCTGGTAGTAATTAATTCACTGAGAGACAGTTTTAGTGAAAAAAAAAAATACTTTAGTGCTTCTGTTATAGTTTGGTGGAGGAGATGGAGCGGGGAGAATGACAGGTTCTCAGCTATGTTAGTCACAGGCTACAATCATTCAAAGCTCATTGGGTCATAGCACACCAAATAGAAGATTTAAACGTTCTAAACAAACACACATACTAACCTATATTGTGCTAAGTGAATGTGTGCTGCAGTGAGACCTCATTCAGAATGAGACCTTTAAGAACCGCTAACAGTCTTTTTGGTGGAAGAGAATTCAACGGCTGCTGTAATGGTTATTTTGCGCTCTATATTGAATACTTGTTGTTTGTAACACTGGAATTTACTACTCTTTAGAATTTAATACTAGAATGACATTTGAAAGTTAGTCTGTTTACATTAAAATGTAAATAATGTAAAATATTTTATATATTACCCTTTTCCTACATTCAGTTATAATTGATTCCTTGCCTTCTCCAGCGATGTCGTACACCAGAATGGCGCACAAGAGCAGGCAGGTGAAAGAGGCACTTTTCGAGAAGCAAGTCAAACAGGATGTCCAGGAGGAAAGGGCCAATCGGCTGAGATGGTTGGTGGATAACACCTCAGTTATAAATGATGCTGAGTGTCCCATACCAGAATTCTTAGCACTGATAACAGTCACAGTGTTTGGTGATACAAATGGCTTTCTTACACAGGCAAGTTCATCTGGGGAAAGAGCCCCTTTCTACAGAGGCCAGGGTGAAGATTCTTGAGGAGAGGAAGTTTTCTGATAATGAATACAAGGTAAGGAAAGTAATAATTATACTGAATATAAAAATATTAACTCATTAGTTATCGGTGTAGGTGCAACCACTCCTTACACGGCGCACCAATTAAATATGTTAGTACAATTGGTCTTAATTGGTCAGTCTCATTAAAAACATTCTTATATCAGCCTCATAAAATATTAACTATCAACTATAATGCTTAATAATAAACACTGAATTCATGGTAAATATCTTTTGATGAAGGCAAGTGAGAATCTGGCAGTGGCTCTTGGATAATTGCAGCAAAAACAGACAAACACAGTTTATTTCAAAGGTATAGTTTATTAACTAATCAAATACAGGTGTGAACTAATCCTACAGGTAGTGATTGTGTGTGTGTGTGTGTGTGTGTGTGTGTGTGTGTGTGTGTGTGTGTGTGTGCGCGTGTGTGTATATGCGGGGCAAGAACGTGGTGTGGGTGTGAGCGAGAGTGAGAGAGAAAAGAAGAGGATGGGGGTAGTGCCCCCCCCCAGTTGGTGGATGGTGAAAGGGTTCAGTGAGATGTGTGAAGGATAGGCCTTGTGCCAGATCACACGAGAGTGGGAGAAGGCATGTGGTACCTGACTAAATCACTTTGAAACAACAGGCTAGCTCTGCTAGCCATTTTTATTGCCTTTTTTCAAAGACAACAGGAAATGCAAACCCAACATTTCTTTTTTCTTGCAATAGTATACCACTTTGTAGACCACACAACAGTGGTAGATCCAACTTGTCTCTTTTAATATACCATCAGAACCATCAGATGTCTGAAGTTAAAAAAGAAAGAAAAAAAAAGAAAAACTGTTTTGTCTGAGGAGATGGTTTGATATTTACGAACCTCTTGGAAGGACTACATGGTGTAAAGACATTTTTTCTGTTTGAGGGATTAGAGTGCCATCCTGTAAACAGGCTAAAACTGTTATATCCAACTTTTCAATGTGTCTTCGTAAAAATTGCCATTTTTACAAAGAAACATTTTGGTCAACTCTGAGGGCTTGTAGCCTTAAAATACAACTATCTCAATTTTTTTTCAACATATACTCTTCCTTAATGGACTATGTATATTAAAAGTTTTGAAAATGTGTGTGCATTCATGATAATATGACAACAAAATTTGTTATTGCTTTAAAAAATACATTTTTTGATGAATGGGTCTTTAGCGGGATGTGGGATTCAATGTGATATTACAAAACTACACAGGGTACTGCCACAGTGTTAATTTTTTTAGGAAATAATGTGGTTGGAATGTGAAGAGAGGATAGGGTTATAAAAAAAAGTGGTGCTTATAAAATGCTGAAATGTTCAGCATTTTAAGGACACGTCTATCCATATTTGAAGAGCCATATCTCAGAAACTAAACACGCTGAAATTTTGATCTGATTTTAATAAGACATGGAAGAATGCTTGGACAAAAATTCAGAAAACATTTAGGACCATGGTGTTGGACCTGTTTCAACTGATATGGAATTGCCAATAGTTGTTTATTTCAGCATGAAAATCACACTTTCTCTCTCAAACCCTATCTGTGGATGATATTCGTAGGCCTCCTTAAAACCAATAGTGATTGACCACCATTGCATTGACGTCATTGCAACCATCTGCTGTAGATGCTGTTCTGCGATAAGTTTGATGGCAGCCCTTTTTTATTCATGAGTGATTTATGTGGGCCTAGCCCCATGCTGTGGCTCACCTCTCTGTTTATTAGCTTGGCAGGTCTGTCAACGCTGTAAATGGTACATTGTTTTGTGTGGTCATTTGTGCAAGCCAGGCAGACGTTGGACAGGACAGCCCAGGACACTTAACAGCACTTCCTCCGCTGTGTCCTGTACTCCATCTGTTTATGTTTAGCATTTACTCCCTTCATAGTTTATGAGGAGCCATTCAGTTTTTTTTTTTAGATGCCAGAGGCTTCACTGTTGACCCAAGTCCTCCTGAGGAGAGTTGCCTTTCTGTGGAACCCTGTGATGTAGCCAGTCCCCCTCCCAAAAGTTGCAGCGTCCCGCCCCCACCTGTAGCTGTGGTCTGTACGCTTTTAACCACTGGCATGCACTTGACACAGCTGTGTTTCTGTCCTGCTGTCTAGATCAAGAAGGGGGAATTGAGTGACCCAGATGACTTCACCAGGGCTCAGACCAACCTGTCAACTAGGCGGGTGGTTCGCGATGCAGGACAGGTAGAGACAGGGTGGTACTGTCCCGTTCTCCGCCCAAGATGCAACTCTTATTAATGACATTCTACCCAGATAGTTTTAGTTAGCAGTCAAGCAGATGTCGTACTCTATAACTGGGAAGACACTTAGGCTCAATCTAGTAAAGCCCATGCTAACCTTACATGTGCTATGCCGCCAGTTTACATGATACAGGGATTTGCATATGAAATTATCCCCAGACCAGTACTAATGCTCGAAAGAATAGTATGGCATAGGCCGCTCTATAGATCATGGTTATTAATGTATACTTAATGTATGCTGACTTTTGTACTGTTACATCACAAACTACTAAAAATGTACTGTTTGTTTCTTACTCCAGCTACCAGACTGTGTTCCCAATTTTCAAATATTCTTTGGGAGCAATCTTGAGATCAGGCACAGAGCACTCAGAACCTTCCAGCAGGCAGCTCGTAAGGTAGGCACCTGCAAGCCTGACTGCAGTACTACTTTGATGATATATAGATCTCCGTTTGGAGAGGATTGCGTTGTAAATGTGAATGAAGAAATTAGTAGAATATTATGTCAAAACATTTTTCCCAACCTAGATGTATGTTCAGTATCCTCCAAAGTAGTAGTGAATGTGTTTGTCTGGTTAGCTAGATAATGATTAAAACAGGTATTTATGTGTTTCATGATAGTTGATCTTGTTTTCAGATTGCCCTACGCTGCCGTATGAACAGACGCCTCGCCCTTCTCAGGCAGGCAGCAGGGAATGTGGAAAACTTGTCCCGAGTACCCATCAGTCTGAACGGTATAAACGGTTATTTTACCTTTGCAAAGTAATTAATAGTGTGTAGATTGGTAGAGAATGATGTCTAAAGCAACTGTAAGTTCACTGTGGGCCCATTTGGTTTTTTGACTATGTCAGAGGTGGAGGACGCACCCAGTCCAGAGAAAATAACATCAGACAGTCACACGGACCAGCCAGCCTTGTCTGCAGGATATCTGGACACAACAGATGGATTGGTAGGAATTAGTATGAAGCCAGTTTTCATCACAAAGCTATTTATGTCTGTCCTAAAAGCATAAATGTTTATAAATCATACGAGTATAAATATTCACTGAGGATCAAGTTATTTTACTGTATTTGCATGACTGCTCAAAAACTATTCTTCTATTCATTTTCCCCATGTCACACAGAGTACACATGGGCTAGTTCCTGGAGAGCTTTCAGAGGCTAAAATGACAACAAAAGACCCTACTGGTGAACCAAAGGTATATCTACATCAATGACTCCTACATAATTTCACCTGCCAGTGACCTGGGTGCAGTGTTAATGCCTGAGTATCTGTCTTTTGACATTTAAAGGGCGTGTTGCAGGGTTCAATAAATAACAAATTTACACCACTTTCTTGTTGGTAATACACATGTAAACTGTTATCCACTGTGTTTGATTTTGGTGGGTATCAGAAAACAGAATATAATACGAAAAAGTGCTGCAATTCACAGCCCCTCAAAACATTCCGTGACGTCACGTTGGGGAGACGACCTGGAGATGACAGACTGAAAGCTATAGAGGCAGACGAGAGCCAGAGACAACCTAGTGTGTTTAGCAGCAGTAGATTATAGATACATAGATAAATCCATATATATGTGTGTGTGTATATATATATATATATATGAGGGAGGGCGATAAGAGACCGCTAGATAGCATAGTATAGATAGTTAGCCAGATAGCTAGATACATGTTTTTATAGGCAGGTGGGTTGGTAGGATTCATATAAAATGGTCAACTACTGTGTTTGTGTTGTAAAAACAGAAATCTAACAGGGCACAGGGTCCATGACTCGACCAGCGACCAAAATGCACTCACTTTTCTACAACACACGCTTTCCACAGCACTCTCCATGGGGCAGCACCGCCAACACAAACACCTGCACAAAACTCAGCAACACGGATGCTTATTTACTCGTTGTCGGTAAGCGGTGTTGATAACAGCGATGAAGAGTGTATGAAATATGTGCTATATAAATAAACTTGTCTTGACTTATGAAATGAATCATACTAAAGAAACATTGTAAAGATATTAACAGCCTATTCGGAGGTGGCAAAGTCTGCAACATTTAGCTAAACTCTACTAGATGAAGATGTTGTTGGAGCTAGTAGGTTGTCATTGCAAAGTGAGATAACTACTCAGATCTTCCAAGTGGAGTATACCGGCACTGATCTGAACTAACGACATAACCACTGTCAGTAGATATAAAGAAAACTTGTTACTCACTCAGTAAAACATTTTATTGTATGCACTGCTGATTGTACACTAGGTCCAGCGTTCATTGCTGCGTTGCTAAATGAAACAACTCTCCACTCATTCTCTGACCACGAATTTAATTGGCTTTGATGACCATCAGTTCTTGGCAATTGCTCATTTAGACACTCATATCTAACAGGTTCAAAACTGTATGGCTGCTGGCCAACATAAATACTATTTATGGTTCTTGCAACCTCTTCCTCATCCCAGCTAGCCGCCATAGTTTTAGCAAAGATCGTATTGATTAGAAGCCCTCTATGCTGAGGCTACCTTCTCGAGTCCCCAATGTGACGTCATCACCAAATTGCGTTAAAAAAAAACAAAAAGGACAATAAATGGTCTTAAACAGATTTTAGAGACATTTTCTAAATGGTATACATATCTTGAGTGATTTAAGTACCTACTAATCGACAGTGGTGGTTAACCTGACCTGGAGTGCCTTCAGCTGAGTGCATTCATTATTAAAGTTTTACTTAATTGATCTCAGTTTGCTCCAGTCTCCACTCCACAAAATAGTTCCAGTTCAAGTTAACGGTACCTGTGGTATGCAACAAGTGGCCATTTCTACCCCCCCCCCCCCCCCGCAAATAAAGCAGGATCATATAGAGGGGGCACACATGTCTCCAGTGTCCCTTGCTAATGGCCTCTCAGTGACAGGGCTTGTCACTGTCGCGGTGGTTGTGTGTGGAGTTGCACCTGTACCTGAACTGGACGTTGATGGTTGTAGCTGGTCAGGGCTGGGAACTGTTGCAGAGTCTACACTGGTTGATGGTTGATTTCCAGGGCTTGAACTGCTGGTGGATGGTTCATCCTCCTCCTCCTGACCTTGAGGTCCTCCTTGCACATATTTAAGCATTGACCCTGCATTCAGAATTAAAAGAAAAAATATTTAGGGATTCTACTGAAATACAGTTTTTAACCACAGTTCCAAAAATGCATATATAAATTAGGTTTATGTAGGCCTACGTGTAAATCACTGGTACATTTCAAAATTCAAAACTCTATTTTAAATTTATAGAGGTGTCATATGGGACAACATAAAATACTGTACATAATTTGATATGAATACGAAGGGGGAAAATCTACATAACTGTAAGATTGATTCTTTTCATATTACAATTTCACCAACAGATGTCGCCCTTGGCCTATAAACCTGAAAACCGATGAGAACATAGCCTGTATATATACAGTCAATAGACAAGAACCATTTACTTGAATAAAAATACATCTTTATAGATATCCTGAAATGCAGTGTCATGCGAAATAAAGATAAAATCTATTTTCATTTTTGACCATAACCGGTCACGCCTTCAAAATTTTACCAAACAGTTACATTCAACGTTTCTGTAGGGCAGAATCTTTGTTTACACTGAACTTGACTAACAAAAATGGTTTGTGAATCACTATAATATAGGCCTAATAACAAAAACTAATAGAGCATTCGTCACGAGACGAAGACAAGGATGAAATTTAAAACAGGGTGACAAAATGAACACTAGAAAATTAAGCTTAATCAGAAATAGCATAGCTAGCTAGCAACCTCAGGAAGGGAAGCGCTAGTCCTACCCGAACGTTAACTCAAAACAGTCAAGTGACCATGATGAATTGCTTTCAGTAATTCATAATTCATGTTCATATCCACAACGTAAACTAGCTAGATAGCATCAGTCATTTACAACTTTAATCATTTCTTTAATCATCAGTCTGAACTGTTAACTGTGTTAACTGATTCACTGCTAGTTGCCTAGGAGCTAACGTTACAAAGTTTGTTGACTGTAAGTTTATTGCCTGGCAAGGGCTACAATTTTCTTTTTTCTGCTCCCGACTCTTGATGCCTTTTCGAGGCCATGTCTAAACAGGTGTCTGCCAAACTTAAATTGAGACTGAGCCATAATCGAACAGACCACTGGGAGGGGGGCACCAGGAAGAGAATGGAGAGAGGGACGCAAAGGCAATTCGCCTTTTCTGGAGCAAATTGGCCTATGTTGCTTTTGTATTACTTATAAATATGAACATGTTTTACACATATTTTATATATCGTACGTAGCTTATTGTGATGATTTTTTCACGAGCCTGATTTTTTGGTGGTGCCCCCCAAGCACTTGGTGCCCTACGCATTGTGCGCAATGTGCGTGTGCGGAGCTACGGCACTGCTTGTTTATGAACTATATGGTATGAAATGTTGGTGTAAAGTTTTAACAGTTACATCCGTTGTATCTTCAGCGGAGTGATTAGGCGCATTTTACTTGTCACAGGGATGTCACAAAAATGCGATCATGACACATGACCTGAAAACTCGCGGGAGCAAGACGCTTACAGACAAATCCTACAGACCCTTGCAGTTGCTCCCACACAACTGCAAGCGGCTAGCTAATGCCTCCTTGGTGACGCTGCTTTGCCGTGGTTGGTAAAAAGTTCACCTACGTCTGTGCAAGTGCATTGTCGGGTGCTTCCCCACTTAACTTGTCATCTAAAGTGTACATTATTTTACTCCAATGTGAAGACAGATCGCTTCTCTCTATTTTTACCTTGTTCTGATGGTTTTGGTGCGTTTATCTGACGTTGTCAAGCCCGGCCTTTTATTTATTTAATTATTAATCTCATTTCTATTTCATTGTCCGTATTATATACCTACTTATGTATGGAGGGCCAAAAATGACTTAATTAAAAATAAATACATATGTAAAAATATGTAGCACAAATAAATAAAATAACTAAAAAATGCACCAAAAATGTGCTTAGGAAAGCATTTGAAAAATATATCACACATAAAACTGGACATAAATGGAAAAGAAGTCTTTTTTATTTACTGCTGTATTTATTTACATTTACATTAATTCCATAATTTATTTACTTTCCATTTTCTCTTTTTTATTTATTTGCAGATATTTTTCCCTGTAATATTTTGTACATACTGTTTTATATGCCCTGTATTTCTTTCTGGCATATTTATTTATTGTCACTCCTTTTTACATTTCTTTGTCCTACATGTACATTTATGCCTTGGTATGCAAATAAAGTAGGCTGTCTCGCAAGGCGTCACCCTCTTGCCCATTGGTTGATCGAGATAACGCGGGTACTGTGGTAGTTATGGTACGCTTCCATTACAGCGAATTTCGCCTCGCTCTCATTGACTTTAAATGGAGGCAAAATTTCACCTGACAGGGCGAAGGCAGGGCGAATGTGCCGAGGGAGGCGAAATACAGTTGGCGAAAGCTGAACTTTATTTAACTGAGAATGATGTGATAACCAATTATATCAGCGTGTGATGTGTTTAGTTCATGATGCTGGCTGAAGAGGCAGGAGTTAAAGAAAAACTCAGACCAACATGGCGGACGCTCATGGAAGTGAAACGTGAAAGTGTTTATATGATTTAAAGTCTCTGGGTGACCAAAAGTGATGGTGCCATCACGGATAGTTGTTTAGATGTAACGCGAACTGATTTAAGACAATCACGCTACTCTAGATTGCCATTTAATCACTCAAAGTTTTAAGTTAGCAAAGTTAGCTTACGACTAGCTTACTACCAATAAGCTGGCTAACATATACGGTCACAAGCTTGTACTAGTACACTTCTTGCATTTGTAGAACGATATTACACTTAAATGTTATCTAGGCAACACAGCAATAGTAATAAGCCCATGTAGACCCTGCAGTTCGCAATCCTGAAGCAGTTCTGTGCAAGACTGCCGTTAGATGTAGGCTATCTTGCTGGATAGCTTGAATGTTACTCTGAAAAATAAGAAAGACTCGACTTGAATTGAACTCTCAGTGCACTCCACTACAACCATAGACTGTAGAGGACTACAACCCCCGCCCTCCCTCTCCACACATGACTTGTGTGTCTTCCGCTACGGAGATTGGGGAGGCGCAAGCTCAGTCTCGTTGAAGATTTGTGTTCGACTTTATTTTCTGCATTTAATGCGCACCCCTGCTGTGACCAGCAATTCTCGTTGACATATGTAGACAGCCGTAGACAGACAGGCTGGAATCTCGAATATGGCTATTATCAACTGTAAAGACTCTCCTGGTATATAGTGGAATATCCTCACTCCTAGTGATGCTTAGAATGCGTCTCGTCCAGTCAGAAATTGCTAAATACTTTAACCTTACTAACTGTTGTATAGTATAATACAAAGCATGTTTGTGTTTGTGTTAATCCCTATTGGCTAAAAAAGGCTAAAGTGTCTAAGCAGAATGACCAGGTCCTACCAACTGAGGTGTCCACCTGCACTTGCCAAACCTCCTAGCACCAAGGTGACCATGGCAACATCTCTCTCTGTTTCTCTCACACATACAGTACATGTCCCTCAATCCCCCACATCTCTCTCTGTTTCTCTGTCTGTCTCTCACACACACAGTACATGTCCCTCAATTCCCCGGAGGTAACCATGTTCCATCATTGAAAAGTACCCTGAAGTTGTTTTGTCTCCTGAAGAATAGCATTTTTTCACCATTTATTTACAGTGTTGTATAATATTTTTGTGTAAAACATTTTAACTGTTTTTTTTTTGTTTGTTTGTAAGTGCCTTTGCTGGTTGCGTGCACCTCGATCTTAAACTGCATGCCCACGTATGTAATAACTGCATGTTAAATTCTCTGCATAGCTAAGAGATTCTTGTATGTAGATAACAAGATAACAACTAGCGGTAGGTAGGTGAAAGCATATAGTAATGAAGTGTTAATATTATAGTATTTTGCAGACACTTTTCTCCAAAGCACAGCACTATAAAACACACATTATAATTATAATATTATGTAAGGAAGTATAATCAAAACTTAACATCCACAAGTTGGTATAGTCAAAATAACAGTTCATCTTGATACACCTAAAAAAATAAACAGCCGGTCATTAATCAACAATCAAGTGTAAACTAAAAAGCCAAAAAAGAAAGTAGTCTGGATTAAAGAAAACTAAAGGATTACACAAGGGAGACTGCACAACACATTTTGACAGGTGATGACTTACATCAGTGTTAGTTCATGCAGTTCGGCAGTACTCTGTAGAAACAGAAGCTTGGTTTGCCATAAATGTTTATGACTTAATAAAACAGGATTTTTAAACAGTTTGTGGTGGTGTCACGTTGCTCACTACTAATACTTTCAATGGCTGCAGGGCTGAGCCCCAGTCCCCATCTGTGTGGGATCTGGCAAGGCCTGCGCAGACAGCTCAGTCAACTATCTTTAGTTTGCCATGTTTATGAAATTCCTCTTTTTTTTTACTTTCCCATCGATGACATCCATAAATACTCCATCCCTGCTAAGTTCAAGGTCCCCACTCTTAATGACCGTAGCATAAACACAATTCATTTTTAAGAGCTGCCTTCCGTCTGTCTCTTGCTTGGTCTATTGCTTAGCTACAAGAGAGAGAGATGGAGCCACCTGAAGCACACCCCATCCTCAGCAGGAGAAGGAATGTGAGGATGAGCAAAGATGAGTTTTTTTTACGTTCAGCTCAGCTGTCTGCTGTCCCTGAAAGCTGTGTAAACACGGTGTAAAATTTGAATGGCTCCTTACTTTCCCCTAAGCAAAGTGGTAGCATGGTATGAGAGATATAGTGCTTTACTGTGCTGACGTGGGTGTTGTCACTTTTCAGCAGATGAATTTGTTGTTATGAAATGTCGCAAACAGTGAAGTGGCACTTCACTTCTGTTTGTATCTTTTGGCTTACAGTTCTCCCATATTTGTTCAAAGCATTATTTTTCCACATTAATTGTTTGTTTGTTTGCTTGTTCTTTTGGTGTTACTCTTGCTGAGTTATTACTATGACTTGCGTAATGTTTTGATGTGCCAAATGCAATTTTATTAGGGCCCGAGCACCAGAGGTGCGAAACCCAATTGCTTTTCGTAAGATTTTTCTTTCTTTCTTTCTTTCTTTCTTTCTTTCTTTCTTTCTTTCTTTCTTTCTTTCTTTCTTTCTTCTGTTAACTCTAGGAAGAGTTAACAGGCCATTTCATCATCAGTAAAACACTAGAACTACTCTGGTCACATAGCTGGTAAAATCAGAGCAGAATACCCATTACTTGCTTTACACATTTCACCATGTCTAGCCATTTGGTATGGAGGGCCAAAAATGACATAATTAATAATAAATACGTATGTAAAAATATGCAGCACAAATAAATAAAATAACTAAAAAATGCACCAAAAATGTGCTTAGGAAAGCATTTGAAAAATATATCACATATAAAACTGGACATAAATGGGAAAGAAGTCTTTTTTATTTACTGCTATATTTATTTACATTTACATTAATTTCATAATGTATTTATTTTCCATTTTCTCTTTCTATTTATTTACAGATATTTTTCCCTGTAATATTTTCTACATACTGTTTTATATACCCTGCATTTCTTTCTGGCATATTTATTTATTGTCACTCCTTTTTACATTTCTTTGTCCTATATTTACATTTATGGCTACATTTATGTCTCGGTATGCAAATGAAGTAGGCTGTCTCGCAAGGCGTCACCCTCTTGCCTATTGGTTGGTCGAGATAACGCGGGTACTAAGGTAGTTACAGTGCGTTTCCATTACAGCGAATTTCGCCTTGCTCTCATCGACTTTGAATGGAGGCGAAATTTCGCCTGATAGGGCGAAGGCAGGGCGAATTCGCCGAGGGAGGCGAAATACAGTTGGCGAAACCTGAACTTTATTTAACTAAGAATGATGTGATAACCATATATCAGCGTGTGATGTGTTTCGTGCATGACGCTGGCTGAAGAGGCAGGAGTTACAAAAAAACTCAGACCAACAGGGAAGACTCTCGTGGAAGTGAAACGTGAAAGTGTTTATATGATTTAAAGTCTCTGGGTGACAAAATGTGATGGTGGCATCATGGATTGTTGTTTAGATGTAACACGAACTGACAACCAGGCTACTCTAGATTGCCATTTAATCACTCGAAGTTTTAAGTTAGCTTACGACTAGCTAACTACTAGCAAGCTGGCTAACATATACGGTCACAAGCTTGTACTAGTACACTTCTTGCATTTGTAGAACGATATTGCAACACTTAAATGTTATCTAGGCAACCCAGCAATAGTAATAAGCCCATGTAGACCCTGCAGTTCGCAATCCTGAAGCAGTTCTGTGCAAGACTGCCGTTAGACGTAGGCTATCTTGCTGGATAGCTTCTGTTGGCCAGCCAGGCTGCCAGTATCAAAATCGTCTCTGGCCAGTATCTACTAACCTGCGTTAGCCTGCTTAAAAACCAATGGGCAAGAGGATGACGCCCAATTCATTTGCATATCGAGGCATAAATGTAGGCATAAATGTAGGCATAAATGTAATAGGACAAAGAAATGTAAAAAGGAGTGACAATAAATAAATACGCCGGAAAGAAATGCAGGGCATATAAAACAGTATGTAGAAAATATTACAGGGAAAAATATCTGTAAATAAATAGAAAGAGAAAATGGAAAATAAATTATGGAATTAATGTAAATGTAAATAAATGCAGCAGTAAATGAAAATGACTTCTTACCCATTTTTTTGTCATTTTATTTATTTATGCTACATATTTTTACATACGTATTTATTATTAATTATGTAATTTTTGGCCCTCCATAATTTGGGGACCTTAAGCAGGTTAGGGGAATTCATATTAGTGTTAAAAAACCTCATACAGTGACGTTGTCATGCCATGGCACCTTTAAATTAGCTTGGCAGCTTGATATCTTGGCTTATAATCGCCCGCATTTCATAAAACTTTACAACCACATTTTACAACCAACACATTAAATCTACACAGCATTTTCAGCATGCAGGCCTAATTTTGTGAAATTTTGTTATTCCCCCACAAAGCTACAAGTCCGAAAAATATTTTCATTAAATAGCCTAACTCGCCAACCATTTCACCCAAGACAATGAATTAATTTTGGTATGTCAATGTCAAAGAGGTGTATAAATCCAGCCCATTTGTAGTATACCAGCTAGTGAAATGATTTTGAAATGCCAATATCATGGACCGAGAAGGCAGAAACTACACAAATCTATCATGTACAATCAGCAAGACAACCCCTGGAAGCATGCCAATTACCATAACATTTCATACATAGGAGGCGCTGTAATTTTACAAAATCACATTTTCGCTATTATCTGTAGAACGATATGGTTTAAAACCAAACTTCTTTTTCCTTATATTCAGTTTAAACATACATCATAAAATTCATACACATTATACAACTGCAACATATTACCAACAGAAGAAAAAAAAACACAACAAACAACTTTCCCCATAAAAAACAGACAATATATATAACAGACAATACATGGGACCAATCACAATTTGTACTTGTACTGAATATAATGAATAAAATGAAATTAATTAATTTTAATCTAAATGTCTATTTGTTCTTTGCAGAAAGTAGGTACACTCTACTTGCTGCACAGCATGTAAAATAAAGCAACCAGCAAATATGCTTGATTATAAAGCTTTCATTGTGTAAGTTAAAGTTGCATCTTTACCTTCCTTCAGGAGGAGGCAGGGCCTTCTTTACCTAGATGCCCCTCCCCCTGTCCAGAGCCCAGCTCTGCTGAGGAGAGAGAGAAAGAGAGAAAAACGCAAGAGGAGAAGAGGAGGCGGCGAGAAGAGAGGAAGAGACGACAGCAGAGGAGAGAGGAGCGAAAGAAGAGAGAGGAGG
This sequence comes from Coilia nasus, assembly GCA_027475355.1. Lineage (NCBI taxonomy): Eukaryota > Metazoa > Chordata > Actinopteri > Clupeiformes > Engraulidae > Coilia > Coilia nasus. The sequence goes on along the minus strand of CM050220.1, from coordinate 32,795,956 downwards.
AAGAGAGAGAGAAGAGGGCTGAGGAAGAGAAGGGGGAAGCAGTGGCTGAAATTATGCATTTGTCCTTCAGTGCCCCTGCTGCTCTTCTCCAACCTCCTCCAGCACACCCACTCCGCATCTTTGTAAGATACACGAGCACACCATAGCTATAATACAGTAGTGTGTTTGGACTTAGTGTGTCGGAGATAGGGAGAGTTGCAGCAGCATGTATGACAACATACAGTACAAACATACAACACTACAACCTACAGTAGAACATCAGAAACATGAATAACACACCAAGGGACAACATATAGTACAAACAGTACAACATACAGATTTTGGAAATACTTACACAATATAAGGAACACTCCCAATGTTTTTGGGAAATAGTCTCATTTCCCAACTCCCTTAGAGTTGAGTTTTACCATTTTTGAATGCATTCAGTCAATCTTCGGATCTAGCATCTCCCTATCTGGCAGTAGCACTTTAGGGAGATAAAAGATAGTTTTATGCTAAGCTAATAACTAAAGTGTATTTGTAGCATGACACATATTTCCGATACTTTCAGCTTTGTCATACGCATTATTACCTCTGCCAGCAGAGGTTATGTAATCATCGGCATTTGTTTGTTTATTTGTTTGTTAGTTAGCAACATAACTGAGAAGTTAAAAAAGAAGAGGTGTGGTCTGGCCGAAAGCTCACCAGATGCTAAAATTAGGGCGCAAAAAACAAGTCCGCCAATGACCAAGAAAAACCTGGTGGGTAGTCAGTAGCGCTAGCCTGGTAAACCCGCCCCTCGTACTTCATTTCATTTTGTACAGAGGGTCTGGACCGGAATCTCTTGAGGGTCATTTAGTCGGCCCCAGCAAGACCGATCCAATCAGCGAACAGAGGGTGTGTTCGTTAGCCGTGACGTTGACCTTGTGTGCTACATTTTAATAGGGAATGAAAATGTGACGTCACACGACTTCGCGCAGGAGAAGGAACCGCCCACCAAGTGCCCAAGTTTTCCCTTGTTCGGTGTTAACCTGTTAACTGGTTCAGTGAAAGAACTCTTTTTACTCTGCTAAATTATTTTTATCTACGGTCTGGACAAAGACTACCCCCCCCCTTCATGGCGTATAATGCAACATAACTGCAACATAATGCAATGTTTCTTAAAATCTAACAATCTAAAAACATGGGCCCATAATATCTGTCATAGACTGTATGTAAGAGAATGTAGCCTATGCAATCTAAGGCTTCTACACCTAATGTTTTTGAACAGCACCGAACACAATATAAAAACATTGTAACATTTTCATGTGGGAACTTTGCTGACCCGGTGCATTGAGTAAGTGCGCTTTGCCAAATGGAGCGATGGTCATGGCTGTCACCACAGATGGATCAGTCAAGTGCAGGTGTCAGGTGCTGAAAGCTGGGATGCAGGCATGCACTTGCATCCCTAATTTTGACCAAAAATACCACGACAACAAATCCACCATTCCGCTAACACTTTTGATGCTGTTTTGTGCTATTAATTAAATACTGATGTAGGGATAACCACTTTTACACGGCGCACCCAACAAATTAATGGGTTGGTAATGATTAATTGGTCTTAGTTGATCAGTCTCATATCGGTGTCATATCAGTCTCATTAACATCAGTCTCATATCAGTCTCATTAAAATCAGTCTTAAAGGTGAGTGAGGATCTTTCTTGGCAGTGGCTCTCATAGTATTGGTGCAGTGACAGACGAGACACAGTTTATTTCAAAAGGTATAGTTTATTAACTAACAAACTACAGCTGTGAACTAATCCTACAGGTAGTGATGTGTGTGTGTGTGTTTGTGTATATGCAAGGTAATAAGGTGGTGTGTGTGTGTGTGTGTGAGCGAGAGAGGGAAAAGGAGAGGGGGGGGGGGGGGGTCAAGGCTCACGACCCCCCATTTGGTGTGTGAGATATGCCTTTTGCTAGATCACAGGAGAGCGGGGGATGTGCACGTGGCACATGATTAAATCGCTTTGAGACAGTAGGCTAGGCTATTAACTTCCTCCTGACCAGATATCTCAATGCGGGGCATTAGATAAGGGTTAGTAAGAGGGGAAGAGAGAGAGAGAGCATGCATGATCTGTCTATCAAAGTAGCAAATAAAAGAACATAACAACTGGTCAATTCAAAGTCTATATGAAAACAATGTGCATGTTCATCAGACATAAGTTTAAACACTTCTTGCTGTGCTAAGCAATATTCTAACTCTGCCCAAGTGCCTTACGCAAGTGTTGCTTCTGTGTGTCCTTTGTTTCGGGCGTCCTTTGTTTCGGGTTGCTCCAGTTCTTCCTTGGGTGTTGGAGGATCCGTGGCGAGGTCGTCGCCACTGTTCAGTCATGGATCAGCGGAGTCCTTTTGACTGGTCATAGGAAAGTTCTCTCTCAGCTCTCGTAGCTGGGAATCGAGTTCTCGATTAAGAGGTTTCCCACTAAGGTTCGTCACACATTAGACATTTACAGAAACTGTACTCCCTCAGCGTCTTGGCTGGGAATCCCGTGGATTAGGAGTAGTCCGTTCCATTCAACTCAACAAATGTAGCCTATAAGGGGAATCCAGTCACCCTGTAATCGCGGCTATACAACTGGGGAAAGGGAATCCGGTTGCCTTTCCAGTAACTTAACATACTCGAGTTAAAGTACTTTCTGATGGTCTGCAGTAGAGGGAGAGTGTCTCTTTAGGTCTACTGCCATTTGCCTGGCCAGCGAGACAGAGAGAGGGTGCCTCTCTTTATGACCGTGTGACCTGATCATCCACAGACAGAGAGAGGGAGCTGTAGCCCGCCAGGAGTTTTAAAGCGTGTGAAATGTGAGAAGGGTGTATCACCTGAGGTGTGGCTAAGGGAACCATGGGTAGTGTAGTCTATGTGATTGTACCTACACTGACCACCCGCAAAATGAATGACAGAGTAGGTGAAGTGCGAACTTTACTTTGCCCCACGGTGTCCAGGCGGAAAATGTGACTATGCATTGGTTAGTGATTTCGCGAATGCATAGCCTATGTTGTTTTGTCTAGGACCCATGACAAATTACTTGAAACATTTTGAATGCAGCCTAGAATGAGCATTCTGTATCAGAATGAGAGGCATGCGCACAAAATGAAAAAAAAAAAAAAATTCTCAAGAAATGGACGACGGAGAAAATGTTTTGCTCAAAGTTAGGCAATGTTTTTAAAGTCAGGAGGAGAGGAAGGGAGGATATTTTATCCAGGCACACAGGTTGGTTATCACATTACGGTTGTCAGAAGCATACCAATAATTCTAAACAGACTGTGTCTCTCCACTCACGCAAAATAACGGAGAACACTGTACTCAACAGCATGATTTTTTGTATGAAACTGCTTAAAAGTTGTGATTTTATACAACACGATATTGCACATTTTTCCTGGGGAGAAACCCCCAAACACTGACTAGGTAAAGTCGTACTTGCATTCCCACTTTAATTGCATTCACGCACAGATGGCATGTGAAAGTAGCGCTGCAGGTGAGTGTTGTTGTTTTTTTGACGTAGGACCTAGCATCGCAATCAAAACGGCCGAGGTGAAAATATTGCCATATCGACAGGGCAAGCAAACAGACAACAGATTATTGTTTTATTGTTTTTACTGTTTGTATGTGTGTGCTCAGACACACATTTTCACCAACACTGACAGCTGTCAAAAGGCAGCCTATGGCAGATGTCAACATGAGTGGGCATGACCAGCCTACAGATTTGCACGAGAAGTTTGGTGCTCATTGTCTTGTATGCATCTCATAAGGATCCATATCGCCAATCAAACTGTTTTTTTTTTTTTTCAGATCGCGTACGGCATGAGTTTGTCCCTGTACAAGCCATGGCGATCTATTCTAATCTAAGTATTTAGCATTCTAAATAAAACTGAACTATACTAAGCTGCAACTCTGCCTACTGTCTCACTCCCTTGTGTTGGTAAGCTGTTCTTCTCGCATACTCAATTAACTCAATTAAGGGGGAGGCGGTGGAACAGGTAGCCACATGCAAATATCTAGGTGTTGCGTTTGACTCTCAACTAGAATGGGGCCAGCATGTAGAGTTGTTATGTCCAAGGATTAGCTACAGTGTTTGGCATAGATAAAGACATAATGATGGGTGAGTGGGGTGGGTGGATGGGAGGCTACTCCATATGTTTAAGTGCCTGTGTGAGTCATGGAGTTGAATGTGTGTGTGTGTGCGTGCTTGTGTGGCTGGATGGCTGTGTGTGTGTGCGTGGCTGGATGGGTGGGTGTATGCACTGACGCTTTTCTATTTGGACCATCTGTCCCCTTATTCATTAAAGGTGCCATTGCATCACTTTTATATTACTTTTGCTGTGGTGAGTAGTAATAATGAATGCCATATGAGCCAGTTTTGGTGAAAAAAATGATTTAGTGCTCCTGTTTCAGGCTGTTCTAGTTTGGTGGAGGAGATGGAGCGGGGAGAGTGACAGGTTCTCGGCTACGCTAGTCACAGGCTACAATCATTCAAAGCCTATTTGGTCATAACACACCAAATAGAAGATTTAAATGTTCGAAACAAACACACATACTTACCTATATTTCGCTAAGTGAATATGTGCTGCAACGTAATCACGTTGTAATCACAAATGTGGCATGGTTTTTTTCTAATTAACAAACTTATATCACTTTGTTTTCCTTTTACCTTTTGCCTATTTTCTTTCCTTGACTAATGGAGGCAATGGGGGTAGAAGAACTTTTTCACGTGCAGCCTGCATATGCAACTCGGAGTGATCTATCGTATTTCAGAAAGAGCAAGTATAAACGGTTTCCTCATGGAATGAGACCTGTGGTTATATATTACGTCTTATATATTGTATCTACTTAGACTTGGTGCTTTGCTGCTGGAATGGCAATTTCCCTGAAAGGACCTCATGAAGGGATTAATGAAGATCTATTGTATTGTATTCTATTCTATTTTTATCTATATGTATCTTCTCCCTCCTGTAGAACCCCTGTCCTGGTCTGCACGCCTACAGGCCCATCCTGACCTACGTGGAGTGTGACCTGGAGTATCACCTCTGCCCCCTGCCCAGGTACACGGTTGCCAAGAGCAATATGGCGGTCATCCACACAGTGGGAACACAGAAGAGGTTTCTGGACAGAATGGTGAGCCGCTCACACACACGGTTGTGAATCTGCTCCATTGAAAGACAGTAAGATTTCCATAGTAACACAGGTGACGATGGTGTGGTTAGTATTACACTTAGGCTTGTCAGTTACCCCAGACGACATGTATCAGAGTTAGTTTTGAATTTTTTGTTCACTGGAATAGTAAACGTTTTACTCTTATCAGTAAAGTCATATAAACTAGACTCATTCAGTCAGATTTACTGTTCATTGTGTTAATTTGGTTGTTGTGCTACCGTACAGAACTCATTTCCTTTATGGTCTTCCCAGAAACTCCCCGAAATTAGCTAGGCTGTGTGCTACAACACATAAAATGCATATAAATGTGTTGTATTTGACAGCATTTTAGTCTCTTTCAATGTAACTGTGGGTTTGTTTTTGTTAAATGCAGAATATTATTCGAGGGGTCATGACCTGGAAGAAGTTCTCTGGAACCGCCCTGTCCATCCTGTCCAGCAGCTCGACCCTCACCGGCAACTGGGCACCTTACATGTACGACCAGCCAGCGTAAAAGACCAAAAGCAATCTACATCCACTTCCTGTTAAGAACAAAGGCAGAGAAGTTCTGTAAGGGGAGACTGTAAACTTCGGGTGAAAAAGCGTAACACCTTAGGGGGGTCTTCTTCTACATTACACATTTGACTACCCATGTGATGATCTTTATTCTCTTCTAACGAGCAACTTTTGATGCTTCCTGGTAATATACTTAATGAAATAGTAAAATACATTGTGCAAAAACATAACATATTATTTCTTTCTGTCATGATAGAAAACAAATAGACTAAGTACATATTATATTGGCTTTTTTTATATAGAAAAACACCATGACTATAAGAATACTAAAAAAGTTTTAACAGTAAAAGACATTACAGAGCTGATATGATTGGGTAAAAATGTTAATTATCAATATCACACAAGCTAACAACATTAGCCATCAGGTTTCAGTCAATGGGAAAACTGCTTCTGCTGAAGATTCCTAACATCTCGTCGTAAAAGGGATTTTACTTTGCTTATACCATTATGCCAGTGTTGTGGCCATGTCTGGTGTGATTTTAGACTGTGAATCCTGCAGAGGGGTTCATGTTTATTTAGGTAATCTGTGAGAGGAGGATATACCTATGCAGTTCTGTGCCTTGCAGAAAAACAACTGATAAAAAGTGAAGATGGAGGACACTTTTTTTTTTTTCAAAAACCAAAGATCACCCGTGCATCACTGTTTCTGATAAAGCCGATTGTTCAAACTAACCCAGTGCGTACCTGGAGATGAAGCAAACCCACTCCCTACTTTCAAATGTCTGTCAAAGCAAAGCTGCCATATGTATTGTACCTCTCTGTATCTTTAAGCCCAGTTCAGCGGAGTAGTTGCATGCACATTCAAACTGCTCATGCCAGGAGCCATACAAATATACAGGCGCAGCTCGTCAATATGGGCAAGGTGGGGCAGCGCCCTCCCAAGAAACATCCACTTCAAAACCTAGTTCCTCCTAATGAATAATGTTACCTACTTAACTGCTCTGCTTGCTACCTATTTAACTACTCTGTCGTATATGGTTTGTGTATGTGTTTTTTTATAACTATTTACCACAGTGGAATTGAATCTCAAATACTTTTGTTGATTGCAGTTATGGGGCCGGACCAGTCAGCGACCACATCCATCTGTTGATTTATTGTTTACCGTTTACCTGGGGTCAGTTGTTGGAATTGCAAGCAGCGCTAATAGAGTCCAATATGGGCAGGAACAAGCCCGCCCCACCTGCCTTTTTTACCTTCTTCTAGCAGCTCACAGATCAGTACTCCTCTAGTAACGTTAGACCCAACCCAATCGTGTCAAATGCAGCGCGGCCTGCAGCATAGAACCTGCCTTGTCCTTTCTGTTAAAAATGCATTTAATGGACTGAAATTAGAAGATAAGTTAGTGATCAAGCAGCTTGCCCCAGACAGACCAGACGTCAGTATAACACAGAAAACTAAGGACAAATGGAAGATATATGTCACGGGGACCGGACAGACAGACAGAGAAACCCAAATGCGTAACCTCAAAACAGTTTATTAAAGGGTTGGGGGAAGTGGGAAAAAGTCAAAGGCTCCGGAGAGCAGGTAATTATCCACCAGCGGAGCGTCGAGACACCCAGGCAGGCGGCCAGGAGTAGACAACCGGCGGGCTGGAGAATCTGGGAAAACCAGGGACGGACCAGGGGCGAAACCAGGGGCAGGTGAGTCAGCCGGGCCCGGGTCGTTACCAGGGCAGTAGAGCAGAGCAGAGTCGAAGGCAGGCGGAGGTCGAGACCAGGGACAGGTGAGTCAGCCGGGCAGGAGTCGTTACCAGGGCAGAAGAGCAGAGCAGAGTCGAGGACGGGCAGGAGTCGTTCACCAGGGCAGCAGAGCAGAGCAGAGTCGAGGACGGGCAGGAGTCGTTACCAGGGCAGAAGAGCAGGCGGAGTCAGGCAGGCAGGAGTCGGTACCGGAGGACTGGAGATTCAGACAGACAGACAGGGGCGAACACAGGAACAGACGGAAGACGAGCAACACCGGGAATACACAGCCAAACAGACGCAGAGAAGTCAGGAGTCAAATAGCTTGCCGAGGGAATACACCGTGGTTCGCAGACGGACTGACAAGGAGGGAGTGAGAGAGGCGAGTATAAGTAGTGGAAACCCCGGGAAACTAAACGAGCGTGAACGAGGAGGGCAGGTGAGTAGAATGATTGAATAACTCGTGATGATCCCAAACCAGGAAATGCAGGTGAGACGGATGATTACCGTAATCGTGAAACGAGGGGAGCGAGTGATAGAGATAATCTAATGAGTGTCTAAACAAGGGAGTACAGGTGCCGTGAACTAGCAGATAACCCGGGGAGTGAACCTAATTGACTAACAGGTGAGAAACAGTGACAAGGAAACATGAATATATCCAACGCCCAGCGTAACACCGTGACAGAACCCCCCCCCCAAGGGACGGCCCCAGAAGTCCCAAAAAACAAACAAAACAAAAACAGCGGGGAGGGAGGAGGAGAGGGAGGGGGAGAGGAGGAGAGGAGGAGGAGAGGCATCAGAACTCCTCAGAGCGATCCGACAGCTGGGCGTCATCATCCCGGACCACCCCAGCGACCCCGGCGGGAGGAACCGGAACCGGGAGCCGAGGTGCCCGACCGGGCCGGGGACGACCCCTGGGACGACCCCGACGGAGGGACGGCTGGTCAGGGTGGTCCCGGTGGAAGTCGGTGAGAAGGGAACGATCCAAGATCCTGCTGGCCGGGACCCACGACCTCTCCTCAGGACCGTATCCCTCCCAATCCACCAGGTAATGCAGTCCACGACCCCTCCGTCGGGACCGGAGGAGACGTCGCACCGTGTAAATGGGGTCACCGTGCAGCAGTCGCGGAGCGGGTGGCGGAGTCTCCGCAGGAGTACGGGGGCTCACCCTGACTGGCTTAATCCTAGACACGTGAAACGTGGGATGGACTCTCAGAGTGGTAGGGAGCCGCAGACGGACCGCCGTGGGACTGATGATCCGCTCCACCACAAAGGGACCCAGGAAGCGCGCTGCCAGTTTCCGGGATTCCACCCGGACAGGTAGGTCCTTGGTGGACAGCCATACTCTTTGTCCAACGCGATAAACAGGAGCCGGAGTCCGGCGACGGTTAGCCCCGGCTGAGTACGCGGCGACGGCTCTCCGGAGAGCCACCCGTGCCCGAGCCCAGGTCCTCCTGCAGCGACGGGCGTTGGCAAGAGCCGAGGGACAGGATGCCTCTCCCTCCTGGCTGGGGAACAAGGGTGGTTGGTAGCCATAAACGCATTGGAAAGGAGACATCCCAGTCGCAGAACAGGTAAGGGAGTTGTGGGCGTATTCGACCCACACCAGCCGACTAGCCCAGGAGAGGGGGTCCCGGGAGGCCACACAGCGCAGAGCCTTCTCCAGTTCCTGGTTGGCCCGTTCTGATTGCCCATTAGCCTGAGGGTGGTATCCAGAGGTGAGGCTGACCGTGGCCCCCAGAAGACGGCAGAACTCCTTCCAGAAAGTCGAAGTAAACTGGGGACCACGGTCGGAGACCACATCAGTGGGGATGCCATGGAGCCGGAAAACATGCTGCTGGACTGCCTGCGCTGTTTCCTTTGCTGACGGGAGTTTGGAGAGTGGAACAAAATGAGCCATCTTGCTAAAACGGTCCACTACCGTCAGGATGACGGTCTTCCCCTCCGAGGCAGGCAGTCCAGTAACGAAATCCAGGCTGATGTGGGACCAGGGACGAGAAGGAACGGGCAGAGGCTGGAGAAGGCCCGCGGGTGGTCGGTTGGACGACTTGTTCCGGTTACACACCGGGCAGGCTTGAACATACTCCCGGACCTCCCTCTCCAGATTGGGCCACCAGAAGCGCTGAGCGATATGGAGGCTGGTGCGGGTAGCTCCGGGATGGCAAGCCAGGAGGGAGTCATGCCCCCACTGCAGGACCTGGGCGCGGAGGGCTTCGGGCACGAAGAGCCTTCCCTCGGGGCAGGCGCTGGGACCGGGTTGATCCTGGAGGGCTCTCTGTACCTGTCCCTCTATGTCCCAGGCGAGCGCCGCCACGACCCGGGACTCTGGTAGGATGGAGGCTGGACCCTGGAGACGGTCGTCGTCCTTCTGGAATTGACGGGAGAGGGCGTCCGGCTTGAGATTACGGGAACCTGGGCGAAAAGACAGAGAAAAATTGAAGCGTGAGAAAAACAGTGACCACCGGGCTTGCCGGGGATTGAGTCTTTTGGCAGATTTGATATATTCCAGATTTTTATGATCGGTCCAGACGAAAAACGGCACGGACGCCCCCTCCAACCAGTGCCGCCACTCCTCCAGGGCCAGCTTTATGGCGAGGAGTTCCCGGTCTCCGATATCGTAATTCCGTTCCGCAGGGGAAAGGCGCCGGGAAAAGTAAGCACAGGGGTGTAACTTATTGTCCTCAGGGTGCTGCTGCGAAAGCACAGCCCCGACTCCTATATCCGACGCGTCCACCTCCACCACGAACTGTCTCTCCGGGTCCGGCACCTGGAGGATGGGGGCAGACGTGAAGCGAGTCTTTAGGTCACAGAAGGCTTCATTCGCTGCGGTAGTCCACGAGAAGGGGTGTTTGGTGCTGGTGAGGGCCGTCAAGGGTGCTGCGACTGAGCTATAATTGCGTATAAAACGTCTATAAAAATTAGCAAAACCTAAAAACTGCTGGAGCTGCTTGCGGTTCTCAGGAACTGGCCAGGCGGTGACAGCAGATACCTTGGTGGGGTCCATCTGAACGGCACCCTCTGCCACGATGTAACCCAGGAAGGCCACGGTCTTAGCGTGGAAGTCGCACTTCTCGGCTTTCACAAAAAGCGAGTTCTCCAGGAGGCGACGGAGGACTAGTCTGACGTGCTGCTTATGTTCCTCCAGATTCTTGGAAAAGATCAAAATGTCGTCCAAATAAACAAACACGAACCTGTCCAACATATCTCTCAGCACGTCATTAACTAGTCCTTGGAAGACGGCAGGGGCATTAGTGAGTCCGAACGGCATGACCAGGTATTCATAGTGTCCGTTGGGGGTGTTGAATGCCGTCTTCCACTCGTCGCCCTCCCGGATGCGAACAAGGTGGTAGGCGTTACGCAGGTCCAACTTCGTGAAGACCGTGGCCCCCTGGAGTGACTCAAACGCAGTAGCGAGCAGCGGCAGAGGGTACCTATTCTTAACCGTCAAGTCGTTTAATCCCCGGTAATCGATGCAGGGACGAAGAGAACCGTCCTTCTTCCCCACGAAAAAAAATCCAGCGCCTGCCGGTGAGGAAGAAGGACGGATAATGCCTGCCGCCAGGGAGTCCGCAATGTACTCCTCCATAGCCCGCCTCTCAGGACCAGAGAGGGAATACAGGCGACCGCGGGGAGGAGTAGCTCCAGACACTAGGTCAATGGCGCAGTCATAAGGGCGATGCGGCGGCAGAGAGGTGGCCTTGGCCTTGCTGAACACCTCCTGCAGGTCGTGGTAACACTCCGGGACCCCGGAGATGTCAGGCGGTGTCATGGATGGAGCTGGCGGAGTAGAGGGGGCTGCAGACCGGAGACAGGACTGGTGACAATCAGTACCCCACTCAACTACAGTTCCAGTCCGCCAGTCAATGCGGGGATTGTGAAGGCGGAGCCAGGGTAATCCAAGAACGATGGGTTCACTGGGAGAAGAGAGGAGGTGAAAGCGGATCCTCTCCCGGTGATTTCCCGATGATAACATGCCCACTGCCTCAGAGATGTGGGTTATCTGACCCAACAGGTGACCGTCCAGGGCTCGAGCGGGAACAGGTGATGGAAGACGGTGGAACTCTAGCCCCATCTGCTGGGCCAACGTGATATCCAGAATGTTGGCCTCCGAGCCAGAGTCGATGAGAGCAGTGAGTGAGCGAGACAGAGAGGGGAGCTGGAGAGCTACCCGCAGGAGGGGTCTATTTCCCCGGGGAGCGCTCATGGAGGTCGAGCTCAACCGGATGTTCCCTACTTCCGGTGAGCTCGATCTTTTTTCTGGGCACGCAGAAACGCGATGACCCTCTCCCCCGCAGTACAGGCATAGTCCTCCCGTCAGACGCCGCTGACGTTCAGCGAGAGAGAGGGACGTGCGATCGACCTCCATGGGCTCCATAGAGGCCTGTCGGGTGCTGGCATAGCGACTGGAGGACGAGCTTCCCCCATCAGAGGAGCGGCGAGGAGGCTGGCTGGACCGGACCCTCTCCCGGCGGCGCGCCTGAACTCGGCGATCTATGCGAATGGTGAGGGCGATAGCTTCGTCCAGAGTCGCCGGAGTTTCATGGGCAACGAGCTCGTCCTTAATGTAATCCGTTAGGCTGTGAAGATAGGCGTCAACAAGCGCCTCTGTATTCCAGTGGCTCTTACTGGCAATGGTGCGAAAGTCAATAGAGTAATCCGCCACAGTTCTTTTCCCCTGACGAATCTCCATCAGTTCGCGGGAAGCGTCAGTTGCACGGGTCCCAGCGCCAAACACTTTTAGTAGTTCCGCCGCAAAGGCGTCAAAGGACCCGCAGGCCGGCGATTGACGCTGGTATTCAGCAGTCCCCCACAGCCTGGCCCGTCCAGTCAGAAGGTTTATGGCGAACGCTACCCGTGTCGTTTGAGAGGAAAAGTTCCGTGGCTGAAGGTCAAAAGTGAGTTGACAGTTCGTGAGAAAAGCGATTACCTCCTCTGGGTCCCCCCCAAACCGCTCCGGCAGCCCGATCCTGGGCTCAGGACCGCCTGCGGCAAGGGGAACGCTTGACGGGCTCGACGACGGGGCAGAGTGTCCAGCAGATGGAGCCTTAGGATCACCGACTCCCGGGGAGGTGACGAAGGCGGAGATCTGGTCAAGCTGTTGAGCCTGTTTCGTCCCCTGCTGCTGGAGAAACAACACCAGCTGACGTATATGCTCCGTGGTGCCCCTCAGCGAGGCCACGTCGCCAGACACACGACCGAGCTCTCTCTCTGAAAGTTCAAGCCGTTGTAGGGCAGACGACGGCTCAGGAGACTGATCCAGGTTCATAGCGAGGTCCGCTGGGTCCATATTATGGTCAGTCCGTTCTGTCACGGGGACCGGACAGACAGACAGAGAAACCCAAATGCGTAACCTCAAAACAGTTTATTAAAGGGTTGGGGGAAGTGGGAAAAAGTCAAAGGCTCCGGAGAGCAGGTAATTATCCACCAGCGGAGCGTCGAGACACCCAGGCAGGCGGCCAGGAGTAGACAACCGGCGGGCTGGAGAATCTGGGAAAACCAGGGACGGACCAGGGGCGAAACCAGGGGCAGGTGAGTCAGCCGGGCCCGGGTCGTTACCAGGGCAGTAGAGCAGAGCAGAGTCGAAGGCAGGCGGAGGTCGAGACCAGGGACAGGTGAGTCAGCCGGGCAGGAGTCGTTACCAGGGCAGAAGAGCAGAGCAGAGTCGAGGACGGGCAGGAGTCGTTCACCAGGGCAGCAGAGCAGAGCAGAGTCGAGGACGGGCAGGAGTCGTTACCAGGGCAGAAGAGCAGGCGGAGTCAGGCAGGCAGGAGTCGGTACCGGAGGACTGGAGATTCAGACAGACAGACAGGGGCGAACACAGGAACAGACGGAAGACGAGCAACACCGGGAATACACAGCCAAACAGACGCAGAGAAGTCAGGAGTCAAATAGCTTGCCGAGGGAATACACCGTGGTTCGCAGACGGACTGACAAGGAGGGAGTGAGAGAGGCGAGTATAAGTAGTGGAAACCCCGGGAAACTAAACGAGCGTGAACGAGGAGGGCAGGTGAGTAGAATGATTGAATAACTCGTGATGATCCCAAACCAGGAAATGCAGGTGAGACGGATGATTACCGTAATCGTGAAACGAGGGGAGCGAGTGATAGAGATAATCTAATGAGTGTCTAAACAAGGGAGTACAGGTGCCGTGAACTAGCAGATAACCCGGGGAGTGAACCTAATTGACTAACAGGTGAGAAACAGTGACAAGGAAACATGAATATATCCAACGCCCAGCGTAACACCGTGACAATATATACAACCAAACATTTTCGCGAACATGGTATGATGAAAATGTAAGGAATACAGTATTTTGCTTTCCATGTCTACTGTTCAAATCATGCTCAGGACAAGGGGACATAGGGATTACAGGAGTTAGCGACGTGAAGCACTTTTCCGAACTAGCAAAAAAGCACACTCTCAAGCAAAGCACATTTACAGTGTGCTACAAAACTACCCATGCTAGGTCAAGTTAATATCGCAGCACACCTCGATGAGGGCTATTATGTAAGCATTCGAAATCAATTAGAGAGGCTAAATGTGTCATTGTGCTTACTATATTACATGAGGCTGTTGCATTGTTTGCTTTTAGTGCATCGGGTCAGCATTCATTAGTCTTCGTTAATCATAGCGCTACATTAATGTTCATATTTTCAAAAAAAGAACTCTGAAACGCATGCTTTATGTTTAATAGGCCTATCAGTATACAGTACATTATTCTATAACATTTGGTCATGGTAGTGATTCAGTCATCGGAGTCAGTGTCTGCCCCACCAATATTTATGCTCAGGAGCCGCTACTGCAGGAGCCGCTACTGCAAGAGTCATATTGGAGTAAAAAAAGATGAATGCCTGCATAAATAATATTGAAATATTAGGTTTACATTTACCTTTGTAATTACACATTGGCAGTTGTTTTCAAGTGTAAGGAAATGTATGCGTTTTCTTTTAACCCCACCCATGTCTTCCAAGAGCTATGACACAGGCTGGCTAAAGGCTGCCATCCTGGTATCTGGGGGTTATGCTACAAAGGTGGTTAAGTGATAAACCTGGTTTATTTAACTCAGAGGTAATTGTAAACCTGATAAAAGAAGAGCCTGTCAGCATTTAATTAGTTGAGAGAATGAAAGCCTGGGGTCTGCTACTAACAGGTTTACTACTACCTCTGTGTTAACTAAACCAGATTTAGAACTTTAACACCTTTGTAGTATACACCCTGGTGAGGTTACGTAGGCTGAACAGTACGTTGTCTCCCCTTCTGACTGCATGTTTGTTTCCCTCCGGCAGGTCTGATCCCTTGATCCCTGCCCTATTGCCCCCCGCAGCTCCGCCACCTCTCCGTGATCTTCCTGAGGAGATAAGGGAGGAGGTCCAGGACGGACAGTAAGCACACCTTCGTCATATATGTTATCCACTATATGAGTGTTGGCTCTCGTTATTGTATTACTGATACTCATTCACATTCAAAACATAATTGCAGAGCTGAAGGGGAAGAAGTCACCCTTACGTCAGAGATGGTGCGAGCGCAGTTTCCCCAGCTAGAGAGCCAAGATGCCAAACCAGTTGCTAGAGCTGACAGGTAGGCCTCCTGTCAGGTCCCACCAGTAGGGGGAGCTGCTAATAATCAGAATTAGAATCTGATTTTATTGACCAAGTGTACTTACATATACAAGGAATTTGACTGGCAGAAGTTGACTCCTTAGTATACAGTATTAGTATATATTCAGTAGTGAATCAATAGACAAAAATGCACACCTCAAAGGCTGTTATCCCACTAATCCAGGTTTCCACACTGGTGAATTTAGGAAACATTTTAAATGGAGCATTTAAAATTATTTTAAAATGTCTTTGCAATTACGAATCATTGTCTGTTGTTTAATGCAACCTGTCATTAAAAAGTAGAGCAGAAAAGCAACCGTTAAATTGGTTGTTGTAGTTACCGTCCTATGGGACATTGATATGGAACGGTGCTTAAACGTAATGCCAGTATTTTAGAACTGCTTCCCATAGTTGTTTGATGGAATTAATGCATACCTCACCAGCCAATCAGAAAGCAGCATTCTATTTCATCAGGCCATAATATAAATATAACGTACATAGGGCATGTACATAATGTACAATGTCAGTAATATACAAAATAATATACATGCAAGGAATCATGGGGTCACTTCCCATAGAGGACATAGGGGCGTAGCTAGAAATGTTGTCCTATGAAAGAAAACAATTTTGTGTCCTGCCATCCCATAATAATATAAGTAGTGTCCTCTAAAGGTCCCCTGTCAAGGCTGGACCCTAAACCAACCCGATGTTTGGCAACACAAAATTAACCCTACAGCAACATGTTTAGGATTAAAGTTTTAAAGGTGTCATTCCCTCAAAAAATTAGTACTTGCTCTTTTTGAAATACGATAGAAGTTGCATATGAATGCTGCACGTGAAAATGTTCTTCTACCCCGATTGCCTCCATCAGTCAATGAAAGAAAATAGACGGAATAATGAGGGCCTGTTTACACGAGAACGCTTACAAGTAAAAACGATAAAATATTTTATTGGAAGTGCCTTTCGTTTAGACGGTGATGGTGTTTTTGGGGCTTAAAAATGCAAAAATCTGAAACCACCCTCCAGAATGGAAAAGTTGAATACGCTCTGCCGTAGCATTTCCATCTACACGGCCCATGACGCAAAACTCTGGTCAGATCAGTTCACGCTGCGTATGCGTTTACGTCACATACATGAGGCAGTACAGGGAAATAAACAGATCCATGCGATTTCCATGCGTCGGACCTTGAAGCTGCTCTGGTAGCTCTAATAAACTTACAAGAAGCATTCCAGCAAATGTACAGAATTTCTATATATACTATTACTGAACAGAGAAGGATCTGCAACCACCTGTCAAATTCTCGATGCACCGGTCCGTCACAGGCGAGCCAGACTACTATGGACGAGACATGGAAGAATGTCTACCTAGCCGCCTGGCATGCATACTTCAGTCGAATTTCACACACTTTTGCGTCACCGTGTGCACGCAGATTTCCTCCCGAAAACGGTCGTCTAAACGCAGAATAAAAAGTGAAGACGTGACGCCACTTTTGCGTCTTCTGTTCAGACCGTCATCATGTAAACGTAGCCTGAGCGAATTAAAAAAAGGGGACAAACGAAGTGACGTAAGTTCGTGAATTAGAAAAAGCCATGGCATAGTTGTGATTACCGGAGGAGTCTCACTGCAGCACACAACAGCAAAATATAGGGTATGTTTGTTTAATATGTTTACATCTTCTATTTTGTGTACTATGATCAAATGGGCTTTAAATAAGGGTAGCCTGTCACTAGCCGAGGTTTAGGCTCCACCAAACTAGAACAGCTTGAAACAGGAGCACTAAAGCATTTTTTTTCACCAAAACGGGCTCACAGGGCATTCATTCATACTAGAGACCACCGCGAAATTAATGAAAAAATGATGCAATGACACATTTAAAAAAGGTAACTAATGTGTGGCAAGTATTTCTGACAGGGGTAATCGTTGACCTGGTGAAGGAAAGTGGAGTACCTTTGTTTTCTAGTAAAAATGTGTCCTGTTAAAGGTGTACTTCCACGAGAAACCCTTTAGTACTTGCTCTTTTGAAATATGATAGGTCACCCCGAGTTGCATATGCATGCTGCATATCAAAATGTTTTTCTACCCCCATTTTCTATATCAGTCAAAAGAAGACAATAGGCTGGAAAAACGACTCAATGCGAAAAGGGCCTTCGGCGTGACGAAGACGTGAAAATACATATAAGAGAAACTGACCGAATGGGCTTTAAATTATGTTAGCCTGTGACTCGCATAAGATTAGCAGGCTAGTTAAATGACTGAACTGCATTTAGCCGGGCACTTGCACTGTTTTGTCATGCAAATATTACCATTCTGAAACGTTCATTGACAAACGGTCAGGAAGCGACTGTGCTTGTGCCATCTCTCTTTCCTCTTCGGATTCAGGATCAAACACATAAGGCTGTATCTCCGAAGACATTCTGTGTGCAGTTTTAGCGCTGTCAAGTTGACTTTTCCCCACTCTGCTATCAAGTTGACTGTGGGGCAAAGGAAGCTGCAGGGAGCGTGTCGCGCCTCTGGTGAAATCGTGTCGTTCTCCCGGCCCCACCCCCTCCACCAAACTAAAACAGCCTGAAACAGAAGCACTAGAACATTTTTTTCATCAAAACCAGCGCACAGGGCAATTATCAATACTAGAGAACACCGCAAAATTAATGAAAACATGATGGAAGTACACCTTTAACCTCTTTGTATTTGGCCTGAAAAACATGTTAAAACGTGTGTTTACAGTTTTTATGTAAGCCTAAGTGGTAGTTTGACTTTTACAACTGGGTTATTGCTCTCTCTTACCCAGCTGTCACAGGACACACACTACACTGTCCTCCACAGGATCTATATCCAGGTGAGTAGCGCGGTGCTCTCTTTCTAATGCATGCCTGTGATGTACTGCACAAAACTTTTATGAACTTGAAGGTTTTATATGAACGCTGTTACTTCAGTTCATGGTCTATTAAATCCATCAGGAGCCTGTAAAAAAAATCAGATAGCCACCGGCTTGTGCTGCTCTGATTAGAGTAGAAAAAAACCCAAAAAAAAACAAATAGATGTTCTTTCCCATAAAACTCAAACTATCACTTCATGACAACATGACTGTGTAGACTGGCTTGAGAAAGCTTTGATCTAAGAGGTAAGTGTTTTTTTATCTGTGAATAAAAATAAAAACATGAGCTACATGAGAGCTGTTTACCTCTGTGGTCTGCGGAAGCTTCATTGATTACAAAATTGAGATGAAATGAACTACCATATGAAAATAGGCACTTAGTATATCATGGCACGTGACTCCACAGTGAATAAATAGTATGTGTGTGTGTGCATGTGTTATAGTAACAAAAGCCAGTGTAGTTGAGTAGTTAAAAAGATTTTAGTTTCACACAAAAAACAGTCCTGTATTTATAGTTACTACCGATAGTAACTACCAACCATACTATAGTAGCTATTGTAGTATAGTAGTAAACTAACTATAGTCATCTTTACTTTATTTGTATAGAATGTGGTATGATATGGCTGAACCACGGTGCTGTGTTTTGAGACAATGATGTACGGTATGGCTGACTCGCTGTGCTGTGTCTTGCCAGGGAGCTGAGGGAACAGCTGCTGTGCTGCTCAGCGAGGTCTCAGTCCAACAGACTGGGCCTGAAGGTGTGGTCCCGACTCAGCCACCTCCAGTCCAGGAACAGCTTAGCCGTCCCAGATGACAAATAGCCCTTGCTTTGCCACCACTTCTGGAGCTGACACTGGAAGAGCTCAGTTAAATTAAATTTGGTTTTGTAAAAAGACACACTCAGATTATTCCTAATACAGACATATGAGCTTTTTTCCACACTGAATTTGTGCATCATTGACCAGGTGAAAAGAGGAGGAGAAATGTGTGCTTGGATTAACTGTACTTCTAGGATGTCAGCCAGCCTTTGTATGCACGTCAACCATGCCGTTTGGTTCTAATACATAATACACATTCCTCATGGTGTATGTGTGTACTGTTTAACTGACCTAGCCGCTTGAAACAGTGAGGGTCAGGTCTTGGCATGATAAAGTGTCTTTGTTATGATTAGTTAACATGCCCAAAGCATTTAGTGGTTCAATAAAGACTAGGCTGCACTTTTTTTTTTTTTTTATGAAATCAGTGCAAAAATTGTTATTATGAATATTATTATAGATGGGCAACCTAGACTGAAAACTATTATTAACATAATATTCACCATGACTGTTCATCAGCAGCTACCAGTTACATAAAGGGCACAAGACACCACATAGTTGGGAAAAAAAAACTTCAAAAATAAATTGGACACATTGTTGACAATACAGAACACTCAAGATATGATCCACTGTGATGAAACTACTATCATTATTATCATTATCATTTTGGTTATGATTCCAGTTGAAAACACATTTCTCCATTGTCTTCAAAATTGTTAATCAAGACTCCACTTGGCCTGTACCTGTGTGAATACCCCTCAGTCTTTTTCATCTTTTTACTCACCTTTCTCACATTTTTGTTACAGCATGTTCTAGTGACAAAAGCCAGGCCTGGCCTGGTAGTGTGAATACGGCTATTAGCCTGGTAGAGTATATGCAGTTATTGGCCTGGCCTTGGCCTGTGCACACTGTCTTAAATATAGCCAGACCAGGGCCATTTCAATGCTACCTAAACCATGCTAACATAGGCATACCAA
Organism: Coilia nasus; assembly: GCA_027475355.1. NCBI lineage: Eukaryota > Metazoa > Chordata > Actinopteri > Clupeiformes > Engraulidae > Coilia > Coilia nasus. Next base: position 32,776,289 of record CM050220.1, on the reverse strand, counting down.
GGCTAGAAGTCTGCCAAAACGTGGCCATATATGGTTGCAGCAGTTGGAGGCTGGTAGCCTCAGGTCTTAAGCATGTGAGCCTTGAAATGGCCTGGCCTGGCACGGTGGTGTGAATGCAGTCTACCAAACTGTAGCTATAACTGGTTGTAGCTATAGCTGGGTAGTAGCCTCAGGTTATTTACACCTAGTCAGTAATTTTTTTTTTTAAAGATGAATGCAATTGTTCCTTCTAACCCGCTTTATTGCCATTGTCAATGTCAACGACCATTCATTATAATTGTAGTTAGAGGGCTCCCGTCAGTGCTGCCGAGAGACACATGGCAATGTCAAGCATCACGAAATTCAGATCCCAAGAGAAAGGCAAAGAGAGGAAGAGATAGAAGGAGAAAAACTTAAAGAGGAAGGGCATTTATTTGAGATGCATTTGGGTGGCCCATCATTCTCAGTTTTTTTCCCTACATGCATTCAGCAGCGGTGCACCACAGTACTGCGGTACTTCTGATCAGCAAAATAGTGACGACAGTAATGCCTTTCATGTGCACACTGTTTAAGCACTACACCCAAAGGTTTATCTGTACATATGTACTGTACATTTCTTAACTTAGAACTTGCCAGAAGTAACCATTTATGGGTGATTCCACCGATTTGGTACCTTTTCAGGTACCTTTCAAAAATCATTTTTTCACCATTTTTTAAATATCTACCGAAAGAAGATCCTAAAACGACAATAAATTATATGGTGCCATCTCAGGTTATTTATTTGATTTATTTTATGACACATTATTTACTTCATTATATGATTTATCAAAGTCAATGTCACTCATGTTACTCCTTTAGGATTTCAATAGTTTTACTCTGGGAAAATAACAGGAATGACAGTAACAGGGTTGACTATTTCAAGCTAATTTGCCCCTAGCTAGGTAACGGTCAAGGTCACAAGAGCAGATGTCATACAGTTTGAAAGGGTATTACTTGTATATTTGGTAAATATTAATATATAAAAAATATCTTTTGAAGTAATGGGTTAAAATAAGGTAACAGTATTGACGTTGTATGTTGTCCCCACCCCCAACTGTCTTATAAAATTACAAAATACCACATTATAGAAGAGTGAAACTTATTTGTGTTTTATGTGGTGAAAATCCTCTTCCTGTAAGTGATGTAACTTCCTGTAAATGATGTAACTGCTGGAATGTGCCATTATTTTAAAGGAGTGTTTTTATTTTAGTAACAGGGTTGACTTGAAATGAGGTGACACCGATAAAATGATTTAAATTTTATAGAGATGACATGTATTCAGGTTAAAAAAAAACATTGCTTAACAATGAAATACTTCTAGAACAATAACAAATGTGAAAATTATATAATTTTGCCAAAAAAAATTATAATTAAAAAGACCCGCTGAAAGATAACTTTTATAGTGAGGGACAGGCCAAAATCCCTGCCTTATCAACGGTCAATTCCAGCGTTATGGACGTGACATTTGAACTCAAAATGGCAACAAATAACCCAGTATATCTTTATTCTCTTCCAGTATTTAAATAGGTGTTGCATATTTTAAGGGCATCCCATATTGGAGAAGTGATAGAGAAAAAAACAATTCCCATAGTACATTTAGGGCATAAGAAAATGACAATAAAGACATGCGTTATGGATGTGACAGGAAAACTACCACTTTTCTTGGGTGACTACACATTTTCATCAAACTCTGTGAACTTGTAAACCTAATATCAAAATGCAGATATCCATTTGATAAAGGGGTCCAAGTTCAAAATAAAATAAGCTTTGTTTTAAATATTTTGTATTTCATGCAGAGTATTGGAAGGAAAAATCAGTGTTATGGATGTGACGCAATTCTGTTATGGATGTGACGCATCTGACATACACATGGCATCTGTTTGGGAAATTAACAATTTACCAGTCATAGCCCTTTCATCATACCAAAAAACCCTCTGAATATCAGCTAAAACTATCTAAGTTTTTAAATAAGATTTAGGATGGCTGCTGTTTTGCTGCTTTATGGATTTCAGCTTGCCTGCTGTAGTGGCTTGTGGCAATACTGAGAGTTATACATGATCACAGTTGATTTTAGCTTGGGTCTTACATTATAAAGAAACACTGACAGTGACATGAGGTTAGGTGACCAAATAAATTATTTATGTATTTATTTATTTATTTATTTATTTATTTATTTATTTATTATGAAATGTAGGATCTTCCTTCCTTTTTACACAGCCTGCACAGCCTCATTGAATGTATCCTCAATAAACCTCTGAAAACATTATAACACGACGTCAGGTAGGCTAACCCTAACTTGGTGACCCATAGCTTCGTGGTCTTGGTGTTCAGATGCCTGTACATTGTAACTTTCCTGCATGCGCAAAATCAAAAAGGTAAACAGTGTATCGTGACTAGTCAGTCTACCAAAAACACAGCGTAATTTTGTATTGGTCAAAGAACTAATGACAGAGAAAAATAAGGAAACACTCTGCAGGCGAAACATTATATTTCAAACATTACATTGAGTTCAGTCAAAGCCAATACCAGATTCATAAACAGAAAAATATTTTTTTTAGCGCAAAACATTCAGTAACAACAAAACAGTTGCTCAACGCGTAAGTTCAGCACGTCTCCTTAACAGCGGTGATCCACTTGCTCCGTCACATTCACCGTGCTGCACGCATTCAATTCAATTTCAATAGAGTCCGGCACGTCCTCACGGCTGCTCCCGCAAAGGTTGCCGGGAATGCGACACGGCCGTTTGGATAGCTCCGGCACGTCAAGAAGTTGGGCTCTGCTCAACTTTATGCAAATTTATCCATCGAACGCGTCTGTGTTATCCAATAAAAGTAGAGCACACGGGGGTATCCCATGACACCCGCGGTTCTCGTGAAGGTGTATTTATCTCGTTACAGTTATTGTCTGGTGGGTTTTATGTGTGTGTGCATGTAACAAAACACATGTGTAAAGTTTGGTAAGGGCACCGTTGTCAGTTATTATGGTTTGTTAGCTTGCTATATCGATAGATACAGGTAGACAGATAGCCTCGTAGATTCCAAAGACACGCCCATGCCCAAACATTTTGAAAATGTACATGCAGTCCCTATCCGGCAACACAAGGGGAGGCAGTACGTTTTCATAACGGACCAGACGGAGCAAGTGGATTTGTACCGTAACTCGTTAAGGTTTCAAATCGGTACCAAAAAAAGAAACAACGAAGCCGGTATTGAGTGCGTTAAGTGCGGAGTGCGTGTGTGAGAGCAGCAACCGGAGAGGAGGAGAGAGATAGTGGCGTGCACGGTGGAAGTTCAGACAGCCATCAGGATAATGTAGCCCAGGCGTTTTGTACAGGTATGTGAGTGAGCGATAGGCCAAGAGACAAAGACAGAAATAGCGAGAGGAAGATCAACTCGCTACAACATAATCGTGTAATATGCTACACACGTGGACCGGAGTTATTTCAACACGTTGACACAAAACAATGCTGAAGAACGTAGCCTTGGCATTACGAGTTTGTGTAGTCACGTCCATAACAGTCACGTCCGTAACGTGGGAAAATACAGTTTAGAAAGGGAGTAGAATGGCTAATTCATTTTAATATATCACCTCAATAAAAGTTAGTTTTGCACAGAGAGTTTGTTTTGTGTTGCATTTGAAACGGATGTATAATAAGAACTTTTTCTAAAAAATGTCACGGACGTGACAGCGCCTGTCCTGTGAAACGGTGTCACATTAACAAGGTTTCACAGTGACACAGAAATGTGCAATCACATATCTCATTTACAGTTTGCTTCAATAAACCCATAGCTTCCTGAAATGAGGCTGAACATTGTTGTGGCAAACATTTGGATCATATATGGTTGTTAAAAAAAAGATTCAATTGGATGCATTGAAATCACAAAGTTCTTGACTGCCATTAGATAAAGTAGTGAGCAAGGAGGGCACAATTTATATGCCAAATTGGTTTAACTTATTTACCTTTGTAAAATACAGGCCTTGATGATATTTTTTTAAGTGATTTTGTTACATTACATGTTACTTTATTTTTGCATGGTGAGGTTGACATTTACATGGAATTGCCCCAACATAAATGCAAATTTAATGTTCTTTGAAATTATTCATGTATTTGTTATTGTAATGGTTTTATGGCAGTTTATTTCTCTGGGACGCAAAAGGTACCGATTTGGTGGAAAGACCCTTATGGGGTTATTTTCAAATTTCCCCCCAGACCCCCCTAGCATAGTTGGGTTAACTACTTTATGAGCTGAAAGCGTCACCGCAACAACAAAATTCTAGTGGAAACACTGATTCTACTTGAAAAAAAAAATTAATTAATCGAAACTGGCTTAGACAAAATAAATCCCAACAAAAAAATAACAAAAATAAATCAGCACACTATCAGTCCAGTCATGCAAGGTTTTTTTTTATGAGTAACTATTTTACTATTTTTCCAGGAATCGCCCTATACTCAACTATGTAGAGCAGAATAGGGCAATGAGTATGTATTTGTAGAAAAATTTTGCAAGTACATAGCGTTTTTTCATAATTACGCACCTGGGGTGTGTTTCCCAAAAGCATAGTTGCTAACGTTGTTAGCAACTTACTTGGTTCAAACTATGTAGGTGCGACGCAAGTGTGTCTCAAAACCTTCGTTCGTGTGAACCAACATAGTTTGGACCAACATAGTGTGAACCAACATAGTTTGAACCAACATAGTGTAAACCAGCATAGTCCCAACATAGTGCGACCGACACAGGCGTGTCCCAAAACACGAACATTCGCAACCACGTTGGTAACTAGTGAGGTTTGCAACCACAGCTCTCGGTGCTTAGTTCCACCTAACCAACGTTGTTTGAAGGTCTTGACGGCATCCAACATGGCGGACCGAATGTCTCGAAATCCTCGATCATTGTAAATATCTCCGTTGTTTGACGTTGTATCCCTCAGATTTTACAAAACGAGGTGAGAAATATACAGTGTAGAATCTTAAAATCCCGTTGTTGTAGCAAAACAATTGATCTAGGAGGATATTTGCAACTCGTTTGGCAGTTTGGCTTAAGCGACTCATGCTGTGACGTACCTTAAGTACCTCCAAATTCCGTAAGCTAGGAGCTGCTTCTGTGGTGCTGTTGGTAGAGCGCAGGTCATGCACACCTGTGTTTGTAGATAGTACTCTGGTTCCAATCCGGGATGATGCATAATTAAAGTGCTATATGAAATTGTTGACATTCTCAACTGCCACGTTACTTTTCTTAACGTAGTTTCAGGGTGAACGTGTCTCCCCTGTTGCGTATTAACATAGTGTGGCCAATTTATGCCAGCCTGCATATTCTTGGGCTTGTGTTCATACACTTCAGAATGCAGGTCGCCAAGGTGAAAATAAACTTCCAGCTCCTCCGTCATTACGTGCATTGTAAGCAATAAACCTAATGTTGATAGCGTGTAGCACACTGCCATATAAGCACATGCATTTACAGATGGCACATCGCCTGGTGTCTATGCAAAATAGCATTTTGAAAGCTATTTTAATCAGGCTAGCTGTGATGGCTCGTAGTCTATGTGATTTAAATAAAATAAAAGCATTGTATAGACTTGTCTTCCACATGACTTCAAAGTCAGGGAGATTTCCTATAGCTTAATGTATTGCCTAGAACTAGGCTGCTTATGAGACGTGCATAGTCACAACTCATCTGTGTTCATATCCAGAGGTCTGCGTCATTCAATAAACAATGTTAAAGTTAATTTAATCACTGAAATGTGTTGCAAATCTGTCACTAGGCTATAGGCTATTACAAATGAACAAGCAGTATATAGGGTTCGGTGATACTTTCCACCGTTAGATTTATTCAGTTTCTATTGTTTATTTCCTAGTACACAGTTATTCCCGACATCATGTGAAATAGCCTATTATTAGGCGATAAATAATCGGCTACATAATTAGTCATCTCTGTTAAATTCCGTTCACAAGGTCATAGCCTGCTTCGGATTGTTTCTCTCTGCTTCCGACAATGCACGAGCATGTCCGAACACATCTGGAAACCATTGTGGTTTGGACTATATTGGTTCAAACCAACTTGGTTCAGACTATGAAGGTACGACAGTGTTTGGGACACAGTCGCACTTTGGTTGTTGGTTAGCTCAACGGTGCATCGTACCATGTTGGTTTAAAGCTAAGTTGGTTGGTTGTTTGGGAAACGCACCCCTGCCCGGTAGATATGTTATGACTATCTTTCACCTTAATTAACTAAAATTATCTATATTTTGATGGTGTCTACTGGTAAACAGTATTACACATAATCAGGGACACGACAAATAAGAAATGTTGTTCTTCACAAAAAAAGTCACTAGGATATTTAATTCCCAGATACATGTTTGTGAGAGGGCCTGACATTTCAGCCTTGAAATATACATAATGTTAATTTATGTGAGTTTATGAGGTGCTGAGGTGGCACAATAGGCATTTATCACATTTAATATATTGCCCATATGACTAAATATTTAGATATAATAATAATAATAATAATAATAATAATAAATAAATAAATAAATAAGATCAAAATAAGATTGTGCAAATGAAAATATTTGTTTCTGGTAGAATGTCCCTGCAACTACATTCACACGTTCACACACTTAAATGCACACCCACACCACCACAGGCACGCACTTGCATTCCCTGTCTTCTTACATTGCTTGCACATGAGCGCCACCTTGTGGTGATAATGTTTATTTTTATATATTGCGTTCATGTGCGTTTTCGGGGGGGGGGGGGGGGGGCATTTCGAAAGCTGGGGGTGGCACAGTGTTGAGTTTCACAGAGTACATCTTTCTTTTAATGTATGACTGCATGACATGAACACCTAATTTAGGGTTGCGATCAAATAATATAAAATATTATATTATTTTATATAATAGCCTAATATAAAATGTAAATATTCGTGCAGAAAATGGGCAGAGTTTAGTAGAGACGTATCAAATGTATGACTGGGCTACTGCAATATGCTACTAACCAATAATTATAATGCCTAGTTTTCTATGTGACGCCATATGGGGCGCCGTTTGTAAAGTGCCTCATTGTGAAAAAAACATTTTTGTCACATTTAGCTTTAAACTATGTCCAAAATACATGTGTGATTTTTTTGAGTTACCTTTTTGTACATTTAAAGCAAACTTTATCAACTTATTCAAATTTTAAATAGTTAAATATAAATATAATACTACACATAAATCATAAATGTTAAATGCAAACGCTAAATATAAATCTAAATATTACATATAAATCTAAATGTAAATGTTAAATATAAATCTAAATGTAAATCTTAAATCTAAATGTTAAATATAAATCTAAATCTAAATACTAAATCTAAATGTTAAATATAAATCTAAATGTTACATTTAGATATAAATTCTAAATATAAATGTAAATGTTAAATGTAAATGTTAAATATAAATCTAAATATAAATGTTAAATGTAAATGTTATATGTAAATGTAAATGTTATATGTAAATATAACTGTAAATGTTAAATGTAAATGTTAAATATAAATCTAAATGTTAAATATAAATATAAATCTAAATGTTAAACCTAAATGTTTCGTGTGAAACTAAATATTTAGCTAATATGTAAATTCAAAATGTACCAAAGTAAGAGTTCCCGGAGATCAGAGTATAGTATTGAATACTATAGTGTCAAATGACCAGGGGGGAAATGGGCGGCTCCTGGTCGTGTTTTGTAATATTATGATAATATGACAATATACAAGAACAAACAACATGTGAAGGACCTTGATTTGAAGAGCCTAGTCCATCCGTGTGTTCCGATGTCCATACTTTCTGCACTTACTGTACTTAGTTTGAGAACGTAGGGTGTTCACATTACGATTTTGGCGAAAATAAGTGTACTGAAAGGACCCGGATGCTGCCCTCAAAACGGTCAAAACGGTGAGTGTGGATCAAGGTACACTTTTCGCACTCAAAGCCGCCATCTTAGCTACATAGCTGCGGAAGTGACGAATCCAAACAGACCAAACTGAAGAAGAAACGAGGAGATTACGTTGCTGACGACGTTGGCGCATTTTTCAGGAAGCATGCAGTAGTGTATTCATTTTGCAATGACTTAAATATGTCTCGTTCTCCGTTCAAAGTTGGCGGGTAATGACACGCGGCTGCAGTCACCATCGGAAATTCCGGTAAGTGCATCACGGAGTATGGAATATGGAACAACACTTACCTGCTGAAATCTGTGTACTTAGTAAGTGCAGACAGTGCACTGTAGTTAAGTGTACCCATGGAAGCATGAATATCGGAACACACCACGGGTTTTCAGAATAGGCACCATTTTGTTTATGAACACTAATCTTGTGACCTGCAGTCACTACAGCCCAGGGGCGATTGCTCTGAAACAACAAGGGAAGCTCAACTTCCTCTAACATTTCACACAATAAATGGTCAAATATGCACTGTTGAATTTACATTGAATTGGTATTGACATTATGTTAAAAACTAGAAGCATCATAGAATGTATTTAACTTTATAACTAAGTCTTCATCACTCTGTTTATTGTTGTCAGTTCCGACGCGATTTGTCGATGATTTTAAATGCACAGCGCAGTGGGACACCCCAGTGAAGCTCAACGTCTACTGCACTGTTTTTCAATGCAGTGAAGCCTTGTGTTCATTGGATAAATGCGGCAAATCGTCATTTCCTCGGACGCTCAGCTTCCCTGGGGGTGAATGGAGAGTACATAGACATACTATTCACCTTATTCTGACACGCCCATTTTCAAAGGTGAAAATCTTCCGCGTTGGTTTACAACTTCCGGTCGGCTTGCCACAGCCATAGACATCCTATACATATGTATAGGATGTCTATAGCTACAGCAAGTCAGATACGTCAGAAAACCCTGCAAATTTAGATGGATAAGCTAACTTAAAAAGCCACAAAAACAAGATTATAAGGTCAGATGGAGAGATTGTACTTCGTCACCTGAGGTTAATGAATTCCACTGAGTGACTGGATGATGTAGCGGTGGGCTGAGGCAGGCGGCGATTTGTCAGAAAAAAGACACATTCATGGAAATGGACATTGTATTTGTAACTTCCCTAACTATGCAGACCGAAAGCTACTGCTTTCCAGCAACATTTTCCATTTAGCTTCTGCAAGCCATGAATACAATAATTTCACCTTTGGCAACGCTGATTGAGATGCTAAAAAACAAAAGAGTCCGCCATGCTATTTCATACACATACACCACTTGCTACCCGTCTGTGCTGACAGCAAGCCACTGACCACTCCTTGCACCCTCCTCTCATCGCAACATTTCTTGTGCCATATTCTCAGGCAAACCATATACAATATCTTGGGATAATATCTATTAAATACTAGATATATGTGCCGATGTTTTAGATCGCTAGATTTCAAGTAACATCAGTTGAGTTGCAACGCTGATTGAGATGCTAAAAAACAAAAGAGTCTGCCGTGCTATTTCATACACATACACCACTTGCTACCCGTCTGTGCTGACAGCAAGCCACTGACCACTTGTTGCACCCTCCTCTCATCGCAACATTTCTTGTGCCATCATTTTCACGTGTTAATATAATTGTTTTGTGTGCAGATCCTATGAAATAGGACGATATTCTGCTCTGAACGCTTGTACATTCGGCTCGGTCCTGGGGTCCGTTTCCCAAAACCGTAGTTGCTAACTAAGTTAGCTACTTTGTTGGTTGCAATGCAATTTCCCATTGCCAACCAACTAAGTTGCTAACTGGTTAGCAACTATGGTGTTGGGAAACGCATCCCTGGTTTGCCTACCACTCTAGCTCTGACTCAAGCCGAGTTCCCACAGGAAAATGTTACAATGTTTAATATTGTGTTTGGCGACCTTCAGAAACATGTAGAAACGTGAAGCAGTAGTCTGATTTCATAGCTTACTTAAATACTAGATATATGTGCCGATGTTTTAGATCGCTAGATTTCAAGTAGCCTAACATCAGTTGAGTTGCATGAGTGGAGATAGACTCGCACCGGGGATAAAAATAACTTCCTCATCGCTGGATGGCGGACAACAGATTATAAACCGGCAAAACAACATTATGCCCTGTCCCCGTGGACAATAACAGGGTTGTTCCAAGTACAGCCATGTTTTTTTATGTAGTTAATGGTAGCCCACCGAACAATTCAAGCTCGACATCATTGTACTACTGTGCCAATGTTATCGACTGCAATAAGCGTACGTACACACCGTCCTTCCGTTATAAGTCCCGCCACTAGTGAAAATGCAAACTCTTAATCTGACACAAAAATGTGAGAATTCGTTGGCCTGAGCCGATACCCGGAAGTAAACCGGAAACGTTATTTGGGCTTATTTGGGCTAGAATAACGCAGCTAGACAGCGTTGTTTAACCGGAAATACTGAACCAACCGGAAGAATGTTTTGACGCCCGTGGTCTCTTCCAGAATAAGGTGAATACGTACATAGACACATACTATACATAGACGGAGCATTGGTTGCTGGGACACGAGAAATACGGCCGCCATCTTGGAGCGGGGATCAGACTGCCTAAGCAATACAGCGAAGCCTATTTGTGATCATGAATAAGTCATTCAAGTAACAATATTCAAATATTAATGTTGTTGGGTAAGATAGAATTTGTTTTTACTCTATATGCATTGAAAGACATTGGTGGTTTCAGCTGATATAAAAGCGCTCAGGTTTAAATATACCCTAGATATCTAATGTAGGCTTGTTATGCCCAATTGGCTCAGAGCGGAGATAACGTAAGGGAGACCACACCGAATGTAATGTTAACAATAAACATTTATTAAAACAAGTTTCAAACGAGAACTAGGATGACATGCTACATACTGAACTACAGCACAATAGCAGTTTTGCTTGCTAACTTCAATATGAAGCTATATAGCAGGTGGATGGAATGCAGAAAGACAACACGAACGACGTCAAACGTTTGAACAAGGACTATTGCAACAATATCTACAAAACACTTCAGCCAGTGTTAGTTAGCAAACTAAAACGCAACGTAAAGTAGTTTAGCAACTCAATTGTAACCTTATGAAAAAGCAACGTTAGTCAACCAATGCTGGCCTCAACCTGTCAGAGAATTATCCTATGCAGTGTTTCCAAGCGCACACTTCTTCCTTATTCTATCTGCCACTTTCTCTTTCCCTCTTGTCTTTTTTTAATACCATGAATGTGGCCCAGAACATTTTTTTCATGTTTTTTTTTTCTCCATTGTGACTATGCGAGAGTGGAGAGCAGACTGTACATAAAACGAGTCGTTTGGCAGCCAGTGCGCCCAAGCCCACCGTCTTTTCAAAACAGAACCTTGAACCACTAACCAAAACTGTAGCATACAAGCCGTGAATCGCTGTCTAAATTCATTGTAATACACACAGACTAATGACATAGCCATGTTTAACCAATAAACACAAAGGTAATATAAACAAACAGGCATTGTCATTTGTCAGTCTCTCTCTGCGCCGTAAGTTGCCCTTCTTTTGCACCACGGCCCTCTCTATAAGCTGAACACTAAAAGCGCCTATGAATACAAAAAAAAAAAAAAAAAACAGATTTGAATTTTATTTTGTTGTTAGTTTCACCTGGCGAAATAACATGCTAAAAATAATTTGGCGACCAGATCACTGATTCAGGCTAAACAGGTGTAGCCTATGTTGACTTTAGCAATAGGCTGTGTTGTCGTTTAGGTGGGTCGGATGCAGTGACATATTTATTTAGCCTAATAAGCATGACGAAAAGTCTTGGAACTAGCAATATATACAAAAAACAGCCTGTAGTTCAATGTCAGAAGGTAGAAACAGTTGCACCATACACTGCAGGCGATTTATCCCACAACAACCTGATTGTAATGTAAAAGTTTGACGCTGTTGTGAGTCATGTCTTTAAATTAACCCATATACGGAGCAGAAAATGAAAAAAAATAGAAGGGGCTGCAAATAAACTTGAGACAACTGCTCAAGTATTCGCAGTTGTCATGTTTATTTTATCAATGTGTGTTGTTACTGAGGGGATTTGGAAGCAGCGACAGTTGCTCTTTAATTAATTAAGAATAATGAAAGCCTTCAAGACTTTGTTATAGCCTACTATAACCTACTAGCGATACAGCCAGTTTAAAATTAGTGGTGTTTAGCCAGGTACTGTTAATAAAATGCGCTAACAGTTCATTTGTCCTGTCAAACGGATTAAGCTGAATGGAGCGTATCCCCGCTCCAAGATGGCGGCTCCGCGTCTCGTCAGCGCCTATTGGCAGTAACGCCCCATGCTCCGTCTATGTATAGTATGTCTATGAATACGTATATATGTATGTATCTATGGGAGAGTAGACTTGCCGGGGGCGGGCTGAGACGCTAGGCTTTCGCATTTTGATTGGTGGAACTGTCTAAAAGACTACACTCCTGTGGATTGGCAGGGATTTGAATACAAACATCGGCATCGGAACGAAATAGAATTCAGTCCCTAGCGGATTTCCTCGAGAGAAGTTGTGGGAGAACCTGCTGTCTGTCAGAGTGCTTGATTCTTACACATTGCTCATATTTCGCCGTAAATAAAACATACTGATCAAACTAAATGTATTAAGTTTTGTCTAAATTTAGTTAGTTAGTTTGTTCACATCCATATATTTCAAATTAGTCAAGTTGTAAAGGGAAACTAGCCTGCTAGATGGCGTACCCGCTAATTAGCATGCTAGCCCATCCCAGGACAATGGCTACGGCCAATATTGTTGACACAATTTTGGCAAAGCCATTTGATAGTCTTCCATATGAGGAGAGACTACGAATTAAACAGCAGGGCAAACCAACGCCCAACATTGATTTGGTCCAAAAAACAGGTAAAAGTCATAGGTCTTTCCAGCTTTCCTGGTATGACAAAGTGAACTGGCTAACTGGGAGTGCTGTGACAAACAGAATTAATGTACTGTTGGCCATGCCTCTTGATTAAGCCGTGTCAGGGATGTGCCGTTTGGTCAAGTGTGGGTTTTGTGGACCTGGGTAACTTCGACAGGGCATATAAAAGGCATGAAAAAAGTAATACACAGTAGTTCGTGTGCAAGGTTAAGTTGTTTGGGGAGAATCAGAGTGGAACATGCCATCAATGAAGGCTTACGGATTCAGGTTGCCAAACAATGAATCAGTGGAGAAAAACAGGGCTTTCCTGAATCGCCTGATTGATGTAACATCATTACTTGGCCGTCAAGAGCTGGCATTCAGGGGGCATGATGAAAGTAGTGAATCGGCCAATAAGGGGAATTACAGAGAACTTATAGAAACATTAGCAAAATATGACTCTGTCTTGGCCACACAATTTCAGTCATCAGCTGTGTTTTCTGGTATGTCCCACTCCATACAAAATGACCTGATCTCTGCTCTTGCAGCCACTGTCTCTGATGAAATAAAGAGTGAAATTCAGACTGCTCCCTTTTTTGCATGGCAGGTGGATGAAACCACAGACCTATCTTGCCACGCCCAACTGTCTATCATTGTGCGATATGTGGATAGTGCAAGTAAAATTCAGGAACGGTTTATTGGATTTTTTGATGTGTCAGAAGGGCGAGATGCACAGTCTGTGTTTAAAGTGTTAAAGGAGAAAATGCAGGGCTACAATTTCACAGAAAAACTTGTGGATCAAACATACGATGGGGCTGCAGTGATGGCTTCATCACTCAATGGCCTGCAGGCTAAAGTTAGAGAAATAGCCCCCAGTGCCATGTTTGTGCATTGCTATGCACACAGGCTGAACCTAGTGTTGTCCCAAGGGGCTGAATGCTTGTTTCAGTCTACAGTATTCTTTGCATCTCTCTCTGGGTTTGCCACTTTTTTTTCAAAGTCCACAAAGAGAATGTCTTTCCTTGAGACTGCAGGGTGTTCTAGGCTTCCCAAAAATGCTCCTACTCGGTGGAATTTCACATCACGCATACAGTGGCAAACAACCATGATGCCCTGCTGCATATTTTTGACAGGATTGTTGCAGACAGGAGCATGGACAATGAGACAATAGATTGTGCTAAAGCAGGGGTGTCCAAACTTTTTGCCAGGGGGGCCGGATTTGGCGAGGTGAACATGTGTGAGGGCCAACCATTGTAACGACACAATAATAACACAATAGGAATTATAATAATAATAATATTAATAGTACTACTAATATTAATAATATGCAAATTAAGTACGTAATGATTTTTTTGTTGCAATGGCATAGTTTTTATGTCTTCACATTTCAAACACAAATGAAAATGTGTGTTTACCAAAATTACTGTGCATTTTATATTTGAAGACCAGTAATAAAATGCAGAAAACGTCTGAGTGAAAAAAAGTGAATTCATAATTCACTGTTATACATAACATACTATTATTCACTGTTACATGTAAACTGTAAACGTGAATTTATACCATGTGAACAAGAAAGAGAGTTTTGACCACAATTACACACACACATTTTAGAATTTATTTAGCCTACCCCAGAAGACTAAACAAGTAACTCTCCTACACTAATGTGATGATCATGGGTGGTACTGAGATTTCGATTGCTGCAAAAATGCTAAGTCTGGCTCAAACGCAGTGGTTTTGATAATGTCACGCAAGTGAGAGTCACTGTCTTGTCCTCACGCGGTTCTTGTTCAAGTTCAAAAGTGAGAATGTCTTCTCACAGGTATTCGAGCGAAATAAGCTCAGCATTTTCTTGGCAAATGTCCGAATTTCTTGGAACCTGTCTTTATTCAGCTGGTGTCGACTCCGACAGTCTGTGTCAGTGTCGCACTGCAGTTTAACGAGCATTGCAACCGGTTCTTTCCACAACATACGTGAGCTTCACAAATACCATTTTCTCCCGGAGTGGAACATCACGGAAAACCGCGTCCATTCTCATCCTGGCTCGCTTGCTATTGCAATTGTGGAGGCAGAAGCAACTTAGATATCCGAGAGGTCATCATGTCGTTTTGAAGTGTTCTTGTGAATGTTGTGATTATTATTTCCCCCATTTTTACAGTGTTCATTGGTCAAATAAACGTCCGTATTAAAGAACCTAACCCTGCTGTTAAGAGAGCTAATAATAGCAACATCACACGACATAGCAAGATGTATGATTTTTCTTTGCGAAGTAAAACCGCGAATAATGCCTACCAATAGGCAAACTAGTAAGTGTGTTGTGGTCAAAAAAACAACACTGTTACAATGTCGATATACTTTGGGTTGGTACTGCCATAAACTGCTGAATAATTCAAGAAATGGCAAGGCGATGAAGACTATTAACACTATTAACAGTTCTCTGCCTGGCCACGCAGTTATGTGCGCGATTTAGCATAACAAAAGAATCACCGGCATTCCGCGTGGGTAGTTGTGACTCTGTAGCAAGAAAGGCTAACACCTGTTTTCTGAGAGGTGCCGCGGGCCGGAGGAAAGGATTTGGGCCGGACTTTGGACATGTCTGTGCTAAAGGCTTCATTATGAAGCTGGAGGACTTTGAGTTTGTGTTCCTTTTGCACACATACAACCAAATCTTCTCAGAAACAGATGTTGTCTTTGACATTGTTCAGCAGAGGTCAATGGATGTCCTTTTCTGTAAAAACAGAATTGAGTCTCTTCTTGCTTTTGCCAAGGAAAAAAGGTCAGAGGAGGCTTTCCAAGCTGTCTATGCAAAAGCAGCAGACATAACAACAGACCCTCGGGATGAGCCCAGGAGAAAGCGGCGTCTGTCACAATTAAGATCCTCAGGAGCACTACAGAAATCTGTACATGGCCATCTAGAATTAGTCAATCCAGGACAGTTTGATGAAATGCAACAAGTGTTTCCTGAGGAAGCATTTCAAACTCTCCTACAAATGTATGGCCACTTCTTTGACTCCGGGAGACTGAGATCTGAACTTCAGGTCCTTTATTCAGATCATTACTTGCAGGGCACTAGGGGCAAGCTGTGTGATTTGTTGTTGTTTTTCAAAGACATGGAGTTGGATAAGGCAATGCCTCAGCTATACAGGCTGTTGTCTTTAGTGGCAACAATTGGCGCTACATCGGCTGGAGTAGAAAGGAGCTTCTCCTGCTTAAAAAGGGTCAAATCATTCACCCGCAACACAATGGGCTAAGATCGTTTAAGTAGCCTTGCTCTGCTGGCCATTGAGAGGAAATTGGTAAAGTCCTTGGAAAAAACAGCCAGTTGGTATGACAAGGTCACAAGCCATTTTCTGCAAAAGGAGCGCAGGGCAGAATTTATATACAAATAACATGTTTATGATGGTTAATGGGGTATGTACATATTGTTCAAGTGTTTGATGTTTCTGTTCTTGTTTTGTTCTGTTCAGTTCTGGTAGTGTTGTATACACAGGTATGTGTGTTACTCCTGAAAATCATCATGTTTGTGTTATTGTAGTTCTATGGCATGGCTGTGTTGACAACAGTCTAATTAACGTTTCCTTTTATTAGTAACAGTCAGACAATAGGATAAATTTTATAATGTACACCTAAAATGAGCTTCCCCTGTTTGAAAGACCAGCAGCCGCCACTGCGTACAGCCAGACACAGGGGGGCTCACTTGGAATGCAACATTGGCTTCCAGCAAAGCTCTTACCTGCCTGTCCGTTTCAAACAAGTCATACTAGGCCCACACACTTCACTGATGGTCAGTCGTCATGTCTGCATCAGCCTTGGCCGACACTATCAGCAGAGCCGTTTTAGCGGCACTTAACAACTTTTCAGCTCCTCCAGCAACCGCAACCACCATTGGCCTACCACCACAGCCCACCTCGGTAAGTGTGTTTTTCCAAATCAGTTAATTTTGTCACGGCTAACTTAACCGAACTAGCTAACGGTAGCCAGTAGAGATTTGCTACTAGCCCCAATGCCTTTTATGTGTAGCCCATTTGTTTCTACAAACGGTAATACTCACATCGTCCGAGCTAAAGACGAGGGGGGAAAAGACGCGTAAATGTAAGTTAAACATTGCACGGAGATGTGTTGAGCACTAAAGCATAAATCACATGCTTTGGAATTGCAGCTAACGGGGCCATTATCACATTACAGGACACTTAGCTGGCGCTTCCAAAGCCACTTCAAAAGAGGGCATAAACCAGCTAGAAACATGCAGAGAACAGAGTAAGTAAAGCCATAACAACGTTAACACAGCCAGGTTTCTGAACAGTGTTGCTGAGTGGAGGTTATCTTTATTGGGAAGAGAAGTACTGTCTCGCCACGTTTAGGAAGGCAAGACCCAGAGACGGTTAGTGTAGGCTATGTGAAGGAGGCAACCTGACTTTTTGAAATGATCGCAACACACTCTGAATGGGTCCTAACATTTCATTAGAGCCTTCAGATAAGAAGGGGCTGACCCTGCAGTAACTTACTCACCCCTGAAATTACACTGTAAATTGTTAGTCAAATGGAAATCTATCTCTGTCTTCAGTCAGACATCTCACATCAGCTGACATGCTTGGCTTTAGTCCAGGGGCGACTCGTAATGGAAGCCAAGGGAATCCAGGCTTCCTCGGAATTTTAAAAATAGTGGCAATAATAAACAAATAAATATTCATTGATAAAATACTGCAGCTGTACCTTCTAGGTTCTGTATAGATATGTGTACATTGTATTTTAAATGGGGTCTGATTAAAATCACATTTTGAACATGCAACATTTCTGCCGCATTTTCTCGTGTACAACCTTGCGCTTGGGGAATAGCATAAAAACACCAATAAAGTCAGAACACTATTAAAACGGAGTGGTTGACTGCTAGCACGACTTCAGCAAAGCTTTTCTGCATGCTTAGAGGGCAGCGGCAGCTGGTAATCCCTGGGTTGCATGCGATTATTCTGATTTGATCAAATTCGGAAAGGCAATTGAGAGACACGAGAAATCTAAATTACACATAGTTGCGACCATGAAAGTGAACATGTTTGGTAAGGTAAGGATAGATCAGGCCCTCGGTCAAGCAGTTACGCTTGGTGTTCTGCAGCACAACACAGTCAGAACTGCGTCTACTTTTGTGACCTGCGGAATCGACAATCACGTAGTCTCTCATGTCAAAAGGGCAGTGCTTTGAACGCTGATTTCAAGTGGAGTTACCACAAAGAATGACGATAAAGACGCACCTCAACGTCTTATTCATTATATTTACTACACACTCCGTTACTGTGAAACTATTGGCAATGGGCTTCCCTATCCAAAATGCTCACCCACCGCTACTACTTTAGTCACTTCTCTGCTCGGAGAAAGAGAGAGATGACAGTAAGTGAGTAATGGAGGACAGAGGCCAGTGCCGTAGCTCCGCACACGCACAGTACGCACAGTGCGTAGGGCACCAAGTGCTTGGGGGGGCACTACCAAAAAACCAGGCTTGTGAAAAAATCATCACAATAAGCTACGTACGATATATATATGAAATATATGTAAAACATGTTCACATTTATAAGTAATACAAAAGCAACAAAGGCCAATTTGCTCCAGAAAAGGTGAATGTCCTTTGCGGCCCTGTCTCCATTCTCCTCCTGGTGCCCCCTCCCCCCCTCCACCTCCCAGTGGTCTGTTCGATTATGGCTCAGTATTAATTTTGGCAGAAACCTGTTTAGACATGGCCTCGAAAAGGCATCAAGGGCGTGTTCAGACCGGGCGTTTTTTCTAGGGGGAAAACGCTGGCCCCTGCGTATTTTCTTTAAGAAAATCCGCCGGTCGCGTTTTCCCCTTAAAATCCGCCGAACGCGTTTTATATTGTCATAGCAACAGTCGAGCTGCACCGGCAAACCATTTTGTGTCCATTTTGAGAGTCTGTAACTATTTTCAAGTTTAGCAACTATGTATCAAAGAAAACTTGCACTTGCTCTTGCACTTGAGGAAGGCGAGTCTAATGCAAGACGTGTCTGGGTGCACGAAGTCATCCAAAGACGGGAACAATTCGGGGCATTTTACACGTTGGTAAACGAACTGCGGTTTGACGATAGCCAGTTCACGGCTTATTTCAGGCTGAACAAAGTTCAGTTTGAGAAGTTGTTGGAGATCGTGGCACCCTCCATAATTAAACAGCATACCAACTACAGAAAAGCCATCAGTCCAGACGAACGTCTCTGCATTTGTTTAAGGTGAGTGGTCAATAAGAGCCACACAATGACAGCTGTTTCGACTACACATCACACAGGGAAAGGATTGACTACCCAACCAGTTAAATTATTATAGACGTTATCCTAACTAAGCCCCACTGTAGATCTAGCGTCAATGATCTGGCCTTCTCACTGACGACACATCAGTTGATGACCTCAAGGGCAACTATACCTCCTGATGGTCTTACGTGGTACTGCAGGTAATATTATGACATGCAGGTGATTCAGTAGGCCTAAAACACAGGGACAACAATAGCACCTCTGCAAACAAACCCACACCACGCAACAATTTTTGAATTTTAAATCCAATGGACATTAAGCCAATAAATATCTTTTTTTTCTGCAGGTACTTGGCAACTGGTGATTCATTCAGATCAGTTGCCTTCAGTTACCGTGTTGGTGTGAGCACTGTGGCAGGAGTTGTCAAGCAGGTATGTGAGGCTATTTGGGATTGTCTCCAGGATACCTACATGCCTGTGCCAGATGCAGCTGAATGGAGGAGGATTGCTGCTGATTTTAACAACCTGGCATTCCCCAACTGTCTAGGAGCTATGGATGGAAAGCATGTTGTAATTGAAGCTCCTCCTCGTAGTGGGTCCCTCTATTACAATTACAAGGGGACTTTTTCTATAGTTCTCTTAGCAGTAGTGGATGCCAAGTACCGCTTCAGGTTAGTGGATGTGGGTGCCTATGGCAAGAACAGCGATGGTGGCACATTGGCTGCATCAGCTTTTGGAGCTGCTCTACGTCGTGGTTCCCTAGACATACCTGAAGACTCCCCACTTCCTGGCGCAGAACACCTTGGCGCTATGCCATTTGTATTTGTGGCAGATGAAGCCTTCCCACTGCGCAAAAACATCATGCGCCCCTACCCTGGTCACACTGCTGGAGAAAAGCGAGCATTCAACTTTCGCCTCAGCCATGTTAGGAGAATAGTGGAATGCGCTTTTGGTATCCTAGCTACACAGTGGCGTGTTTATAGAAGGGTGCTGTGCGTCTCTCCTGAGGTGGCAGAGAGTATTGTCAAAGCCACTTGCATACTCCAGAATTTCATGAGGTGGGATAATGACACCATTCCCAGACCAGCTCCAACTGCTGAACCATCTTTTGGACTCCTGAGTACCCCCCGTCTTGGCAGCAACAACGCCACTAGAGATGCTGTGGCTGTGAGGGAGGCCTTTGCTGCATACTTCTCGTCACCAGCTGGACGGGTTCACTGGCAGGAGGGCCGCTATTAACCACCATCTACCATCTAACACCAAAACAGCTCTTTTAAGAGCTACATACAGTCTGTCTAAAAGCCAATCCATTCCATTGTCATGACACACAACATGCAATGCTTTTTTGTTGTTATTACTAACATCAACAACACAAAACATAGAAAACTATTTACTCAATGTCGTTTGTCTTCGCAGATGGATGGAGGCTGGAGTGAACATCAAGACAGGAACATCACCAGCAAATTAAAACCCCACCATCATGACTGCAATAAACAGTCTATCTTGTTAAAAATGAGTTGTTGATTTTTTTAAAAAGTAACAGGCATGTTGTTTGTTTCCTATATACAAGAGAATAAAGAACACAGCAGGTGACACAGTAGTGGCAGCTGATGGTGTTTAATTAGAAAGACAAATATGTAATTATTGGAATATAATAAATAAATGATGTGGTGATATGAAAAAATATGTAATGATATGAATATAATAGATGAATGAGTTAAGCTGATACAAATACTAATAAAGGTTTTTATACAATTTATATGCTATTAAAACATTGCAGACAATGCTGCTAGAGCTAATTCATTCATTGAATTCTAACTCTAGCAGCATTGTCTGCATGCGCACCCTTGCTATGGCTTGTTTACGAGGCTCGAGCCTTCTCAGTGTTGGAGCCAAGCTCAGTAAAAAGTGTTCATGCTCATCCACTTCATGGTTGATAGCCTTTAACACCTGCTGCTGATATGGTGACATTCCAACATCTCTCCTCCTCGGAGTTCTAAGATGACTTGTATGTGGTGGTGGGGGTGGCTGAGGTGTTAGTGTTCGTGGTGTTAGTGGTGGTGGTGACATGGGGCTCACTGGCGGCGGACTGTCTGGCTGTTGAACAGCAAAAAATGTCTGTAGGGTAAGAGAAAAAACATTAATACTTAACATACATAACATGTAGGGTACATTTTGAATGAGCAGGATCTAGAACAGAGGTGGGCAGACTAGACTATTGGATTGACTACCTGACTCTCTTCTCCTCCACTCATGGCATTGAGAAGGCTTTCAACTGTCTGGTCTTTGAAATTACTCGTTGTTGGCCTGTCTTGTATATGGGGATCCAGGAAGGACAATATCCCCATATACTTCCACTGCTTCTTTAAGAAGCCCTCAGAACCACTTCGTCTCTCATGTTTTTCTTGTTTTTTGTTTTTAACATAAGTATCTCTTAAATACTTCCACTTCTTCTGGCAGTCTTCCCCTACAGAGTACATACAGTAAACTTACAATCAACACCTATCTTGACAAATAGTTGGATACATCCGAAATTGTGGACAAAACAGCTGTGTACACGTCTTTGGCTACATTGACACCACAGAAAGAATGTTTTTACGTTGTTAAACTGACGTTGTTAAGCTGACGTTAACGTTAGCAAAATAGCTAGTTTGTGTGTGTAGCCTACTTTACTTACATGGGTGTCCAAGAATCTCTCCAATTTGTCGCCATATCGCTTCTTTTACGTGACTTCTGTGGTATGACGGCGATGTCAAATCAAACAACTCTGTTCGCTCTGATACAAGTAACACTAGTCGGTCCACAGGGATTTTGGTTGCCGGCTCCATTGTTGACAGTTGGTCTAGCTCCTCGTCTCCGATTGGTCAGCTGTCAAAATATCCGCTTGACGTCAGCGGATTTTTCTGAAAAGTTGAACTTTTTTCAACTTATTTTTCCGCTGGTGGCGGAGAAAAATCCGCCAGCGGATCCGCACAAAAAATCCGCCGCGGATCTTCTCCAAAATCCGCTCTCTACCACATGGATACAATGTAAATTATCCGCTCACAGCAGAAAATAAAACGCCCGGTCTGAACACGAGTTGGGAGCAGAAAAAAGAAGAGAAAGCGAGATGAAGCTCAGGTAGGACAGTGTTTAAAATAAGTAATAATAATAAAAGTTTATTTTGTAGCCCTTCCCAGGCAATAAACTTACCGTCAACAAACTTTGTAACGTTTGCTCCTAGGCTAGCCATGTTTATAACAAGTGAATCAGTTAACACAGTTAACAGCTCAGACTGTTAACAAATGATTAAAGTTGTAGCTATAGCTAGTTTACGTTGTGGATATGAACATAAATTATGGAATATTGAAAGCAAATCATCATGGTCACGTGACTGTTTTCAGTTAACGTTCGGGTAAGACTAGCGCTTCCATTGCTGAGGTTGCTAGCTAGCTATGCTATTTCTGATTAAGCTTAATTTTCTAGTGTTCATTTTGTCACCCTGTTTTAAATTTAGTCTTCGTCTTCATCTCGTGACGAATGCTCTATTAGTTTTTGTTATTAGGCCTATTATAGTCATTCACAAACTATATTTGTTAGTCAAGTTCATTGTAAACAAAGATTCTGCCTTATAGAAACTTTGAATGTAACTGTTTGGTAACACTTTTTTAAGGTGTGACTGGTTATGGTCAAAAATGAAGGTAGATTTTGTCTTTATTTCGCATGATACTGCATTTCAGGATATCTATAAAGTCGCATTTTTATTCAAGTAAATGGTTCTCGTCTATTGACTGTATATATACAGGCTATGTTCTCGTAGATTTTCAGGTTTATAGGCCAAGGGCGACATCTGTTGGTATAACTGTAATATGAAAAGAAGCAATCTTACAGTTACGTAGATTTTCCCCATATGCCATCTCTATAAATTTAAAATAGAGTTTTGAAATTTTAAATGTACCAGTGATTTACACGTAGGCCTACATAAACCTAATTTATATATGCAATTTTTTGTACTGTGGTTAAAAACTGTATTTCAGTAGAATCCCTGAATATTTTGTCTTTTAATTCTGAATGCAGGGTCAATGCTTAAATATGTGCAAGGAGGACCTCAAGGTTAGGAGGAGGAGGATGAACCATCCACCAGCAGTTCAACCAATTTAGATCAACCATCCAACAGCCGTTCAAGCCCTGGACATCAACCATCAACCAGTGTAGACTCTGCCACAGTTCCCAGCCTTGACCAGCAACAACCATCAACGTACAGTTCAGGTACAGATGCAACACCACACACAACCACCGCGACAGTGACGAGTCCTGTCACTGAAAGGCCATCAGCAAGGGACACTGTGGAGACATGTGTGCCCCCTCCATATGATCCTGCTCTATGGTCAGCTCACATTCTAGATGCTGATCGTGTGGAAATTGTGCAGAGAGGTCTTTTTTGTATCCTTGTATTAAAGTCAGCTCTGATTTTAGTTCAATGTTCAATTTGCAGTCATTGCACAAGTCTTTGTTTAATAATGTTGGTGGTATTTATTTATTTATTAACATTTTAAAATAATTTATCATTTTAACTTCAATGTTTGGTGTGTTTGTTTCAAAAAGAAAGTGAATGGCACTGATAAATTCTGAAGTATAGTTTTCTTCTAGGGGGGAGGGGGGGGGGGGGGGGCACCACAAAGCATTTGTGCTTAAGGCACCCAAATAGCTAGCAACGGCCCTGACAGAGGCTGTCACAATGTGAAAGGCATTGAGCTTAATGCATGTTTGCATGTAAAGTGCATATTTTCCTTCTTCCTCTCCTTCTTTTGTCCTTTGCCAGTTACATACTGGGTGTATAAACATTACTAACACATTGCTAATATTTTGGTTGTCTCTTTAGACTCCAACCAGCTACAACCCACCTGTGCCAGCCACATCCACCACCTCAACGGGGATGGCATACTGCTCGGTACTCTTTCATGTTCATCTAACTTAGCTACCTGTTTGTTTGTTTTTAATCTGTGTGGTGTTCTGCATTGGTTACAGTCGTGGTGGTATATTTTACAAAATTCTAACATGTGACAAGATGACTCTTTGGTATGTCTCATTTTAAAAGTCATTACTAACACATTGCTAATATTTTGGTTGTCTCTTCAGAGTCCAACCAGCTACAACCCACCTGTGCCAGCCGCATCCACCACCTCAACGGGGATGGCATACTGCTCGGTACTCTTTCATGTTCATCTACCTTAGCTACCTGTTTGTTTGTTTTTAATCTGTGTGGTGTTCTGCATTGGTTACAGGCGTGGTGGTATATTTTACAAAATTCTAACATGTGACAAGATGACTCTTTGGTATGTCTTATTTTAAAACTCATTACTAACACTGATTGTTGATGTGTTAATTGAAGGCAGTTTGCTTTTGTTGCATATGTTAAGCAAATTTGTACTGTTAGAGCCTTTTGCACACAATGGTTTTATTTGGACAATGAGTGTCACTGGTTAGACTGGTGCGTGTGTAACGGATGCCAGCTAGCACAGCTCAGCGTAGAACGTTAGTAAACCTCCCTCCCGATGCCTCAAAAAGATACGCTGCTGACTGAGCTACTCGCCTGGCTTTTAGATCACTTGGTAGCGCATCTGCCTCCCATACCGAAGTTGCTGTGAGGTTGCGGGTTCGAGACTGGGTCTGGACTGCACAGGAAGACCTCGGTTACACGTTAACGTTATGAAAATGTGTTTTTCGACGTGACTGCTGCGTCAAAGTGAACACGAAAAACTAATATAGCTACATGTATAATATACTTCAGTTTTCTTGTCATAGTAGGTGGGCAACTGTAAAGTAAAATAGTGCATGGTAATTGTGTAAATGTTGATTAAATGCAGTGATATAATTTGAGGAAAATAAGATGATCTTTAACATTTAGGTTCAGCATGCAACTTTGCTGGACGACTTGAAGAAAGCAGTCAGCTGCTGTGACTCATGGCGATACCAAGTTGAGGGTCTTCCACTCATAGTCAACAGGGCCAACAGAGATGTCTTTGTGAAAAATGCAGTTCTGTACCATACAATTGTGCAACGGCAGAGCTGTCTTGATCAACTCATTGATGGCTTGTCCCACTATGGAGTAAGACTTACAGTACCTCACAGTTCTGTGTCATGTTTGTTCCGTGTTGTAGTAAAATGATCAAAAACGAAATGCCATATTTAACCATAACCTTTTGTATGGCCTTTCATATATGGTGTTTCATTTCCCTCCAGTTTTTACTACTTCTGAGAGAGAACCCCAGCTTGCGTGTGCTGCTTGACATACCAGGAGAGGACAAAAGCCTAGCTGCTGATTTTGTTGCTGGTATTCTTAAGCCAAGCTACTCTGTGCTTGGGAGCAACAGGAGGGCTAAAGAGGAGTTGGTGGTGGTAAAATTCAGAGACTTTCTCCAATGTGTTGAAAGTAAGTATTTATTAGTAATTCAGTGTAGTACACATCAATGAAATTTAGAGAATGTACAGTTTCATGTTATTCTTTACTTGGCTGAAATGCCCTTCAGCAAGGCATCTAACCCCATACTGCTCTAGGGACTGTTATGGCCCGGTCAGACTATACGATTTTTTTGTCGTTCACGATTGTCGTTTAAGATCTACCATGTCACACTATACGATTTTAGAACCATAAAAAACTCTCCGCGTCTTGATCGAGAGAGTGGCCACATACACCGACAGCATCGTTTGCGTCGCCTGTTGTCATAGCAGCAGCTGTCAACAGAAGGCCAGACATCACAATGGATACAGACGCGCTGGGTCTAGTAATTGCTGTCCTCTGTGCGGAGAAGCAAAAAAAAAAGAAGAAACAGCGATTGTGGACTCGCCCATGGGTACGAAGAGGAGAATATGGGAGGTCTGTCCTTCAAAAAGAACTGGAGGTAATGTTTTATGTTACAATGAGAACCCTAACTAGCTAGCCTAGCCTTGACGTTAACGCCCCCAGGCTCGTGACAAAAACGTTTCAAAGTACAGTAACATGTAGGGCTACCGTTACTATTTGTCTGGTAGCCCACATAAAGATATAATGTAACCGATGTCTATAATGTCAAGCTTTCCCTGCAATACGCACGTAGATTAAATTACATGTTAACTTAATTAACACCATCGTTCAAACATTTATTTACATTTATGCGTAGCAGACACTTATCAAAGTAATTTATGTAATTGCTATTGTTCTGTGATTCGATGGTGTAAAAAACATGTTGTGATAGCTCACAGTAAAATATGACGACTACATCTTAACCTCTTAAAATTCCAGCCCTATTTCAAGTTTTTTTGCGAAAATGGAATGCCCAAGTTATAAGTAGCACAGTTCCTACATAGTTTTAGACTCAGATGTGTTCTTGGTATCATTGGAAAGGTAACACTCTCAGGTTTATTTCTAAAGTATCTGGGTGATTCTGTGATGCACTATTACAGAGCAGAGGTACAGAGGTTAGAATGAAGGTTTTATTTTCCGTCCAACATGTGAGCCTATAAAGGAACTGAGACCTATAATTTCAGGAACCTGTGGTGAAAACATAGGTATAATGAGGCCACAGACACAGGTCTTACCTTCATACAGAAAAAAATTGGAGGCAAAAGATCAAACCCTGATTTTTTTTTACAGATTTTTTTCAATAGATATGTCCATGTGTTTTTCTTGGGTCCTTTTTGGAGACTCCAAAAGGACATTTGGTCACCAAAGCTGTATAACCAGAATCAAACCTCTATAACTTTCTTGCTTGGATTTGGATTGGATGTCAGTAATTCTGGAATAGAATGACAGAAGCATAAACACAGTAAACATCATTTTTCCTAATTTCGCCTATGGGATATTGATGAAAAAAGGGCAAAAAGTGCATAGACAAACTTTCTTTATATAAAATATAACAAAATACAAATACAAAAACAGACATTAAACAAGGAAACTATTATACAGATGTAAACTATTATACAAACAGTGCAGTCACTAAAGTGTACAAAACAAAACCCTGTCCAAAACAAAACAATTGTGCAAAACAAACCCTGTGCACCCAAATTGCAATTAAACTCAATAAATACACTCAATAAACATGATTTTGATATATATATAGAAATACACCAATAGACCAAAAAATAGAACAATATACAAATCACAACAGGCAACACACAATATGCAACAACACTGTTTATAAATTATTTAGAGTGTGCCAGTCGTTGTAGCAGTCCCTGGACACTAAACAGCACAGGGCTACCTTGCATGAAGAACACTCAGAGGTGGTCTTCATTGAGCAGTGCACACACCGCCGCCTTCCGGCGGTGGTGTCTTGCGTAAAGTGACGCAGTCTATGTGATGCTCCAGGGGGAGCAGGAGAGGGTGATGGTGGAGGGGCTGTAGACCGAGAACCTGCTGCCTTCAGTTCCGACACCAGGGCCTCACGAAACTCCTTCTGAGTGAGAGGTGTCTCTTCCTTCTCCATGGCCAGTTCACGATGAAGAATAAAGGCATTGACGATCGCTATATCCAGAAAATGGTAGAAGAAGGACCTGTGCCACTTCCGGCTCTTGTGTAGTATATTATAGTAGCCGACCATGGCATCAGACAGGTCCACTCCACCCATGTTCCTGTGGACATGAAAGATAAAAGCAAAACAGCCAAATTTAGCACATTACATTGGAGACAATATTTGTTTATACATGATAAAAGTGATAAATATTGATTCTTCAATTCAAAGAAGTGAAATTATGAAAACAGAGCACATACTTGTTATAGTCGCTGATCCCTGGTGGGGCAGGGATCGACTTCTCTGCCCACTGTCCATCTGCCTCTTTGACCTTTCTCTGCACAAAGTGGTTGCTGTGAGCCGGGTGGATAGTGGAGCAGAACCGGACATCTCTCGTATCCTTCCACTGTACGAACACAAGTGGCCCCTCACGGATCCAACAGATGGTGCCCCTTGGAGACCGGTTTGTGAGCCCACCTGGACGGCGACTGGGATAGCCAAGGCGTTGTTCCCTGATGGTGCCACAGGCCCATACCTTCTTAGCCAGGAGGTCCTTGAACAGGGCAGGGCTGGTATAGAAATTGTCCACAAACAGCTTATAGCCCTGCCCTAGCACTCGAGTGTCCACTAACTGCATTACTGAGTCATAACTCAGCCCCTTGCTAATGCACATGCCTTTTCCCTCATACACAAAGAAGTCCCACGTGTATCCATTTGAAGAATCTGCCAGCACAAAAAGTTTGTAGCCCCACTTTGTGGGCTTGTCCTTCATGTACTGGCGGAGGGCAATCCGGGCCTTGGACTTCACCATTCTTTCATCCACGGCAATGTTTTGGCGGGGATGAAAGTTAGCTTTGCATGCTGCCCGGATGGCATCATACATTGGCTGAATTTTGCATAGCCGGTTGTAGCCAGATCTGCCCCTTTTCCTCTCATTCGCAGCATCATCGTCAGGGGAGCTGAGGTGGAGCGTGCGGGAAATTGCAGTGAACTTCTTGCCAGATATCACAGATGGAGGGAAGGAAAAACTGTAGAGCTCCGACCTACTCCAGTAGTCCCGGATCTGTTTGGCTTTAACCAACCCCATGTACACCACCATTGCGATGTAGGAGTACAAGTCCTGCAGTGTTATTTTCTGCCATGTGGAGGGATGTTTTTTTTCCCCATACAGGTTGGAATTTTTTACTATTGTCTGTAGGGTTGCATTAGAGATGAAAAGCAGAAAGAGCTGCAGTACAGAGTACTGAACTCCACTGAGAATTTGAGGTCCAGGAACCCGAGCAGGCTTGAATACTGGCTGCTCGGGTGTGATGTCCTCCACATCAGTCCCTTGCCATGGCTCAGTACTTTGTTCAGGCTCCTCACTTTGATTCCTTCCCCTCCCCCTCCCCCTTCCCCTGCCTCGTCCTCTCCCTCGTCCTCTGCCTCGTCCTCTGCCTCTGCCTTTGTTTACTTTCCTCTTTGGTTTCGGGGGAGGCTGTGTAGAGGTAGATGCCTGCTCCTCCTCCTCCCCCTCCCCCTCTTCCACCACCTCCTCCTCCACCTCCTCAAAAGCGGCCTGTGTGCCGTCCTCTGGCGCCCAATCTGGATCAGCGTCTGGGGATCTTTATGTAAAATATCAAATTGCAAAACATTAATAGTTTATACAACACTCTTCAGCACTCTCTCACATCACAGTATGACGAGTTCGCACCCTCTCACACACACACACGCATGTGTGTGCATACAAACATTCAACTATTACACACACAGACTACCGTGGATGCGTGCGGAATGCAACATGCTCCACCTTTGCAAACTCTCTAGTGCACACGCGACTTACATCTTTCATACAGTAGTATAATAATTGTTTTTTGCATTACTTGCTAAATAAATCATGTGCCAATGTGCAGAAAAAAACGATACTCACATCTCCAGGTCAGGATCTACTCCTTCGAGAAAATCCTCTTCATCCTGTGACAAAAAGCTTTCCAAGTCGGATTCTTCATCGCTGGACTCCAAAATCCACTCCGCTGCCTCCTGTGCAGTGAATTTACTTTTACTTGGCAAGCTACTTGCCTTCTTGCTCGTCTTTTTAGTTGCCATGTTGCAACACTAGCCTTCTTCAATAAACTCTGTGCGCTCTGAAGCTCTCCTTTAGAATAAAACTTTACGCACGCACATTACGCACGGCAGTAACTTTCGACAACCAAACCTGATAATGTGGTGTCATATATCGTTCGAAAGCTCTGACTATTGGCTATCAGAATGTAAGGGTCGTGTCACTGGAAATTTCCATTGGCTCGAAGTGCTGTCAGTCAAACCACAGGAGGTCAAACTCAAGTAGTCGGTGCTCATTGGCTTTCAAGCTGTCTATCTCCCCACCCCATGCATCAATTGGCTCGTGGATGGTCTCGATTGACGTAGAACAGCTTCAAGAACATCACCAATGCATTGTATGCGCATCAATACATTCATGTAAAGCGTAACACGAAGTTTTACAACGTTTGTCGCGCTGGGCTAGTAACCCGGAAGTCACGAGACACGACGATTATAACAGAAATACATTGTTTTGGAAAAAATGGCTTGAATATTTCATATCCATGGACTCTTTGTGGTTTTGCATAAAAATCTTGTGCAGTAATATGAACGCTGTGGATAAAGAGAAGACTCTGAAGGTACGTAGGCATTTTGTCAGTCTATACTGCAGTTCGGTGGCATACCGAGAAGATCAGCTCACTTTTAGCACTGTAAATAACCTTTGTTCTTCGAGAATGGGCTTAAATGAATCCTGACGATCTAAGCTTTCCAACAGTATATGGCATTAGCATATTTGTTTTTATCTGAGCACTAAAACAATGAAAGACCTGGGTGCCCCCCTCCACCTCCCCCACTTCCGTACCGTATACGGTACAGCGTGCATTATGAGGTTAAGTGGGCCAAGATTTATCTTTAAAGGCCTAGCGAAATGAAAAAATGCCTCCTAAGTAAACTTCATATATCGATTCTAGGGACATTTTTGTGTTGACTGACGAAATGATGCCACCTTTGGCACAGTAAACAGCGAGAAAACTGGCAAAGAACAGCGCTTAACCCTTAGAACTCGAGCGGCACGGATCCGTGCCGCTAACGTCACATAGGACACCGACGCGATTTTAAAAAAAACAACGCCTTACATGGATTTCCTACCTGTTTGTATCGCTAGGGGACACTTCAGACATCAATTTGATAGCATGGATGTTTCAGTATGTGCTGTACAACTAAAGTTGTCATTATTTTTAAAAGATGTAAATTTTACCGCGACCGGAATGCTGCTAGAATGTTGAGACATTGTAGGCGCGGCAAAAAAAAACTCAGAGAGCTTGTTTAAATGTTATTATATCTCCGTCAAAATGACATGAAACAGGAAGCAACCAACAGGAAACAAAACATAGTTTGTATCTACGTCATCTACGAAATCACTGATCTCTAAAGTATACTGTTACTACATCTACGTTAGCCAGGAAGTGGTCAATCAACCGGAAATAGTTTTGAGATCAGTGGAAGTGGTAGTGACTCGTGAAAAGTAGTGGGCATTGTTAGTATTGTGTTTACAGTGGTCCTGAGGTAAAAAATAAAAAACAAAGATGAATCGTCGTGTCAAAATGTTCTGTGTGGATGAGGTATTGGCAATGTGGGATGAAGTCGATGTGGAGAATGAAGAACACGGTGGAGGCGTTTCTGACATCGAAACTGAAAGTTCCAGTGAAGACGACGAAAACCAGGAGAACATCCCCCCGCCAGCTGCTGCTCCTGCGTCTGAACTAAAGTAAGTTGTTTATAAGTTTGTCGGTGTAAAACTGTTTTGACATTCATTATAATGCAGATACCCTACGTTTCCCGTGACCTCCGTGAGTCTCCCGCATTTGAAAAGTGACTACCGGACGTCTGCAAGAAATACACAATCTCCTGCAACTCGCGCAAATTTTGTTAGGTAATTAGGACAAGTAACAGATGAAGTGTGTAACAGGGAGACATAGTGAGTGTGACAGGGAGACAGAGTGAGTGAGGGAGAGTGACAGTCCCGTGTAGTATTTTTTTAGACATAATAGAGTACCTCCGTGTCACTCATTACGCTATTTAGTTTTGACAAACAATACTTTTATTCTACGTGTGTCTTAGTGGAGGTGGCGGTGTTAGTGTTGCTGACCTCCCTGAAATGATTTTCTCAGGTTGGAATGTCTGGTAATGTAGTTGTAATGTGTATTTCTTAGTGATTTCTTGAACTGAATGTAGGCTAAAATGTGACTAATTTTTTTTTGAATACCATAGGTTTGTGGAGTCAGCTGTCCTGGAAGCAGGAGCAGAACCCGACGCAGAACCCGCGTATGTATACATGTTTGTACTGTCTCATTTCTCTGCATGGTTTGATACAATATTTGCATCTTGTAATGTTTATACTTTTGATTCCAAATCTAAAGTTGTATCATTTCTATATGGTTATGAACAGTGTTGGGCAGCCAGCCGTGCGGCGCTCAAAATGCACAGCCAGCAAGGAGAGGCGTGTGTATGTGGAGGATGACCCAGTAGGGTAAGTTGGTTGGCTAATTTTACACACTTGGTAAACTGTTTTGGATGTAAGGGAATTTACTAAATGTATATCTGTGTTATAGAGATGAGCATTCAGAAGCCCAGCACCCACCCATGCCACCGAAGAGGGGAACAAAAAGGGCTCCTGTCTCTGAGCAACCATCTCTGCCAGCTGAGTGGAAAACAGAGTGTGACTTAGACTCCACACCGCCACCTCTGAGATTTCGTCCATTGAGAGCCCCCGGTGTACAGCTGGACACCACTCTAAAACACACTCCCCTCGACCTGTTCAAGCTGTTCTTTACTCCAACTGTGGTTCGAGAATTATGCAACACCACCAACAAGTATGCCGCAGAGAACACAGTGGGCAAAAGTTACACTTGGTCAGATGTGGATGTGCAGGAGTTCTACCATTTTCTGGGGATGCTGCAGTATGCCTCCTTGGTGAAGCTTCCTAGTGTCCAGGACTACTGGACACGTGACTGTGTCATGCGTCAGGCCATTCCTCCATCCATCATGACCCGGACTCGTTTCCAGTCACTGATGTGGAACCTCCACCTCAGCATTCCAGAGGAGGACGAGGAAAATGATCTCCACAAGGGCACACCTCACCATAACCGACTGTTCCGGGTACAGTCACTCTTTGATCACATGCGAGCTGCGTGCAAATCCTCATACCATCCGAGGAGGGAGTTGGCTGTGGATGAACGGATGGTTGCCACCAAGGCCAAAACTGGGTTTACCCAGTACATAAGGAACAAGCCAACAAAATGGGGAATTAAGTTGTATGTGATGGCAGACTCCAGCAATGGATACACTGTTGACTTTAGTATATACACGGGGAAAAACTTTGATAGCTCCCCACAAGGCTTGTCCTATGATGCAGTCATGGATCTGGTCCAGCCAGCGTTCTTGGGCACTGGGTACCATATTTATGTAGACAATTTCTACACTAGCCCAAAGTTGTTTGGTGCCCTGGCCGACCTAAAGTTTGGAGCGTGTGGCACATACAGGGAGGGGAGGAAGGGGTGTCCTTCCAGTCAGGGTGTCCTGACGAAGAAATCCCCACGTGGCACGGTGCGCTGGCTGAGGCAGGACCCCGTGGTGTTTGTGAAGTGGATGGACACAAGGGAGGTGTCGATGTGTTCCACCATCCATCCTGCCTATGCTGGTGACACAGTGAGGAAAAAGGTGAAGAGCAGGGATGGGAAATACAGTGTGGTGGAGGTCCCTTGCCCTGTTCCAGTGCTTGCGTACAACAAGTACATGGGTGGTGTTGATCGATCTGATCAACTCATACAGTACTACTCAACACGGAGGAGGGTAAGCCGTTCCTACTGCACCCTGTTTCTTCACTTTTTGGACATAGCAAACACAAATGCCTACATCATGCATTTGGAGCTTGCTAAAATCAGCCAACAGAAGAGCTTGACCCACAAGGCTTTCCTGTCACAGCTGGTGAGAGAGCTTTTCGGGGTGGAGAAAACAGGAGTTCCTGTGAAGAGGCAAACAAGTCATCTTCCTGTGGGATGTGCCAAAGACTTCACCAGCTCCAACAGAGCCACGGCCGGGCGCAGGCGATGCCAGCATTGTTCTGCAAAAGGGGTTCGCAACACCACGCCCTGGAAATGTCAGGCCTGTGATGTTCCACCCTTGGTCTGCTGCTTGACCGGAACTGTTTTGCGGAGTGGCATGCATAGTGACAGGCACACACACACACACACACAGCCAGCGATGGCAAAAAAGCCAAGCAATCAGTTCCTTGTTCCTTGATTATATTTGTTATATATTGCTGTTTGATGACAATATTTGTTATATATTGCTGTTCCATGACTGTTCCATTGATTTTAAAGTTTATATTACACAATTCAATGTGATTTGCTTGAAACAATAATTAGTTATCATTTCAATCTGTAAATAACCTTGAACTTATGTGTTTGGGTGTGTGACAGCAATCATACCTCACGAGTTACATATCACAGATTATAAAAATGCCTAAAAATATTGCTGCTATATGACAGTATTTGTTTGTTTTGAAGATTATATTGCACATTTCAGTGAGATTTGTTCAAATAAGTGTTTATTTATCTTTTAAGTCTGTAAATAACCTTGAACTTATGTGTTAGGGTGTTTGACAGCCATCCTACCTCATGGGTTACTGATGACCCATTCTAAAAACGCCTAAAAATATTGCTGCTATATGACAGTATTTGTTTGTTTTTGAAGATTATATTGCACATTTCAGTGAGATTTGTTCAAATAAGTGTTTATTTATCTTTAAAGTCTGTAAATAACCTTGAACTTATGTGTTAGGGTGTGTGTACAGCCATCCTACCTCATGGGTTACTGATGACCCATTCTAAAAACGCCTGTAACAGACTGCTGCTAAATGACAGTATTTGTTTGTTTTTGAAGATTATATTGCACATTTCAGTGAGATTTGTTCAAATAAGTGTTTATTTATCTGTTAAGTCTGTAAATAACCTTGAACTTATGTGTTAGGATGTGTGACAGCCATCCTACCTTATGGGTTACTGATGACCCATTATAAAAACGCCTGTAACAGATTGCTGCTATATGACAATGTATATTTTTTTATGAGATTTATTTCAAGAACTGTGACTGAATTTGTTTAAGAACAATTGTGTTTACAGTTTTAGCCAATAAAAAAGCTTTAATCTGCATGTTTGACCTTGTCTACACTCATTTATTTTAAAAAATCTGAATCGGATTTTACATTTTTTTCATAATTATTGCTCTGTCATGTTTACATAATAGGCTAAAATAAAATCAGCTCCATTTTATCATGTTGCCTAGGTTCTGCTGAGAAAAATGATATAAGATACTTAATAGTGCACCTCCCTGAAGCTCTCGTACATGTATTCAAAGACCGATATGCAAAAAATAAAAAAAAACTAAGGGTTCTAAGGGTTAATGCGAACCACTTTTGATCCAACCGGAAGTAGCAGACGATAAGGCCGTGACGTCACGAGTTGGACATAATTGTGTTTACATTATGGCTGACCGTACAGTTGACGACGAAGAGGGCGCAGAATTTAGCGATTATTCATCCTCATCCGGCATTTCTGATCCGTTTATTGACGAAGAAGACACAGAAAGGGAAGAGGAACAAACTGAGCAGAGTGAAGAGACTTTACATGGGATAGAACCTTACAGATTCGAGCCCGAAGTTACCTTGTCTAGCCTAGGCATCACCATGATGCTGAGCGTGGCCGCAATCACGGCAATGGGCGATAAATAGGGGGATTAGGCTTTTGTTTGGGTACTTTTAGTGACTCCTATCAGCTGATCAGGGGTCCGTTTCCCAAAACCGTAGTTGCTTACTAAGTTAGCTACTTTGTTGGTTGCAATGGAATGGAAATTTGCTAACTGGTTAGCAACTATGGTGTTGGGAAACGCATCCCAGCACTCTCACACGCACAGCCACTCACTCAGGTTACAACCTGATACAACCAGAATGCCACAAATACATCTAGCTTGCTTCCACGCCCTAGGAAAATACTTCAACTACTCTGAAGACCGAAACAGAACTCAATCGGTAATCGCCATGATAAACTTGCCTTTATCCTTCGGGAACAGACACATCGACACCCCTTCGGCGTTTGTGTTGCTGCATCCACCAGCAATACACCGCTTCCCTCCTCCTTTCCTCTTGTCTTTCACTTCCATGACTAACCTTATGGGCCCGATGGACGCAAAATGCGTCCAAATTTACACCCATTCTTCTCTGTTGAAATACTCCGGAACGGTACATCCTACATCGTTGGCTTATCACTGGTCACTTATACCAAACAAAACAACAGAACCAGGGCTTTACAACGTGACCTCCCGCTTTTTTTTGTGACCAAGTATCGGCGAGATATTAATATTTAAAGACTCGCCAAAATCTCTCATATTAGCGCTTTGCACATGCATTACTCTCGATGAAATTACTCGCGAACCCGTGATCGGAGAGATAAGACACGCACATCACTACAAACTACAGACCCTCAGCTTTCCAACGACACCAAGTAGCCTACATATTATAACGTTAATTTTTCACGTTAAAACAAGGGATCAAATATTTGCCATCATTATTTATATAATGACTTGACAAATTTTTACTTCGCCCATTTTAATTATCCAGTTATCAGTCAATGCATAATAGCAGAACTTACCCATTCTACTGCTAGCATGCATTTCTGTCAAGACACCTTTCATACAGTTTTGAAATGACTGAAAATTTCTGCATAACATCCATAATCCTGTATAATCCTGATATAACATCCTTCATTACATGGAACATATGCCCTTATTTCCGTCAGGCACAGACTACATATTTATCAACATTGATAAGCCACTGAATATCCCACCATCATGGTTTTTATATTGCCAGATTCCAGAAAATCTCCTCTATTCACATATGAATATATATGCTAACCAGAAAGCCGATAATAATTCAACAAGAAACTTCGATAGTCGAGACGGAAAACAGCGCAAGTGAATACAAACAGCTCGAGAGCGGTCCAACTCGTGACGTCACACATAGCTCCGGCCACAATGGCTACGCAGAGAAAGAATTCCCCGAGATTTGTCGGCGGGAAGTTCAAAATTCCGCTCTCCTTTTGTTATGCGAAAAGCTGTGACGGCGAATGTCACAGAAAATGGTCAAGGAGTACCTAAACTGTGATTTTGCATGCCATAAGGTGTTGCATTTCACTACGCCTTTAAGTAGCCTATGATCAAGGACAAGCAGCAAAGACTATAACAACTAGAGAGGGTTGAAGTGGAGCTACAACTGATAGGAATCCATGTTCACTGTACACAGCCTTATACATTAAACACTAACCTATCATTAAAATACAAAAGCTGAGTCTCAGTTTGGCTGCAATCACATCAGGAATGACTTTGTTTTCAGCGAAAACATCTTGAACTATAAGTATTTTATATAATTAATTACTTAGACTAATAGATGCTTGCTTTTATTTGTAGGAGACTGACAGAAGGGGTTTCCGTGAGCTTCTCAGGATGGATGCGGAGGACTTCAACTTCCTGCTTGAAAAGGTCAAACCGCATATCCAGAGGAAGGATACAACACTGAGAAAGGCCATCACTGCCAGACAGCGGCTGTCAGTCACCCTGCGATTCCTTGCAACTGGTAAATGGAATGATTTGTAGATTTTAAAACAAACCAAGAGGATTTGTGTACTCATTGAAATGCTGGGAGTGTGTGTGTGTGTGGAAGGGGGTGGTGATGATTGGCCAGGGTCATGTATGTTACAGTAATTTGTTATTTGTAATTTGTCTTTTCAGGTGAGTCATTTAGGTCTCTGAGCTTCCAGTACCGCATTGGAAGATCTACAATTGGCCAGATTGTGACTGAGACCTGTGAGGCATTGTATATGGTCTTGAAGGATCAACTGAAGGTAGGCTATAGTATTGACATAACGTGTGAATTGTGAGAGTACAGTTAGTAAATGACCCCACCTCCCTTCTTACCATTCAGACATCTATAAACTAACATAGATTTCTACTTGTTTTGTTTTTAAGACACCAACAACAGAGGAGGGATGGCGAGAAGTGGCAAGAGGATTTCAAGACAGGTGCCAGTTTCCCCATTGCCTAGGTGCTATTGATGGAAAGCACATCTACATACAACCTCCTGATAACTCCGGAAGTGAACTAAAAATTTGTTTATGGGTCATTCCGTGTCAAATCGAACGATGGCCGACAGTCACCCTCTCCAAAAAATCTGAAAAAAATCACAGCTGTTTGTACATCCAACCTATGTATAAATCTTAAATATTAAGTCTGTATCACTAATTGCTCCAAAACTACAGCCCTTTGAAATTTCAGGTCATTTTGGGAATTCTGGTGAACAAGCCTTTTGCTCAACTTCCAACATTGCTGGCTCTTTTAGTATTCCACACACATTAGTGTAACTATGTGAAAAGAAATGCATTTTCCTGTAGAATTCAAAAATCAAATCAGATCAGATGTACCTTGTGTAATTCTTCCTCTCCAAAGCTGTGAAAATGGCTATAGATTCAATATGTGAAATGACACCACCACTTTTTAGGGCTTCTCGTTCAAAAAGTATGGCACACAAATTTCTCAGATTATTTTTCCCAGTCATATACGGATTATAATGTCATGCCTATGCATTAACCTTTGTTGATATTGTTTTTATATGGTCAGTGTATTTTCTTGAAGTTAGGCTTGATTTTCAAAAAGGCTGTTTTCATCTTGTCATTTCACCATGTGGACAGTTCACAGGATTTTTTAAACATTTTTCCACAATCATCCTGTAGGTGAGGATCATTTGTCCAAAATTTGGATTTGTTGCTGAGCCTCTTTATTGAGATTTGATGTTTGAGAAAAAAATGTCAGTAATTCCATGGAGTTGGATTGATCAGCTGTACCTCTTTCCACCACATGTTGTGCTCTTTTAATACAATGGAAGTCAATGATAGGGTAGCATGTCATTTACAGGAAAAGCTGCCAAACAAACTTTGTGTTACAATTAAACCAATTGCACTGTCAAGGTCATTTTTGAGCAGGGTTTTGTTGCACAGCACACAAAAAGCAAGGCAAAACTGAAAAAATGGCATTATAATACAAACACAAAAGGACCATAAACAGGAATGCTATCAATTTAAAGATCATAAACAGTAACAATATGCTATGCAAACATCAAGAATGTGAAAACTAAGATCTCATATTTTTACAGTAATGAAATGCAAGACACATTCACACTCATGATCACAAAATATTATGCACATCTTAAATTTTAACATTGAAAAATATGTGATCTTAGTTTTCACATTCTTGATGTTTGCATAGCATATTGTTACTGTTTATGATCTTTAAATTGATAGCATTCCTGTTTATGGTCCTTTTGTGTTTGTATTATTTTTTCAGTTTTGCCTTGCTTTTTGTGTGCTGTACAACAAAACCCTGCTCAAAAATGACCTTGACAGTGCAATTGGTTTAATTGTAACACTGTAAAGTCTGTTTGGCAGTTTTTTCCTGTAAATGACATGCTACCCTATCATTGACTTCCATTGTATTAAAAGAGCACAACATGGGGTGGAAAGAGGTACTGCTGATCAATCCAACTCCATGGAATTACTGACATTTTTTTCTCAAACATTAAATCTCAATAAAGAGGCTCAGCAACAAATCCAAATTTTGGACAAATGATCCTCACCTACAGGATGATTGTGGAAAAATGTTTAAAAAATCCTGTGAACTGTCC
Organism: Coilia nasus; assembly: GCA_027475355.1. Taxonomy (NCBI): domain Eukaryota; kingdom Metazoa; phylum Chordata; class Actinopteri; order Clupeiformes; family Engraulidae; genus Coilia; species Coilia nasus. Next base: position 32,736,913 of record CM050220.1, on the reverse strand, counting down.
ACATGGTGAAATGACAAGATGAAAACAGCCTTTTTGAAAATCAAGCCTAACTTCAAGAAAATACACTGACCATATAAAAACAATATCAACAAAGGTTAATGCATAGGCATGACATTATAATCCGTATATGACTGGGAAAAATAATCTGAGACATTTGTGTGCCATACTTTTTGAACGAGAAGCCCTCAACAGTGGTGGTGTCATTTCACATATTGAATCTATAGCCATTTTCACAGCTTTGGAGAGGAAGAATTACACAAGGTACATCTGATCTGATTTGATTTTTGAATTCTACAGGAAAATGCATTTCTTTTCACATAGTTACACTAATGTGTGTGGAATACTAAAAGAGCCAGCAATGTTGGAAGTTGAGCAAAAGGCTTGTTCACCAGAATTCCCAAAATGACCTGAAATTTCAAAGGGCTGTAGTTTTGGAGCTATTAGTGATACAGACTTAATATTTAAGATTTATACATAGGTTGGATGTACAAACAGCTGTGATTTTTTTCAGATTTTTTGGAGAGGGTGACTGTCGGCCATCGTTCGATTTGACACGGAATGACCCTTATGCCAGTGTAGGTACCCAAGGAAGAATGTCTAATGCAAGTCTGTTTGGCCAATCAGACCTCCGCAGAGCCATGGACAGAGGCCTACTAAATGTTCCCAATCCTGAGCCACTTCCAAACTCTAACATAATCATGCCTTATATGTTTGTCGGCGATGAAGCATTCCCCCTCCGCACCGACCTAATCAAGCCATTCCCCCACCGAAATCTTGATCATGACCAGCGAATTTTCAATTATCGTATATATAGAGCAAGGCGCACAGTGGAGAATGCCTTTGGAATTCTAGCCAACAGATTCCGTGTATTTCTGACAAACATTGCACTTCATCCAGACAAAGTGACAGCCATTACACTTGCTGCGCTTTCCATCCACAACTACCTGAGAGAGAAAGGCTCAGAGACCTATATCCCTCCAGCATTTGTGGATGCTGAGAATGAGAACCACAGAGTTGTCTCTGGAACATGGCGAAGAGGTGGGACACTAGACTCTGTGGCACTGAGTAGGGCACGGAATGCCACAGCCACTGCAAAAGAGCAGCGTGATCAACTTAAGGCGTACTTTCAGTCAACTGTTGGATCTGTGTATTGGCAAGAGGATATGATTTAAAAAGAAAAAAGGTATTGAAAGTCTGTCTAATCATTTGTACATAACAATCTAATAATCTGTACATAAAATTAGTGTCTAATAATTTGTACATAATAGTTTTTTTTTTACATAACATTAGTAATTTCTATATAACACTTAAAAAATACTGTAGCCTATACTGTAAATACATTGACTATATTAAAATGTTCATGTAATCATTTGTAAATAACACCCACGATTCAGAATTTTAAAAATATATTCTGTATTTGAAGTTTTCAATAAATGTGAACTGAATATGAACACTATAACTACAACTATAACTACAACTATAACTAACATATATAACTACATATTTACATGTTTATTTAGATATAACTACAACTATAACTACAACTATAACTAACATATATAACTACATATTTACATGTTTATTCAGATAGAACTACAACTATAACTACAACTATAACTAACATATATAACTACATATTTACATGTTTATTCAGATATAACTATAACATGTATAACTAACATATAACCCTAGATATTCTAGATATTTTTCAATTGGTTGCAACAGGGTGAGGATTAAATATAGTCATGGTCCTGTGGTGTGCAACACAGCCCAGCTAAACGGTCTCTCTCCTGTGCTCCCGAGACAGTGCCTGGTGGTGCAGCCTCTCATTCAGGATGTTCCTCCCCTGCTGCTCCAGCTATGCCATCCTCATCATCCAGCACGTCCAGCACATCTCCTTGGCTCAGGCAGATGTTGTGGAGGATGGTGCAGCAGAGGATGACCTCTGGGACATATCGGATGTCCACCTCCAGTGCCTTTAAAAAGATGGCCCTCCACCTGGTCTTCAGTATCCCGAAGGCCCTCTCCACCACCACTCTGGCCTTCGTCAGCCGGCTGTTGTAGGCTGCCTGCAGCTGGTTCCTCAGAGGCTGACGGTAGGGGGTCATCAGAGTGATGGGGTAGGAGAGGCAGGGGTACCCCCCATCACCAATTAGAAAGTACCCTGGTGGGGGGTACTTCCTCTCTAGGTACAGGGGGCTGTTTTTAAGCACCCGGGAGTCATGTACTGACCCCGTGTACCCCACGCAGACATCTATAAACTTCGCCGTGTGGTCCACCACAGCCTGGAGCTGAACTGAATAGAACAGCTTCCTGTTCAGATAGCAGTCTGCATCCCGTGCAGGTGGCTTGACACGGACGTGGCAGCCGTCTATGCTTCCTGCCACCCTGCTGAAAGCTGCCGACCCTGCCAAGCGGGCAAAACCTGCTCCCACGTTGACCAACTCCTGCTCTGAGGGATGGTGGACCGTTTGAGCAAAGAGGGAGGCCACCTTCGAACTGGTGGTATGGATAGCGCGGTGGACTGAGGTCCGAGGCATATCAAAGGCCCTCGACACGACACGGTAGGATGTACCACTGGCCAACCAGAACAGAAAAACCAGGCAGGCAATCTCTGGACCCCAGCCGTGATCGGCCTCTCTCCCAATGGCATCCATTAGGGCATTGAAAGATGCCCTGGAGAGCCGAAAATCAGCGTGCATGTCACTCTGGCCATCAAAAAACAGCCTTAGAAGTGGCATGCTGTTGTTCAGCTGACAATACTGCCTGGGGTCTGAATTTTGATTCTGTGACAGAAAGCAGGCATTCATTCATTCATTTATTATTATTAGTGTATTACTGAAGATTATTTAATTCATTTTTCTTAGTATTTAATAACATCAGTCATTTTTCAGTTGGTGTCATGTTTTTTCTATTGCAACCTATTTTGTTAGGTACTATTGTGACTGGCGTACAGTGAATAGGCTACTGTTAATGTGTTGGCTACTACACATTTTCATATTGACATGTTTCTTTAGAATGCAAGGTAATTCTGCACATTGTACTAGGCATGACCATCAGATCCTCTTTCAAGTTACTGTTATCTCCTCATGGGAATAACCTTTAAGATAGTATTACTACTACTGGTACACTATAATATCATGACTACAACTATAACGTAAATGACAGGTGACGAGCTAATGCTGCTGTTGTACGACCTAGGCCAAACACAGAACAAAACATGCATGACGTAGGATTAAATCACACCTACCAGAACATCGTCCGTCAGAAGGAGGAGGAGATAACGTTGCTGACGACGTTGGCGCATTTTCAAGGAAGTTTGCAGTATATTCATTTTGCAATGAGGTTGTTGAATGAAGTTCACTGTTCAGATGTCTTGTACACCGTTCAAACTTGGCGGGCAATGAGACGCGGCGGCAGTCGCCATCGGAAACTCCGGTAAGTGTACCACGGAGTATGGAATATGGAACAACACTTACCTGCTGAAATCTGTGTACTTAGTAAGTGCAGACAGTGCACTGTGGTTAAGTGTACCCATGGAAGCATGGATATCGGAACACACGGTTGGTTTGCAAGTCTACAACTACAAAAAAAAAGACATATGGTAAGACCTCAATTTTCAAGTCACAGTGCTTGCTAGCTAGTGGTACTAAGTCGCAACATCTTGAAACTTAAATCTGTAACATCAAAAATAAGTATCTCGAAATTTAGGGTGTATACTAGGCTAGCTGAAATGCTAACAACACAGCAGATGTTAATGATAGCCTACTCACCAGGCAGCCCCAGAGCCAGCGCGATATCCTGCCAACATTTCTCCTTCGCTCGGTCGTGGTACTCTCTTGCAGACACGTCATACAAACTCGGATACTGCTGGCACATCTCCACAAATCTAGTTTCCAATTCATGTGTCCACCTCGTCATTTCCCTGGGTCTCTTTGCTGCCATGGTCTTGTCCTGGCCACTGAGAAATTCCTGGCTGCCGTTAAATTCAGAGTCTTTCCGTTGAACACGCGCCAGCTGATCAGGAGTTCCCCGGGAGTTTTTCATGACAACGCCATCCGACTCCCGACAAAATTCTGACATGCCAGTCTTTTTGTCGGGCTGTCTTAGAATGTCGCAAACGACAAATTGCAAGTCGTGAAGCATGTCACATTACAAGATTCACTCGTGTTCGATGTCGTGCCCGACTGTTCAAAATCGGATACGATGGTCGGTTACGACAAATGCGGGGCAAAATCGGGATGAAATCATAGTCTGACCGGGCCATTATGGAAACCCTGCAAATAACTAAGTTGCTCTGGAGAAGAGTATAAGCAAAGTGTATTGTTGAACAGCTAAATATTTATTCACCAAAATATGTACACAGTAATTCATTACTTAATCATTAATTCAGCCTTAATTAAACCTGAGTATTTCCCAAGTCTTTAAGTAATTACTGGTTTCCCTCTGCATTTAGATAAAGATCTGAGAGACACATTTGGGGACAGAACCCTAACTCAGGATGAGAAGGCATTCTTTAAAGATGCTTCCACACTGCCCCAACAAACACCAACCAACTCCAACAACTGCCAACTTTAGAATGGAGTTGGTTGGCGTTTGTTGGGGCAGTGTGGAAGCACCTTAACACTTTGAGCCCTGGTCACATCCTGGCATTTGCTACAGGGAGCAGGTCCCAGCCATTGGTTTTCACCCAAGTCCTAAACTAGTTTTTGTCCACGATGAAAACAAACATATTCCCACCGCACATACTTGTGCAAATGAGCTTAACCTTTTTGTGAATACAAAAACAATGGCCGATGACGATGAATTTAACTACTGCTTCCTTGTAGCACTAATGAATGGATCTGTATTCAGCACCATTTGAAGACCAGCATCAGGATTTCACTTAGTTGTGTATTGTTTCACTTAGTTATGTAGTTATGTTACTTAGTTAGTATATGTGGTGCTATTTTCTTTGTATAACTGAACTGCAGTATTGCTGGGTTGTGAGATGTTGAACAGCTACCAATGTGCAATTTTTTTTATTTATTTTTTTGCAAGCACAAACTGATGGTACAATTAGTCAGGTTTTGACACTTGTCTACTGAATTTGTTGTGTTGGAAATAAATGACATCTGTGTAACTTCGTGATGTGTGTTTTTTTTTTTAAAGGTTATTGGATTTAACTACCAGGGTTCAGCAAACAGTAGTAATAGAATGAAACTGTATTGTTTTACTTAAGTATGGTTTTTTAGTGTGTGATGAAATCAAAGTTCTGAAATGTCAAATCTACTGCGATGTCAACTTTGTGTACCTCTCATACACAGTAGAAGAGAACCTCCCGATTAGCCCAGGCGGTTGTAGAATCTTTGGTAAGTACTGAAGTGAGACGTCACATTTCATAGCAACCATTTTCTTTTTGTAAACAAACCAAAATTTATGCCAGACGAACATTTTATAGAAAAGCAACAAAAGTTTAATGAAATGTAATAAAAGAAATCTTAAATCTTGCTTCGCCCCTGAAAGCAGGCATCAATCTGTGTCACGCCTGCTGATTTTTGCAATATATCAGTATGATCAGTGACATATCCATCAGTAGCCTATATATTTTTTTCCACAATGTAGCACACAGGTTTGTATAGCAGCTAATTACAAAACAACCAGGATCCGACGCCAGCCCGGTTGACATTAGCTAACGTCATCATAGGCCATTTACCTTAACATTATACACTTAATTTCATGGTAGCGCGAACGTTTCTTTTTATTGGCCCAGAAGAGTAAACTCCTCGACATCGATTGGTAATGATTTTCACCTCTTGAAATGTATTTATTTTTATTTTTAAAGAAACAACACAGCGAGTCAATGGAAATGGCATGGTTCAGTTTTGAACCAATTACAGTATAGGATGTCTATGCTTTCACTGTGGTACTCCTGTGGGTTAATGTTTCTATTGAGAAACTGAGTGAGGTAATAATCCGGGTTAAGCTCTTGGTAGCGTGTCTGTTCCCCATTCCGAAATTGCTGAGGTCGCGACTTCGAGACTGGGTCTAGACTGCGTATGAAGACCTCGGTTACACACAGATAGGCTATAATGTCAACTTTAAGTGGGTGGATACCTTTGTTGTCGCTCATGGTCCATAGACATATACAGGCCTATCTACACATGGGGTGGTCATCTACAGTTGTGTCAGTGTCGGATGTTGACAGTTATGGTTAACTCCAAGAAGTTCTCTTTTGGCAAACGGGGACAGCTGTGGCCTAGTGGTTGTTGGTCTTGCCGGTTCGAATCCCGCCCTACCCATAGTTGAGATGCCCTTGAGCAAGGCATCTAAGGGCCCATTTCCACCGCACTCTCTGCGTGTTCAGCGCGTGGCCGTATTCTGTCCGTATTCATTTAGAATGCACGTTAGCAGATGAGACCATTCCCACCGCAAGCGTGTTCTGAGCGTATTCTGTCCCCATACAAACCTATTGTATACGCCCATGCGCTGAACACGGCTACGCGCTGAACGAGGCGGTGGAAATGAGCCCTAACCCCACACTGCTCCAGGGACTGTAACTGAAACCCTGTAAATATCTGTAAGTCGCTCTGGATAAGATCGTCAGCTAAGTGTAATGTAATGGAACATTTTCTGGTGAAGAAGAAGGGTTGCCTATGCCTACAAATTATATTAGTCTCATTTTTGTGTGCAAAAAGCACTGCAAAGCATCAATACATTGACAGAGCCCTGTTCTTTCACATAACATCTGTATCTTTTATTTATTCATATTTGCCATGGTGTTATTTTCACTGCTAAAAACGGACCAGCTTTAACTCATACAGTTCCGTGTTTCACAGTGCATTGTTGAAAGTACAAAGAGGTTGATGTTACCCAGTTGTCACAGCATCATACATGTACAAGCTTAGCAAAAACAAACTGTTGTGTTATCTGAAACAATGTTTTGCCACCGTTATTGTCATTTTGAAGAGGGTTGACAGAATCATTAAGTTCTTGCAAATCCCTGTCATTCAATGGGGAAAATCCTCTTTGACAGTTTGGTGAGGAACGATAAACTTGCCCTGCTGTTGGGGGTTCTGGGTTATGAAGATGGGGGAAATCATTGTCCAGAGTAAAAAGCTGAACTGGTGTTCTGCTTCCTTCAGAAGACACAGAGTGATTGTTATGTGCAGCTTTGAATTCTTCCAAAGTGCGGTTGATTCTGGGTAAAAAGACATAATGGAGACAAAATAGGTCTGTTACATTGTCTACATCTAGGATACCAAGGGATTCCAGTTCATAAAAAAGGGGTGCATAGATATGGCTGCAATTTCTGTTCAAGTCTCGGTTGAAACGCTCAATCCTCTGGTTGTGTACAGAGCTTCCCATTAAGACAGAGCCTTCACCCCTGCTTGCACGCATGTCCTCCCAAATTCTGGCATTCTCTCCCCCATGATCTGTCCTGATGTGCAGTGGTTTGCCAAACTGTCCAACAGCTGCAGTAAAGAGCTATCCCACAGTTTCAGCTCGATTATTATTTGAGCAGTGAAGAAACATCAACATCCTACTGTAGCCATCTATGGCACCGTGAACAACCAATTTCCACCTAATTAACTTATGATTTCCATCTACATGCCAAATGAAATTTGGATGTGGGACAGAGTATGCTCGGCGAGCTATTGCTGTTCTTCTCCTAGATATAACACCAGTTGGGTCCACTCTTCGCACCGAATCCCTAACACAATGTCGTTGGACCAGAATGTTTCCATAAGCATCACTTCTCCCACATTTGGATGCTCAGATTTGATTTGAGACACTTCAAGATCTAATTCTTGATCACTGATATTTATAAATTTTGACATTGGAATATTATGGTCTTGTAGTAACTTGTAAAACGTTGGCCTTGAAATAGAAAGAATGAATGCCGCCTCTTTAAATGTGGTTTTTAGTGAAAGAACATATTCAAGCTCCTCTTTGGAAATCTGATGTCTTCTTTGGTAGCCATAGGGAGGGAAAGTGGAACACAGCGATCCTAGCGGTGGCGTTCCTATCCCCAGAGCGATCCTATTAAAAATCCCATAGACCGATTTAAAAAAAAATCCCACAAAGGTATGACACGGAACTTGTGCACCAGACATATTTTTCAGGCTATTCACCTTATTCTGGAAGAGACCACGGGCGTCAAAACATTCTTCCGGTTGGTTCAGTATTTCCGGTTAAACAACGCTGTCTATTGCAGTCGATAACATTGGCACAGTAGTACAATGATGTCGAGCTTGAATTGTTCGGTGGGCTACCATTAACTACATAAAAAAACATGGCTGTACTTGGAACAACCCTGTTATTGTCCACGGGGACAGGGCATAATGTTGTTTTGCCGGTTTATAATCTGTTGTCCGCCCTCCAGCGATGAGGAAGTTATTTTTATCCCCGGTGCGAGTCTATCTCCACTCATGCAACTCAACTGATGTTACTTGAAATCTAGCGATCTAAAACATCGGCACATATATCTAGTATTTAAGTAAGCTATGAAATCAGACTACTGCTTCACGTTTCTACATGTTTCTGAAGGTCGCCAAACACAATATTAAACTGTAACATTTTCCTGTGGTAACTCGGCTTGAGTCAGAGCTAGAGTGGTAGGCAAACCAGGGATGCGTTTCCCAACACCATAGTTGCTAACCAGTTAGCAACTTAGTTGGTTGGCAATGGGAAATTGCATTGCGACCAACAAAGTAGCTAACTTAGTTAGCAACTACGGTTTTGGGAAACGGACCCCAGGACCGAGCCGAATGTACAAGCGTTCAGAGCAGAATATCCTATTTCATAGGATCTGCACACAAAACAATTATATTAACACGTGAAAATGATGGCACAAGAAATGTTGCGATGAGAGGAGGGTGCAAGGAGTGGTCAGTGGCTTGCTGTCAGCACAGACGGGTAGCAAGTGGTGTATGTGTATGAAATAGCACGGCAGACTCTTGTTTTTTAGCATCTCAATCAGCGTTGCAACTCAACTGATGTTACTTGAAATCTAGCGATCTAAAACATCGGCACATATATCTAGTATTTAATAGATATTATCCCAAGATATTATATATGGTTTGCCTGAGAATATGGCACAAGAAATGTTGCGATGAGAGGAGGGTGCAAGGAGTGGTCAGTGGCTTGCTGTCAGCACAGACGGGTAGCAAGTGGTGTATGTGTATGAAATAGCATGGCGGACTCTTTTGTTTTTTAGCATCTCAATCAGCGTTGCCAAAGGTGAAATTATTGTATTCATGGCTTGCAGAAGCTAAATGGAAAATGTTGCTGGAAAGCAGTAGCTTTCGGTCTGCATAGTTAGGGAAGTTACAAATACAATGTCCATTTCCATGAATGTGTCTTTTTTCTGACAAATCGCCGCCTGCCTCAGCCCACCGCTACATCATCCAGTCACTCAGTGGAATTCATTAACCTCAGGTGACGAAGTACAATCTCTCCATCTGACCTTATAATCTTGTTTTTGTGGCTTTTTAAGTTAGCTTATCCATCTAAATTTGCAGGGTTTTCTGACGTATCTGACTTGCTGTAGCTATAGCTACATATGTATAGGATGTCTATGGCTGTGGCAAGCCGACCGGAAGTTGTAAACCAACGCGGAAGATTTTCACCTTTGAAAATGGGCGTGTCAGAATAAGGTGAATATATGGGGATTATCTACTAACTGTGAAAGTATTGTGTGAAATTTCGTCCTATTTAAAAAAATCTAAATTGTGCCTAACTTGTCATAAACGATCGCTACTTTCACAGAGGGGTTAAATGTAATCTTCACTCATCCGTGATTTTTTTGTCATGTCAAAGCTGTCGTAATGTGCTTGTTTAGGGTGTGGGGCGTACCATATTAGTTGCCTTTAAGAAATGTGATGAATGTTTACTTGCAGACTAGTATGCATATGCTAGCCTATGTCAAATTAGTGGTGTTTGTGCTGAAGACTGTTTAGACATCTCGGATGAGATTCCAGCAAATGGCAACTATAAACAAAATTGCTCACAAGACTTAATCTTTTTTTTTGGACAGATGCCGCCTGAACAAACCTGCGGGGGGATTGGCTAGAGGAGGTTGTGGTAGAAGACAGCATCGGTCCTCTCGTCTCTAGTCAAAGTAACCAGAAGTGAAGATAGACGCGACGTAACTCCAATACGATATCATGCCCATGCTTTGTGTTTTCAATGTACTTGTAACAGGATTCACAGCTAAACATTTTTCAGCTTGCCCTTGAAATTCAGATTAAAGTTAAATCTCTCCCAACGCAGTATGTTTAAAGTGTTTACCCTTTTCAAGTTTGTATAACATGAAAAAGGAACTGTGGATTTTATTCCTAAGTATTTAAAATCCATTTAGCCATTAACTGTTAATAACTATTAATAAACATTTAACCATTAAAACCAGTGATGTGACACCAAAATGTTAAAATTAAATATTAACTACTGTTTAATTTTATCATAATCATGTTAACATGCCTACATTCTAACACCCAGCTGTGTTGTATCAGTTGAGCATGCGCTTTCCTTTTTAAGATGTTATGCTTGTAAACACTTTTCAATTATACACATAATACAGTGTGCATTTAATTTTTAAACTAAAAAAAACATGGGCTTTGCCAGCCTTTCATTCTTTTCTGTTTATTAAGTTTCTGTTTCATAACATCATCATTGGCTTTATGTGAAAACAATAGTTGGTGGCACGTGATGATGCAGGCTGGAGTGTTGTGCCTCAGCTGTGAAGTTGGTGGCGGATGCAGCAGTGGTGCAATCTGGAGTGTAGATCTTCAGCTGTGAAGTTGTAAGTAATGGTACATGAAAAGGAATTGAGAACAGGACCAAATTTCAGGCACCACCACCTAAATATAAAACCAGTAATTCAGATACTTAAAGTAATATTTACATAATTCATATATTTGGAATTTAGAAGGGCTCTCTTAAACCACCCTTGCAGGTTTGTGATGAAAATGCCATGTCTGTTACATTGGGCCCAATCATCTAACAATAAACCAGGCCAACTATGCTTGATTCAGCAGCACTGAATATCCTTTCCTACAAATGTGGACATGCCATTGTTAAGACATACATGGTTAAAAACTACACAATCTGTGTGGGCAGCCCTTTAAAAAGCCCAGTTGCTGATGTGCTGTGCTGAGAATATGAGAATACTAGATTAACAATGGAATAGGTCTCAGGTATTTTCAACTGATACTTTTTATCTGTCATGCGAATCAGGAAGAGTATCAAAGTATTTGAAAATCTTTATTTAAAATCACATGTATTTAATAGGAGCATCATGACTAAGGTACAGTACCTGCTGGTCTAGCTCGGCGCTCCATGGTGAAATGCTTGAATCTACAACAGAGTAAAAAAACAAAATGTCACCACTCACATACAGACAGATGTACATATTGTTCACACCTGCAGCAATGTAAATGATCAGTGTTATGCCAATAACAATCTGAATCTAATGTAATCAATGTTAATTATGACCGCCGCTAGCGAAGCTAGCGAAAGCGGTCATTATAGAGTTGCCGCAACTTTTTTCCCTTTTTTTTCAGTGAATATCCGTCAGCGATTCCCGGGACACTGAAACTCGGGGGGACATGAATCTTTGTAGGCATGTAGCCCTAGAACATTTCGAGCGACTAGAAGCTTTTGGTCCCCCGGGGCCACCCCCCCGCTGTGCCAGCGTACGTCAAAGAGGGGGAGACCGGCAAAAGTTTTTGCTGAATAGCTCAGTGAACGTTTCACCGAACAACATAAAATTTTTGGGATATGTCGGTGTTACAGAGATGTATCGACCCAGCCAATAAACGCTCACTTGAAGCATAGCGCCACCTAGTGATATGGGTAAATGCAAAAATGGGGATTTTGAGTTGCCAATATCTTGGACCGAGAAGGTGGGAACTGCACAAAATACGTCATGCACGATCACCACAAAGACCTCTAACACCACAGAACATGCCATAAAATTTGGTCCATAGGGGGCGCTGTAATTGTAGAAAATGTCATTTTTGCCTATTATCTAGAGAATGCTTACGTTTACAACAATTTTTTTTTTTCATGAAATCTGTTGACTCTCACGCATTGAAAACACTGGTCGACGCCCACTTCCAACGAGAACAATTTCCGTGAAATTTTAATATTGCGAAAACGAATCTGAACGAACTCGTCATAGGCCGTTCATGTGAATCTCACCAAATTTTGTATATTTCATCTACAGACAATGCTGACAAAAAGCTATCAAAAGAATCATCTTGAGATAAACCGTTCCGAAGTTACACGTCAATGAACATTTAACACGTAGCTTAAAATTCTTCAAATTGCCGTATCTTGGCTTTTAAGTGCTCAAATTTGGTCAAAGTTGACATGCCATCTCTAAACAGCTTTCTTTTCATGTGTACTAAATTTTGTGACATTTCGTCATAGGGGGCGATGTTTATTGGCGAAGCTAGGTGTCAAAAAACAGTTTTTGTTAAATAACTCGTCAACAATTTTGCCCAAGACAACGATTTTGTGTTAGTATGTCGGTGTTACAGAGGCGTATCGACCCAGCCCATAAACACTCACTTGAAGCATAGCGCCACCTAGTGATAAAGGTATATGCAAAAATTGAGATTTTCAGTTGCCAATATCTTGGACCGAGAAAGTGGGAACTGCACAAAATATGTCAAGCACGATCAGCACAAAGACCTCTAACACCACAGTACGTGCCGTACAATTTGGTCCATAGGGGGCGCTGTAATTATACAAAATGTGATTTTGCCTATTATCTAAAGAATGCTAACGTTTTCAACCAATTTTTTTTTATTGTGAAATCTATTGACCCTCACGCATTGAAAACACTGGTCGACGCCCACTTCCAACGACAACAATTTCCGTGAAATTTTAATATCGCGAAAACGAATCTGAACGAACTCGTCATAGGCCGTTCATTTGAATCTCACCAAATTTGGTATATGTCATCTACAGACAATGCTGACAAAAAGTTATCAAAGGATTTATCTCGAGATAAACCGTTCCGAAGTTACACGTCAATGAACATTTAACACGTAGCTTAAAATTGTTCAAATGGCCGTATCTTGGCTTTTAATTGCTCAAATTTGGTCAAAGTTGACATGCCATCTCTAAACATCTTTCTTTTCATGTGTACTAAATTTTGTGACATTTCGTCATAGGGGGCGATGTTTATCGCCGAAGCTAGGTGTTGAAAAACAGTTTTTGTTAAATAACTGTCAACAATTTTGCCCAAGACAACGATTTTGTGTTAGTATGTAGGTGTTACACAGGCATATTGACCCAGCCCATAAACTCTCACTTGAAGCATAGCGCCACCTAGTGATATGGGTAAATGCAAAAATTGAGATTTTGAGTTGCCAATATCTTGGACCGAGAAGGTGGGAACTGCACAAAATACGTCATGCATGATCAGCGCGAAGACCTCTAACACCACAGAACATGCCATAAAATTTGGTCCATAGGGGGCGCTGTAATTGTACAAAATCTCATTTTGCCGATTCCTTGCCTTCACAAATCACACTACACATTCAAAACCCACATCCATGCCCACTTCCAGGAAATCATTTCGACAGAAATTCTCACCTCACACCACTGCTCTACCACACACTCATCACACCAACAGTTCCCACATTTCAGTATACTGCGGCGGTCATACCATGTACCGCTATGCGGTACATCTAGTTACCATTCAAATATCACGACCTACTCGAAGCATACTGAAAGAAAACAACGAACGAGGTGAGAATGCCCACCTGTTAAGGCAGTTAAAGCAAATGATGCGTTAATAATCTATTAATCTGTGCTTGAGTTTTTACGCCTCTGTCTGAACTCGGATCTACGTGCTGACAAGAAAAGATTGTAAGAAACTGGGTGCTGAAAAACTGCATGCTTAGCAAATCCTTAATGGTAAATTAACAACACATCAAATGTCCTGCCGAGTCCGTCTCGTTCACGACCCAACAGCTACAGCAAAAACCCTAGCTGACATCCCTAAAGCCTGGCATACACTGTACGGTTTTTAAAACACTTTACCCAGCAACGGCTAAAACTGATTTTCCTTCCCTTAAGTATTCATGTGGACAGCACTAAAATTCACGTAGTGTTTATCGTCAACCCATCTCTGGATCTTTGTAAAATGCTAACGCAGCACCGACTGTTAGAGACTTGTTAGATATCGCTAGCTAACTATATGCCTCACAGTAACAGTTAACATTTCTATGGTTGAACTTCTGTCGTTTCAAGTCTTTTTTAAATAAAATGTCTCACTAGCTGTATTACTTATCGTCTCCATAAATATCTAACATATTATGACAATCTTTGTGGTGATTTAAGGGAATTAAGGGAATTGTGGGAATTAAGGCTCAAGTAGATGATAAATTATGAGGTGAAGTTAACGGTTAGCTAACGCTAGCTACCTTATATGAACGTTATACTTTTTTACTTACCGGCAAAATTCCACAGAATCTTCCCACTGAAGGTCGTCTGGTAGTACATCCAACGGCAAAATTGCATATAATTGTGAGTATGGATTTGTTTATAACAGCATGTTACGAAAACAAGTTAGACAAGCTGCCTGCCTGAAGAACTTCACTGTAGCTGTCAACGTAAGACTAATGACAGCTAACGTGATAGGTTGTCATCGCTGTCGGGTTGTCATCGCTGTCGGTGCAGCCTCTCTCTAGCAGCTGTCAATCAGAGGTGTCAATCAAGCCCAATCTCGTTGCCCATTGGCCAATGAAACATTGGAATAACATTCTAAAAATGTTTTATTTGAAGGACTAGGAAAACTACTTCTCAAATAATATGGGTTATTTGTATGGGAGAAAAGTGACACGGAAAATGTGGCACTTTCCCATAGAGATACATGGGAATGGGAGGGCTGAAAAGTTGTACTGCAGCCATCCACCAGGGGGCGAGCACGCTCCCAGTTGCTTCATTTATGACGGTTGACAGTTCGTCCATTCCTGTATACAGTCAATGGCTAAGTTAGATGAACATGAAAGTATACCGTACAGTATGCCATCCCCACTGAGGTGGTGGATGTGGCTGGCACAGGTGGGTTGTAGCTGGTTGGAGTCTAAAGAGACAACCAAAATATTAGCAATGTGTTAGTAATGTTTATACACCCAGCAGCCAAAAACATATGTAACTGGCAAAAGACAAAAGAAGGAAAAAATGCTCTTTAAGGCTATGTTCAGACGGGATGTTTTTTTTGCAGCCCTCGGTGGATGGTTTACATTATTATCCTATGGTACAGGGTGTTTTTAAGAAAAAAATCTTGGATCTTTTTTTCCACCCACCCCGGATGGTTTTCAAGTTGAAAATTTTGAACTCGCACCGAAAAAAGCACCCTATGTCAGGTGCTTTTTTGACAGCTGACCAATGAGCGACAGCTTGCGTCACAGTGAAGGCGAAGACTGTTCCAGGGTCTCCGCGGATCCTTAAAAAGTCTTAAAAAGTCTTATTTTAAAAATGTGTCTTAAAAAGTCTTAAGAAGCATTATATTTCACTATTTTCTGAAGTATGGCATTACATTTCACAAGATAGGTATTATTTTTCATCCGGGTAGCCTATGGTTAATAAAAAAACATATGGCTGATTTTTCTCCGCGCTAACGTGATTTACTTATCCAGCGTTGTTTGTTATCAAGATGCTAAAAACTCTATCATAGAGCCGTTGTTTGTCTAATAGCACGGGAATCACACCGCAGGGGGCAGTGTGTCGCTTTAGCCATGAAATGGAACAGACGAAGAAGTGGTTGGAATAAGCAGCATACATGAACATGAACCGAGATGGGGAAATACAAGTTCAGCGACAAGTGGCTCGAGGAGCCGAAATACAACAGTTGGTTAGCAAAAACAGCGTCGGAATATGATGCGCGATGTAAATTATGTCGGAAAGACATCAAGTTAGGAAGCCCAGTGCCAATGACGCGTTATCGCGTCAATTTCGTTTTTTTACAGGGGAGGTTGGGTAATCATCTGATCTAGCTTGTGTAAAAAATCAAAGTTGTAATCACAAGGGAACCCATTCTGTGGGTAGTACCAGTATCAGTGTGGATATGTGATCATCTAACATTGTCTCAAAGAAGAGACACTGGCTTGCTCAATTGCTCGCAGTTTTGCACACTGCTAGCTTGATCAAAATAAATCCTGTCAGCACGTATGTTGAAGTTACTGTTTTCCTAGCAACATCTCACGTTTAGCTTCTGCAAGCCACCAATAGATTAATTTCACTTTAGGTAATGCATAATGAGCAGCCTGTCGCGCTGTTTCATAGATAGCTACACCTGCACTTGACTGACCCGTCTGCGCCGACAGCAAGTCACTGACGACCCAGCTCTCTACATTTGGTAAAGCGCACGGATTCACTGCACTCTCCCAACATCATAATTTCCTGTGCTATCATTCTCATGTGTTAATCTAGTTGTTCTGTGTGCGGATCCTGTGGAATACGATGTTATTTTGCTCTGAAGGCGTTGTATATTTCGTTCGGTTTCGGTTTGCCTATCCCCTCTCTGAGCCAAGTTCCCACACTAAAATGTTACAATGTTTTATATCGTGTTTGGTGACATTCAGAAATATTACATTTACAAGCATGGAGCAGTAGTCTAATCGCATAGCTTACTCCGATACTATATGTATGGACCGGTATTTTAGATCGTGTTTATAGGTCTTCTCTGCTCTGCTTCTCTGCTCTGCTTCTCATGCACACACATGCATACACACGCGCGCACACACAGGGGGAAGAGCTAGAAGCACTACAGTTATAACATAGTGTGCTGTACATAAATAGCTGCTAGAAAGTCTAATTTTTGCCTTTGAAATGTTTACGCACAAAGTGTTTCCCATGACGTGTTGCTTTTAGCTGTGCTTCAAAGAATCTATGAAATGTGCCTACATGGTTTTATAAATAAATTTGTATTTTTTTAATTTATAAATAATGTTGCCAGCGTTATGTTTGGTGCAGTATACAATGGGATCACTTTTCATAATGTTTGAGATGTCTCTGAAGCAAAAACAATTGTAATCAAAGACATTTTCTGCTTGAAATGTTGCTCGTTACAAAAAGCCATTTTTCTCAGTATTTTGGTCAGAAATCAGCATTTTTAGTTACACCCACCCATGTTCTCCAGACAATTGCTAAGGAATGGAAAGAGGTACAAACAATTTTTTTTTCTGATGATAAAGGAAAGTCTGGAGTTTCTTTTGGTGTGTTTTTTGTTGACACAGACATAGAACTCAATTTTCTGTGGGTCTTGAAAAAACACTGAAATGTTAAAAAAAATCCTGGCACTGGGACGTGACCAACTTGAAAATGGCTGGCACTGAATGAGTTAATAAATACCTTACAAAAGCTAATAAACAAGAATAAGTTCTTTGGTAAATACCATAAACGTTTACAGACATTTCAGGAACATCATTACAATAATAAGATAACAAAAGTTGAACAAAAGATCTGAACTGTCAACACCACCCATGTTTTTTATTATAGTCATTATAGCATGTCCCATGACATATCCTTCCTTACTAATCTATGTACCTATGTAGGCTATAGTTATTTACATTGAGGAAATTAGACAGGCACGTGACTGCACATAGGTGTGTCCACTAAAAGACCTCCCACTATGTGACAGAATCTCATGTCTCCACGTCCTACCCTTCATTCCCACCTCTTCACATGTGTAAAATCATTTTAAAATTGCTCTTTATCTTTCTAGGCCTATGGGATGACGGGGTATAAATGCAAATTCATTTGATGGCCCTTGGTATGTCTGAGTAGGACTGAAACACAATCAGAGACACACTCTGGACCATAGGACATAGGACACAGGACATAGGACCTGTTAGGGAATGGATAACCAAATCCAAAAGACTGAAATATTTATGGGAATGGTAATGGAAATATATATGTAAATATAAACTCACCATGACTACTGTTATTAGGCTATACTAGAACAAGTACTAGTGTACACACAGGAATGTGCACAGGCGTGCGCACACAAAAAGACACAGAAACACAAATCTAGCTAAGGATGATGGTGGATCACTCTCCACCTCCTTATCACCTACTCCTACTGTTAAACTATTGAGAAGGCAGTTAATGTTCTGTTTTATAAACTGAAGATGCACTGATTTATATTAAAAAAAAATATGCTTTGAGTTTGAACTTTACTGCGCTTTTTTACTGTATGTTTCGCGGTAATGGTCTTATTTTTTATTCTCAAAGGTCTTAAAATGGTCTTAAAAAGCATTATATTTGCTTGTCAGAAATGTGCAGAGACCCTGTGTTCTGTAGTTTCAAAGAAAAAACATGGCGGCCAAAACAAAGTCAAAAATCCCAACGGAGCAACTGGTGGTACTCGTGAGTGAGCACTCTGAATTATACGACATGGCGAACAAACTCTACCACAACGTCTACCACAAGGAAACCGTGTGGAGATCGATTGGGACACTTCTGGGACACAGCTGTAAGTATTAATTTCAGTTATTTTCATCCGCTCACATCACAAGCTAGGCTAACCGTTAGCGTTTATGGTCTATCAGCTGAAGTTAGCACAGCTGATGGGGCGGTTGCTAAGCACAGCCCCCGTTACATTATACTTTCTGCTCTGTAGGGGAAGATTGTCGTGACAAGTGGAAGTACCTCAGGGGGAAATACGGCAAAGAGAGGAAGGAGGCGAAAGAGAGACGGAGTGGGGCAGTGGGAGGCCCCAAAACGTCCTGGAAATACTTAAACATAGACATTTTTAGAGCCATATATTCAGGACAGGCCAACAGCAAGCAACTGCCAAGTAGAGAGTGAGACAGCAGAGACGATTTTAAACCGTATGGTAAGCTGAGAGTAGATGACCTTGAGATAATGTAGGCTCATCACTGCACACGTTAATTGATAATTGTAAATACAGTATTATATATATATATATAGGCCTCTGCATTATATATATATATATAGGCCTCTGCATTTTAAGAATATATATATATATATAGCATTCTTAAAATGCAGTTTGTTTTCAATGTATCTTAAGGGCTGAGGTGAAAACATTGTTTGTTGTAATGATGTGTATTGTCATGTATTTTATTTCCATGACAGAATTCCCAGGACGACTCTGTCCCAGTTTCTCCGAGTGAGAGTTCTTGCCCTCCCCAAATTGCCCGACCCTTCCCATCCCCACCACAACCACCACAACAGCAGCAGCAGCAGCAGGAAGTGGGGCCTGTCCGAACAGGCCGAAAAAGGCAGGCGGCTCCTGCCCTCTCTCAGTACCAGCAGCAAGTGCTCAGTGCAATAGCGAAAGAGGAGGATGAACATGAGCGCTTCCTCCTCAGCTTTGCTCCAGCACTGCGGAGACTTGAGCCACGCAAACAGGCCTTGCTGAAATGCCGTATGCAGGCTCTATTTTTTGACATTGAATTCGGGGGGGAAGAATAAATATATTATGTTAAATTACTATTTTTTTACATTCCTAAATTAATAAATATCATTTACATTACTAAATTAAATATCAATATTAATAAACATTGACTTCTTTCTTATGAAACACTGCTTCTTTCTTATTAACTCACACAGTGATTTACATTATGGAATTTAATTTAATATTAAGGAAGGGGAAGCATTCTTGTGGGGGTCATCATGACGGTGCCATCGGAGGGTAGGTCACACGGTCCCTGGGAAGGAGAGAGTTGGTCCTGGCATTGAAGAATGGTGGTGGTCTGTACATAATGTGTATGTGAACATCGTTGGAGAGTAGGTGACAGTCCCTGGGTCCCTGGGAAAGAGAGAGCAGTCCTAGTCTGGGCCTCCGGTGAAGATAGTGGCCTCTGTAGTTAGGTTATTATGCAATCTGTAAGGAGGAGAGAGACAGAATTAGACCTGGTATAAATGGAATTTTTGTAATTTAATACCTGTAAGACAATGAGTAATGAATCACTGGTGGAACAGCTTTTAAAGGTGTACTTCCACGAGAAACCGTTTAGTACTTGCTCTTTTGAAATATGATAGGTCACCCCGAGTTGCATATGCATGCTGCATATCAAAATGTTTTTCTATCCCCGTTTTCTGTATCAGTCAAAAGAAGACAATAGGCGGAAAAACGACCCAATGCGAAAAGGGCCTTCGGCGTGACGTAGACGTGGAAATACATATAAGAGAAACTGACCGAATGGGCTTTAAATAATGTTAGCCTGTGACTGACTCGATTAGCAGAAGATTAGCAGGCTAGTTGAATGACTGAACTGCATTTAGCCGGGCACTTGCACTGTTTTGTCATGCAAATATTACCATTCTGAAACGTTCATTGACAAACGGTCAGGAAGCGACTGTGCTTGTGCCATCTCTCCTTACTCTTCGGATTCAGGATCAAATACATAAGGCTGTATCTCCGTAGACATTCTGTGTGCAGTTTTAGCGCTGTCAAGTTGACTTTTCCCCTTTACCTTAGTCTGCTATCAAGTTGACTGTGGGGCAAAGGAAGCTGCAGGGAGCGTGCCTCTGGTGAAATAGTGTCGTTCTCCCGGCCCCACCCCCTCCACCAAACTAAAACAGCCTGAAACAGAAGCACTAGAACATTTTTTTTATTAAAACCAGCGCACAGGGCAATTATTAATACTAGAAAACACCGCAAAATTAATGAAAACACGATGGAAGTACACCTTTAAGTAGAGGCTTTGGGTAGCTCTTAAAAGAACAGTTGTGTTGTTCTTCCAAGAACTAGATGGTATCCTGCCAGGGAACTCGCCCAGCTTCAGTCATAAAATACTGAGCAAACTTCTCCCTCACTGCCACAGCCTCTCTGCCTGCATTGTTCTTCTCTGCCTCCAGATGGTAATGCCGTCGCAATGCTGGTATCCCACCTCATAAAATTGTGCAGCATGCAGGTAGCCTTCACCACACACCTTCTGCCACCTCAGGGGAGACACTCTCCACTGGGAAGCCAGTATCCCAAAGGCACACTCAACCATCCTACGCACATGTGACAGGCGGTTGTTGAAAACCTTCCTCTTCCCAATGTTGTAACCTGGGTAGGGGCGCATGATGTTCCGGCGCAAAGGGAAGGCTTCATCAGCCACGAACACGTAGGGCATCGGGCCAAGATGTTCTGCCCCTGGAAGGATGGTGTCTTCCGGAATGCCCAACGTCTTATAGTAAACGTAACAAGAAATATAATAATGGTACTAAAAGGAATAATGGAATAGGCCTAATAATATGGAGTAATATAACAAATTACAAGTATGCTAATGCAGGTACGCTAGTCAATGTCCAGCGAGGGTTGCTACAGTGGGTTGCTACAAGGGATGACTTACCTCAAACAGATGCTAAGGCGTTCCTGGGGACTTATGGCTGGCCTCATTGTGGTGGTTTGTTTGCAGATTGCAGGCGCTACAATGCTCAGGAGGCTTTCAAACTGACTCTTGTCCAGTCGGAAAAAAGAAATGAAAAGGGCATTGTCAAGTCGAGTTGTCAAGTGATAAGCGCCGTATTGCTGCCGTCTTCCATTAATATCGTGCACCCAAGGACGGGAAAGCTCATTCTCACTGTCATCTAATGCCAAAATAAGGGCCAGTTTCCTATTTCGCGACATTGTAGACTATAAATTACAATAGCGATAGCAGTTGACACTATGTAGCACTACTACAGACAGACGCTTGCTCCAGCTGCTTGAGAACGTTTATCCCCGTTGTCATGGGGATTAAAAACGCTCGGTGCTTTTTTGGAAGGGGGAAAAGACGCCCTGACGGCTGTTTTTCTCTCGTCGAAAACCACCCGGGGCAGGTGTTTTCGGTTATAAAAAACCATCCCGTCTGAACACGGCCTAATGCTAATGCTAACGCTTAAGCTCAATGCCTTTCACATTGTGACAGCCTCTGTCCTCCATTACTCACTTACTGTCATCGGTCTCTCTCTCAGAGCAGAGAAGTGACTAAAGCCAAGCATGTCAGCTGATGTGAGATGTCTGACTGAAGACAGAGATAGATTTCCATTTCAATAAAAAATTACAGTGTAATTTGAGTGGTGAGTAAGTTACTGCAGGGTCAGCCCCTTCTTATGTGAAGGCTCTAATGAAATGTTAGGACCCATTCAGAGTGTGTTGCGATCATTTCAAAAAGTCTGTTGCCTCCTTCACATAGCCTACACTACTAACCGTCTCTGGGTCTTGCCTTCCTAAACGTGGCGAGACAGTACTTCTCTTCCCAATAAAGATAACCTCCACTCAGCAACACTGTTCAGAAACCTGGCTGTGTTAACGTTGTTATGGCTTTACTTACTCTGTTCTCTGCATGTTTCTAGCTGGTTTATTCCCTCTTTTGAAGTGGCTTTGGAAGCGTCAGCTAAGTGTCATGTAATGTGATAATGGCCCCGTTAGCTGCAATTCCAAAGCATGTGATTTATGCTTTAGTGCTCAACACATCTCCGTGCAATGTTTAACTTACATTTACGCGTCTTTTTCCCCCTCGTCTTTAGGTCGGACGATGTGAGTATTACCGTTTATAGAAACAAATGGGCTACACATAAAAGGCATTGGTGCTAGTAGCAAATCTCTACTGGCTACTGTTAGCTAGTTCGGTTAAGTTAGCCGTGACAAAATTAAGTGATTTGGAAAAACACACTTACCGAGGTGGGCTGTGGTGGTAGGCCAATGGTGGTTGCGGTTGCTGAAGGAGCTGAAAAGTTGTTAAGTGCCGCTAAAACGGCTCTGCTGATAGTGTCGGCCAAGGCTGATGCAGACATGACGACTGACCATCAGTGAAGTGTGTGGGCCTAGTATGACTTGGTTGAAACGGGCAGGCAGGTAAGAGCTTTGCTGGAAGCCAATGTTGCATTCCAAGTGAGCCCCCCTGTGTCTGGCTGTAGTGACTGCAGGTCACAAGATTAGTGTTCATAAACAAAATGGTGCCGATTCTGAAAACCCGGACTAGGCTCTTCAAATCAAGGTCCTTCACATGTTTTTTGTTCTTGTATATTGTCATATTATCATAATATTACAAAACACGACCAGGAGCCGCCCATTTCCCTTGATGAGGGTCTCCCCCCTGGTCATTTGACATATAGTATTCAATACTCTGATCTCCGGGAACTCTTACTTTGGTACATTTTGAATTTACATATTAGCTAAATATTTAGTTTCACACGAAACATAACATTTAGATTTAGATTTATGTTTAACATTTACATTTATATTTACATATAACATTTAGATTTACATATAACATTTAAGCTAAATGTGACAAAAATGTTGGAGTTTTTTTCACAATGAGGCACTTTACAAATGGCGTCCCATAACGCCAGTACTGTAAAATTACAAATAAAACACAACCTTAAAGGTCAATGCATTGGCACATAAATATAGACTAGGCATGAAGTCAAATTTTCAACTCATGTTTGGTAAAAGCATAGACAAAAATAATCAACCAGAGTATATGCACACTGGGGCCGATTCTCCTATAGGCGCGTAAGTCTTTTTTACGCACGCACTTTTTAAGCACTTCTTGCGCGGATTCTCCCCTCTGAAGCTCTGCCACTCCCCTAGCGCTTAACTCCGAAATACAGCGCGTAACTCAACATGGGCGTGCTACAGTATATGTAAAATGAAAGCAACGTCAGTGCCAAGTGCAATTATTACGGCCACCAAGAAAACATGGGACATGGACTTTCTGAATTACACATATAAAAGCAGTGGCAGTCCGTGGGAAACAGAAAAGAACTTTAAAATTGAATATGCACGCAAACGTGGTGCAAATGATCTTTCTAGTCCATTACTTTAAGAAGTCCGGTTATACAAATGCATATCCCGCGATAATGAAATAAACAAAAACTATTCGTTGTGAAGCGCAACACTTAATTGAAAATCAGAGAGTAAGGTGGTGTAGCCTACATTCTAGGCACTCAAACGGTACAGCTTATATTACTTCAGCTCTGTTACAGTGCTCACATTTGAGAACTGAAATCACTCCGATGTTTTGTGTCCAACTGAATGTCAAGACAAACAAGCGATTGTTACCCGAACGCTGTGGCTTTCAACCCCAACCGCAACAAACATATACATAAACATGTGCCTTTAATTGGATGAAGTTGTGTTGTGTGTGTGTGCGCGGAATGAGAGGAGAGAAACACAGAGAAGTTGCTGCACTGTTGCACCCCAGTGTTTGTGTGGAATAAGCGCGAGTTGTGGCTAAACAGCAACCAGCGGCTCCTGAGCATAAATATTGGTAGGGCAGACACTGACTCCTGCCTAAATCACTACCCTGACCAAATGTTATAGAATAATGTATACTGATAGGCCTTTTAAAAACCTAATTAATGTAGTAATTCGGCTAAGCAGGTCTATAATAAATCTGTCTGCAAGCAGCACCATAAAAGAATGCGTTTCAGAGTTTTTTTTAATATAAACATTAATGTAGCGCTATGATTGACAAAGACCAATGAAATTCCCACTGCACTAAAAGCAAACAATGCAACAGCCTCATATACCGTAAAATACCTAATAATAGCCGAGTTCCAATCAATCGCCGGATTCCCTTTAATTGCCGGGTGCAGGTGTAAATTTTGATAAATAAAGGCCGGTTCCAAATAAATGCCCGGTGTAATTCATTAAAAAATCAAGGAAAAAGACGTGACCACTGTAGCTGCACGTTGTTCTTTTTCGCCTGTTTTGTTTACTGTTCACATAGCTGTGGTTTCTTTCAGTAAGTCTTTACTACACAATCAGGGGAGATGTGTGAGAAAATGATCCTTCTTTCAGGTCGTGTTATCAAAAGCGTTTTGTTGTAAGCCATCATTTGCAATAACCTTTCATTCATATAGCAATGTTACGAGGGGTGCAGGGAGGGCCTACCGGCATTCCAAATCCGAAGTAACGATAATGTTTGTCAGTCTCACGTGTAGCCTACAATGCACATTTCATAGATGTAATCATTATCATCTATCGACTGTTTTAAAGACATCTACTAGCAAAGAAACACCATTATACACACACTGCCCATTTTAAACATCAAAGTTTATTGGTTTTTAGCATTTTAAAAGCACAACTGTGTTTCTGTTACTCACCACCATGCAAACTCTCCGAACTTCCTGGTTTCCGTGGAGAAACCGAGGGACTGTACCACAGGCTGGATATGGGGGAGTTTCAACTATTATGATAGGGGTGTTTTACGGGTGAATGGGAAACGGGTATTTTATTCTGCACATAAGGCTTTTTGGTTAATGAAAATGATTTTGAATTATTGTGCATTTTGTAACCTACTTTGTTCAGATCCAGGACCAGCGATCTGAAAACTCTACCCTCCATCGCGGTGTTCCACAGGGATCAGTACTGGGGCCACTTCTGTTTATTGTCTACCTTCTTCCTCTTGGTAACATCTTCAGGCACTATGGAATCCAGTTTCACTCATATGCTGATGACACCCAGCTTTATGTATCCACTAGTCCCACTGCCAGTCTCCCACCAAATGGTCTTACTGCCTGTCTCCATGATATACAGGCATGGATGACACAAAACTATCTCAAATTGAACAGCAATAAAACAGAAGTTCTCCTTATTGGGACCACAACAACTCAGCAAAAAAATGACATTGCTTCAGTGTCTGTAGGTGATGACGTCATACCAGTCTCCAAACATGTAAAGAGCCTTGGAGTTATCTTGGACAGCACCCTCTCCTTCTCAAATCACATCAGTAATGTCTGTCGAACTGCATTTTTCCATCTAAGGAACATCTCTAGACTGCGCCCTGCACTTACCCAGCACTCTGCTGAAGTGCTTGTCAACAGCTTGGTAACATCTCGGATTGACTACTGCAATGCAATTCTGTCAGGCATCCCCAAGAAACTTTCTCACCGTCTTCAACTTGTCCAGAACTCCGCGGCACGCATTATAACCTGCTCAAAGTCATCTGACCATGTTACACCCCTGCTGCTCCAGCTACATTGGCTTCCGATACCCCAGCGGATTACCTTTAAAATCCTATTAATTACATTTAAAGCCATCCATAATCTTGCCCCATCATATATTAAGGACCTGTTGCAGATCTATTCACCCTCACGTTCACTGCGGTCATCTAATGCAGGATTACTGGTCCAACCAGACATCCTACTCAACACAATGGGTGCAAGGGCCTTCTCTTATGCTGCTCCGAAATTATGGAACTCACTCCCCTCATTCATCCGCACACAGGACTCTGTATCACAATTTAAAAGTGCACTGAAAACGCACCTTTTTAAATTAGCATATGAGCTCTAAGCCATAGGAGCTGTTTTTATGCTCCTGATATTGTTTTTTTTTTAATGTTGATTCCTTTATGTATTTGGTTTTTTTATTTTATTTTTTCTTAAGGTGACCTTGAGTGCTTTGAAAGGCGCCGTGTAACAAATAAAATGTATTATTATTATTATTATTATTATGTTTCCTTTAATTATTATTTTTGGTCACAATGTTATTTAGTTAATTTAAAACAGTGAAAGTTGTAGTTGTATTGATTAAAAGAATTTGAATACCATATTTTACCAGTTTTGTTGAGCAAGATTTTTGTGAGGAAGGAATTAATCGCCTGTCCCAAATAGCCGCCTGTTCTCAAATAAATGCCTGGTCTGTTAAGTGATTGAAACAAATAATAGCCCCGGCTACTATTTGGTATTTTACGGTAATAAGCACAACGGTACATTTTGCATCTCCAATTGATTTCGAATGCTTACATGAAATCCCTCATCGAGGTGTGCTGCGATATTAACTTGACCTAGCATGGGTAGTTTTATAGCACACTGTAAATGTGCTTTGCTTGAGAGTGTGCTTTTTTGCTACTTCGAAAAAGTATTTCACGTCGCTAACTCCTGTAATCCCTATGTCCCATTGTCCTATGGTCCTAGCAACCACACAGCCATTTCATTTTCATCATATGTTCGCGAAAATGTTCAGTTGTATATATCTTCCCTTTGTCCTTAGTTTCTGTGTTATGCTGACGTCTGTCTGGACCAAGCTGCTTGATTACTAACTTATCTTCTAATTTCAGTCCATCAAATGCATTTTTAACAGAAAGTCCACGCTGTTTGACAAGGCAGGTTCTGTGCTGCAGGCAATCACTGCATTTGACACGATTGGGTTAGGTCTAACGTTACTTAGAGGAGTAGTGACCGCCGCAGTGTATTGAAATGTGGGAACTGTTGGTATGATGAGTGTGTGGAAGAGCAGTGTTGTGAGGTGAGAATTTATGTTGAAATGATTTCCTGGAAGTGGACATGAATGTGGGTTTTTAATGAATGACATTGTGTGTGTTTGTATAGTGTGTAGGAGTGATTTCTGAAAGGAATAGGCAAAATGAGATTTTGTACAATTACAGCGGCTGCTATAGGCCCAATTTTATGGCATGTGCTGTGATGTTAGAGGTCTTTGTGGTGATCATGCATGACATATTTTGTGCAGTTCCCACCTTCTTGGTCCAAGATATTAGCAACTCAAAATACCAATTTTTGCATTTACCCTTATCACTAGGTGGCGCTATGCTTCAGGTGAGTGTTTATGGGCTGGGCCGATACGCCTCTGTAACACCGACATACTAACACAAAATCGTTGTCTTGCGCAAAATTGTTGACAAATTATTTAACAAAAGCTGTTTTTTGATACCTAGCTTCGCCAATAAACATCGCCCCCTATGACGAAATGTTACAAAATTTAGTACACATGAAAAGAAAGCTGTTTAGAGATGGCATGTCAACTTTGAGCAATTAAAAGCCAAGATATGGACTTTTGAAGAATTTTAAGCTACGTGTTAAATGTTCATTGACGTGTAACTTCGAAACGGTTTATCTCAAGATAAATCCTTTGATAACTTTTTGTCAGCATTGTCTGTAGATGACATATACCAAATTTGGTGAGATTCACATGAACGGCCTATGACAAGTTCGTTCAAATTCGTTTTCGTAATGTTAAAATTTCACGGAAATTGTTTTCGTTGGAAGTGGGCGTCGACCAGTGCTTTCAATGCGTGAGGGTCAATAGATTTCACGATAAAAAAAAGTTGTTGTAAACATTAGCATTCTCTAGATAATAGGCAAAATGACATTTTCTAAAATTACAGCGCCCCCTATGGACCAAATTGTATGGCATGTGCTGTGATGTTAGAGGTCTTTCTGGTGATCATGCATGATGTATTTTGTGCAGTTCCCACCTTCTCGGTCCAAGATATTGGCAACTCAAAATACCAATTTTTGCATTTACCCATATCACTAGGTGGCGCTATGCTTCAAATGAGTGTTTATGGGCTGAGTCGATACATCTCTGTAACACTGACATATCACAAAAATTTCATGTCATTGGGTGAAACGTTCATTGAGTTGTTCAGCAAAAACTTTTGCCGGTCTCCCCCTCTTTGACAGACCCTGGCAAAGCGGGGGGGTGGCCCTTGGGGACCAAAAGCTTCTAATCGCTCAAAAAGTTCTAGGGCTACATTCCTACAAAGATTCATGTCCCCCGTACTTCCAGTGTCCCGGAAATCGTTGACGGAAAATCGGGGAAAAAAAAGGAAAAAAAAAAAAAAAGGGAAAAAAGTCGCGGCAACACTATAATGACGTCATAATTCTGGTTGGGGCAGACTTGGACTCTATTAGCGCTGCTTGCAATTCCGACAACTGACGCCAGGCGAATAGGAAAAATCAACAGATGAATGTGGCCAGTGACCGGTCCTGCCCCATAACTGCAATCAACAAAAGTATTTGAGATTCAATTCCACAGTGCTAAATAAATAGTTATAAAAAACACAGACACAAACCATATACGACAAAGTAGTTAAATAGGTAGCAAGCAGAGAAGTTACATAGGTAACATTATTTATTAGGAGGAACTATGTTTTGGGGTGGATGTTTTTTGGGAGGGTGCTGCCCCACCTGCCCATATTGACGAGCTGCGCCTGACAGCAACTCTGTTCTAGAAACGGTTTCTAAGCTTCCTGAAAGTGTCAAGCGAGTCTCGGATCATTACAATATCCATCGCCATATCCATTCAATATCCACTTTGATTTGGCTGTCACATTCACTTGAGGTTGTGTGATGTATTGTACTGTAGGTGTTGCAAATGTGCAAAGGTGTTGCAAAACGGTCCAGGCGAAACCGCTGCATGCACTCCATGTCAATGAAACCCAGGATGTTTATCTAGACCTATAAACGCTACCTATAGCGCGTCTTCAACCTCGGCGTTCTCTCTCCCATTGACTCAGGAGTGTGAGCAGGTACAAGGATGGCATATTGGTTTCTGATGTTGGTCATATTTATATTCACACCAATTACGTAATTAAAAAATAATTAATCCATTCATTCATTGTCGTTTGTTTGTAATTTACCTAATTGGAGAACATGTTTTCGTGATACCACGTGATATTTTAGAAAACTAATTTCATGGCAATGAGAAACATTGTTCTTTAAAGAATAAGGATCAACAACCAAACATTAGGCCTACTGACTCTGCACTTTTGTTAAATATGGCAAAACAAATGTTGACATTATAGGCCTAGCCGACATCAAATGCAGTATTTAATTTCACCTTATTATAGTGGCGCTGGACCTTACTACAGCCCTTTGAGGCGCGTAAAGAGAAAACCGCTTAAATGGAGGGTAGAATGCGCGTAGGGTTCATTTACATGCGACACTCCTTAATTTTGGGGTTGCTCCTCCCGAAGCGCGTAACTGACTGATTTCCGCGTAAATGACAGACTTAAGTCAACAGTAGAATCCGCGTGAGCGCAGTTGCGCGCTTTTTTTTACTTACGCGCCCTTACGCGCAGGGGAGAATCGGCCCCACTGTGAACACAGATATATTTGAAAATGGTCTCTTCTTTCCTCAAAAGTGGTTAGTTAAGTATCAGACCAAATGGTAAATACTGGTAGGCCTAAGTTAGACTAGTTTGGTTTATACCACTTCGGTTTATACCACTCACTGCTGCTCAGTGTCACCATGGAACATCCCCTGACAAGTTATTTGTATAAATTCGTAAAAAATGACAAACTGCCGTTGCTAATTCCAAACTGGAGGTTGCTATCATAGACATCCTATACATCCTATCCTATCCTATACATCCTATACGTCGTTTTCAATGGGAGCCGTTGAAGCACGATTTTGAGATTTTTAATTGGTCACCAGGCAACTGCGCAAGCGCGGGGTGACGTACGGTCACATCGGCCAGCGAACCCAAATACTATAAATTGAGTGGTAGATGCTCAATCACAAATCATACAGCGTACGATAATTTTCTTAATAAGTATTCTTCTACCGTTATAGCTGCAATCACTTAGTGGAATGGGAGGCTAATATTGTACGTGGGGACTTGATTCTTCGTCAACTAACTTGTGACTAGCATGTCAAGGGAGCTAGCTAGTTAGCATGTAAACTACAAGCTATAGCGTGTAGCTTAGCTTAGCCATCTTTCTCAATTCACTTGCATCGAATAGTAAAATACATAAAGATAGCGATTCTGCTTACAAACAAATACCACGTTCTAAGCTTATTTTTCGAGAAATAGTGATGTAAATGTTTCCCCAACATGAATAGAAAAGTAAACGGGCATGTCTGTGGCTACAGCTTGTTATCCAACCAGTACAGTAAATTTTCTCCTGTGCGACAGAAACTCACTAGCCGTCGCATGATTTATGGCGTCATTTTTAGCATAATTTCAGACAAACGTGCCTTACAAGGCAATAACATGACAGATTTCCGATCGAAGCAAATATGTTTTGCTGTGTCCTCTCCGGTTTACAACAATGCCAATATCAAGGTACGGATGGCTTCTCATGGAAAGTTGTTTGATTTCAAGTGACGCTAAAATGAATAGAAGTCAACGGAATGCTAAATGCTATTGGGCCCTTTCCGAGTTGAGATTTGCCCATGGGTGCTTCAACTTCCGGATATATTCCTACCCCCTTGGGCAGAGCCTGCCCTAGCCTTCGAAAGGCAAGCAAGCTTATGTCGGGAGGCTTGCTTGTGCGTTCCCACGGCAACCAGGCTCGTTTGCTTTGTGTAGTTCAACGTTGTGAATCGCTGTTTGCGTAAACCTTAATGGCAGGATAACGTTTGGGTTTTTGATCGGTTTTGACCTTAAATGAGACGTACATTTACTTTTAACAATTGAAATTGCAACCTATTTTTATTGGTTGTGACTTGAGTGTGAGCTTCGAAGAATATTTTTTAAAATATGTGTCTTTTATTTAATGAAATTTACTAAGGGTAGGCACTGCCTACCCTGACCGCACGTCATTGATACATACACATAATAAGGTCGGAAAGCAGTGACTACTTCATAGGTATAAAGAAAGTTAATAACCGGCATCACAATGTGAAATTGAACAAAGCCGTGGTATAATATAATATTATACAATAGTTAGATCCGATCGAATTATTTATGTATTGATCACAATGGACGAGACGCGTTCTATGCGTCACTAGGAGTGAGGGTATTCCCCGGCATACTATGGATGACACTTCACATCTAATAATCACTCCACGGCCAAAGATACAATTTAAGCCTGCGGCTTCGTGCCTGCGGCGAATCACACCCGTGAGGGTATTCCACAACAACCTCACTCCCACTCGTGTTATATTGCTTAAATATTCTATTAGAATATAATAGAATAGAATATAAGTTCGGAGCGTGCCATGACAGTTCTTCTTGATTAAAGGTATCTTTAAACTGCAGGTGCACCTCATAAAGTGTGCATTTACAATGTAAAAAACAAGGTTATTCTTCTTGCGAGAGCACTGTCTACTACACTTGTTGGCAAAGCACGAGCACTTGACAGCATGTGGTGCAGGTGTAACTTGGGACAGAAAAGCAGCCCATTGTTCATCATCAAGTTGCCATCCCAGAGACAGAGCGTGTGGAATGTTTGGGGTTGCCACTAAGGTCTTGGAAACCCAAACATTGGCTTGCCAGTGTGCTCTGAGAATATGTTCGTGGACAGCTCCTAGAGTGGCATATCATTTTTTGACACCCAGATGGTGTCGAGTGTCTGAAGTGTTGAACCTATTCCACCGCAGGGTTTTAACGGGTTCATACCCAGATTTAAAAAAGCTGACACACAAACTACTCACATCCAGCCAAGACTTCAAATGATGGATATGGCTCTACACCAAGCCTATAATGGGCACTGATGACTATTTCATCTAGCCTGGTAAACCGCTCCTCGTACTTCATTTCATTTCGTGCAGAGGGTCTAGACCGGAATCTCTTGAGGTACATTTGCGATGTTCCAGAAACATCGATCCAATCAGCGAACAGAGGGTGTGTTCGTTAGCTGTGACGTTGACCCTGTGTGCTGAATTGTAGTGCGTAGGTAGGCTAATTGCATACGTGACGACCAGGCATTAGCGATTGGGTAAAGGCAAAGGCACTTTTTAAAGCAGAGTCCACACCTCCAGCAAAGTCCACACCTCCAGCAAATCGTTTCTGACGGTCAACAAAATGAAATGAAGTACGAGGGGCTGGTTTGCCAGGCTATATTTCATCTGCCTCCATAAACCAGTGTACACTCAGGGCTGAGGGTTGCCAGCGCTTTTTTCAAGAGATTTCATTGACAACGGAGCATAAAGGCCGCATGGAGAAAAGGGGTCACCACCAGTGTTTTTTTTTTTTGTACTCCACTGCAATGTCACCGTAACCTTTTTTTCAGACAGCAAATCAGCTAAAGGATGGTCATCACCCTGATAAGGACGAACTTGGAAGAGAAACTGGTCTTGAACATCTCATCTTCATGAAAACCCTGCTGCGGTGTGCTATCAGTCATGTCTTTTCTGCTAGAATAAAGCGCTACATATGGACACCAACCCTAAATAGTTTGGAGTTTTTTTCGTGATAATGACACTTCCATAGAATGCTCACTACCGGTCAAAGGTTTTATAACAACCCAATTTTTCCTTCTTTTTTTTTTTGTAAAACATCAAACAGTTCAGGTCGAATGAAAAGCTTGATGTGGCAAGTGGTGAAATGCCCAAGGCCAAAAAAATAGCTAAACTGACAAGTAATGTACATCTATAGAATGATGCAAAAATGCCCGTTTTAAGGTGTAAGAGAGGATGAAGCTAAAGCTTTTCTGCAGCAATGGACTTGGTCATACCGATTCACACAGGTGTCAAGACTTGATTACTTACAAGCCCCTCTTTCAGTAAAAAAGCAGTGTTGGAATACACTATGGTACAATACCCTCATTAGCACCATTTGAATAGTATTGTATGGCAGAAAGTGGCGTGTTGCTACAACAATTGTGAAAGAGGGCAATTAACAATGAACAAGAGGAAGACCATCATGAGATTTGTCCTACAGAGAAATTGCAGAGAAAATCAAGATGTGTTAATCAGCAAGTACAGTCTCATTTACCATCAAAAACACATTTAGAAACTGGGTAAGAATAACTGATAGGAGAAGGTCTTGGAAACCCAAAGCCACAACAGAATCAGAAGACAAGTTTGTGAGAATCAACAGATTCCTTTATAAGTGGCTCGCAGGACAATAGATTTAGACACAGCTAATAGAATCACAAGGAAGTTGCTATAAAGAGACGACTTTTAAGTCGCAGGTCTGACATGTCAAATACAGATATTGCTAAGATGTCAGAATAAGACAAAAAGGCCATGAAACAGCCAGTAGACTAGTGAAGACTGCAAAAAGGTGGCAGATGAATCAAAATTTGAAATCTTTGGTTCAGCACACAGGATTTTTATGCTGTCAAGTAGACAAAAAGAAGGTTCCTTAGTGTGTTGTATCAACTGTCAAACATGAAGGAGGAAGACTGATAGTCTGGGGCTGTTTTGCTAGGGTTAAAAACTTAGAAACACGGTGGGTCCAGCACATTCTCCAGACTTGAAGCCCATTGAGCTTTTTTTGGAATAATCTGTACAGAACAGTGAAAGCAAATACTATTCAATTAATTATTAAATAAATAAATATAATCATTAGCAAATTATAGAAACATGCTGGTATTCGCCGTCTTGAATTTAGGGCTTATCCACCCCACAAAAAAAATGCAAGCAGGTAGTTTTGAGGACCATGGGGTGTGTAGAAGTGAAAAAAATTAAATTGCAAACATTTATATGATGTCACGGTGTCGCTCTGGGCTTGGGATTTTTTGTGTGTATTTTTCGTTGTTACCCACCTGTTAGTCAATTAGGTTCACTCTACCGTGTTGTACTGTTCCTGCCCCGCGTTGTCTGCTTATTCACTGCACCTGTACTTCCTTGTTTAGACCCTCATTAGATTATCTCTCTCACTCACCCTCCTCGCTTCACGATCGCTGTAATCATCCGTCTCACATGCACTTCCTGGTTACGACAATCACGAGTTTATTCAATCATTCTACTCACCTGCACTCCTCGTTCACGCTTGTTTAGTTCCCGGGGTTTCCACTACTTATACTCGCCTCTCTCACTCCTTGTCAGTCCGTCTGCGAACCACGGTGTATTCCCTCGGCAAGCTATTTTTGACTCCTGACTTCTCTGCGTCTGTTTGGCTGTGTATTCCCGGTGTTGCTCGTCTCCTGTCTGTTCCTGTTTGTTTCCCCTGTTCGTCAGTCTACTGCTCCAGTTCTCCGTTGCCGACTACTGCCTGCCCGACTCTGCTGACTCCTCTGCCCCTGGCTTCGACCTCGGTCCGTCCCTGGCTCTCCCTGGTTCTCCAGCCCTCCGGTACCGACTACTGCCTTCCCGACTCTGCTGACTCCTCTGCCCCTGGCTTCGACCTAGGTCTGCCCCTGGTTCCCCCTGGTTCTCCAGCCCTCTGTTGCCGACTCCTGCCCGCCTGACTCCCCTGCCCTTGGCTTCGACTCCGGTCCGTCCCTGGTTCTCCCTGGCTCTCCAACTCACTGGTATCGACTCCTGATTGTCCTTAATAAAGAGTCTATTGTGAACTGTTACTATTGGGTCTGTATCCGTCTGTCTGATTCCCGTGACATATGAAATGTTCCTAAACCTCATTTTGCTACATATCAGTGTATACCAACGACTGCCAAGACTTGTCAAGATGCTCATAATGAAATGGTTTTGGGTAATGGATTGTGTGTGTGTGTGTGTGCGCAAACCTCACAGCCCAGGATGGTGTTGGTCGAGTATTGGCTGCCTAGTAGGACAATTGTCACTTTAGATAGGAAGCTGCTTCTGGCAAAACAGATAGACATGGCAATAGTATGAGCTTTCATCCAAGGTACAGTCAGTCAGAACAGATTAATACGGTATTTGCATTTACATTTATTGCATTTGCATTTATTAAATGTGTTTATACATAATTTTTCATACAGGTACATGTATTGCAGAGGCCCTAATTAGTTATCTATTCCTCCAGTCTGCTGGTAAAAACTGTTACGATAATAGAAGTAATAAAGCAAATTGTCATGTTGTGTAGCTGAAGTTTACATTTGAATTAATCACTCACGCTTTTTTGCTTTTTAATAACAAAAGACAATAATTCACACCGAGAACAGTATATTTTACCTCATAAAAAGTATACATTATAATGATACATGAATCATTGCTGTCCACCAACCTAAGAAGTGTGTAAAATAATAAGGAACTTACCATTTAGGGACGAGGTGTTTCCACCATGTGTGTCCTTCAATGGCATACTACTGGCCTTGGATTTCATCATGGCTGCATAGAAGGAGAGGTATTCATGCTTTTATGAGCGCAGAAGTTTGTTCTGCTAAATCTGGGCGCTAAGTCAACTTCGTTCAATTTTCTCTGAGTAAACACTTAGACACTTTTTAATCGAGCCTGGTATTGAGAGGCCTGTTTGTGTGTGTGTGTGTGTGTGTGGTACAAATCTTAATGTCAAAAACATGCCTGGCACACAAACATTGATTCAAAAGGTAAGCATATGAATAAGGATGAAGTGATGTCCACAGTCCTTCATTACTTCAGATTTAAGTTCTCAATCCATTAGTTTATTGCCCTGTGACTGGCGAGATGCTGGCTAGAATTAGTGTGGTAACTATGCTCTCTTACGCTAGAATTCTGATGCCACCATGTTGTTATTTGCAATATAACAAGTGCTGATGAAATGCAGATATTCTGTCTCTCTCTCTCTCTCTCTCTCTCTCTCTCTCTCTTTCTCTCTCTCTCTCACACACACACACACAAAGTCACAGAGCTTTCAATGGTAGCTAGTCAGAACTGTATTTGTCATATATGTACCAATCATATGTATAACAATGTTACTGTTGCCTGAGCCAGTCGAGCTTCTCAAACATATTTTTATAAATTCTGTAGACTCAATGGCTAACAAACAAACAATTTGGTATGTGTATCACTTTGAATGCTACAACAGACAGATCATCTGTATTTGGATTCTGTTGCCCAATGCAGTGCAATGACAGAACCATAGCAACTGATGTATGAGAGAACATACAGAGAACAGAAACAGAGAAACCTTTGTGTGGTGAGACATGTTATGTATTTAAGCCTACTATCAGTGCTTTAATTGTCAATGAAGGCTGTCTTAGTGGCAATGCATTTATAGGATAGAGAAGACATCGTAGCTTTTACTGTTCAGTATGGTCAAATTCAATATTAAAAAGATACTGCCATTTGTCACATATTTTCAATTTTATAATACATTGTATAAAATAAAGTAATCCAGTACTCATAAGTACTCTTAACTTCACTAAATCATTTGGACATACAGTATGTTGACCCTGGGGCTCGGAGGCTTGTTTTTCTTTTGTTTGTTTCTTGTTTCTTTTTTATTTTTTGGTGGTAGGAGACCTTTATTATTCAGTCATGTTGCTGGCCAACTGCCTGGACAGGAAAGGCACTGCTAACAGAGGAGGGGGATTGCGTCATCATCTATCTGCTACATACCATTCTGCCTTGAGATCTCATCCCAGGAAGTTTGACTGCTCTTCACCATCAGAGCAGTTCTCATTCTCTGGATCAGGTGAACACATCACTCTACTGTAACTTCAATTTACACCGTGACAGGTGACTCATGTGACCCTTTGTCATGGAATGGGGGGTGTGGTCTACAGCACCACCTCCAGTGATCCAGAGATAGCTCCTGAGACAGGATGCTATCTGCTGTTGTTTGTGTCCCCAGCATGGTAGAAGGCTCTTGCAATGCAAGAGGACAGAACACTTTTCAGTTCCTTACAGACATGGGGAGTGAAGTATCAGCAAGGTGTCGATGTGGCATTGACACTGCTGCTGTGAGTGTGTGTGTGTGTGTGTGTGTGAGTGCGTGAGTGTGTTTGTGTGTGTGTGTGTATGTGTGTGTGCGTATGTGTGTGTGTGTGTGAGTGCATGAGTGTGTTAGTGCCACGAAGGGATTAAGCACGCAGACCTGCTTAATCTTTAGATTAAACACATTCTCAGGATGTAGGCACACCCAGGCCAGCCAGTGCCAACAAGTAGCTGGGTGCTGCATTTAAAAAAACACCAAAGAAAATTCAAAAAGAAGGAAAATGCTGTTCAGTTTTGGATTTGTTATTTTGTTATTTTAAGTGTTATCATTATGCTGATATTTGAAGATGAAAGCATGTATTTGTAAGGATGTAAAGCAAAGTAGTTTAATTAATATTCTCCCTACCTCATCTTTCTGCACTGTAAAAAGTGATGCATAGACAAATAAAAACCATACTTGACACTGTTCATGATTATTCAAAATAAATGCAAGTTAAACCAAGATATTATTTTATTTCTTACATGCAGCGTGTTGCATTCATTTATTTAAGTTAATTGTTTACTTCTTACAGTGTACAAACCTCTTTGATTTGGTTCCATTGCTGCTCTTTTATCCCATGCACTTCACAAATCTGCCATTAATCTTTGAAACACCACTATGCTTGCTTACCGATATGTCCTTTATATGATACCAAAACTGTCTTTTGACAGTAAGAAGGGACTGATTACCACCCACCGCCTGGCCATTTTCCGGCACGGGGCACTTATCCTACACCAGGGGGGAGAGCATTGACACTGCATCAGATAGTTTAGCTTCTTGTTAATCTCCACCGTTTTGACCCCATAGAGCTAAACTGATCTGAGAAGCGCACATCAAAGAGACTTCAGCCACGTCCACTGGGATTCCTTTTGCCCTGCAAGCAGCCACATTTACAGCATCAAAGAACTGTAAACAAAGTCACACTTTCCAACTGACTGAGCCACTGAACTACGTGTGTGGACTGTGGAACTGCCAATTCACGGTCAACAAAGCAGACTTCATCCCTGCCTACGCCAACAGTTTATCGCTGGATCTGCTGGCCCTCACCGAAACCTGGCTGAAACCGGAAAACACTGCGACACTGGCTGCACTTTTCGCAACTCACTCCTTCTCCCATGCCCCCCGCCTTTCAAAGCGAGGTGGAGGAACTGGTGTCCTAGTTAACACCAAATAGAACTATGCTCCCTTACTGCCTGACAATATCCACTCAAACTCATTCGAATACCACGCCATCAAGGTAACAGCTCCAATTAAAATCTCGGTGGTTGTCATCTACCGTCCTCCAGGACCTCTGGGTGACTTTGTGACTGAGCTAGACACACTATTGTCCTCCATCCCTGATCTCGACTTCCCGCTACTAGTCCTCTGTGATTTCAACATCCACCTTGACAAGGTATGTGCTACAGACTTTTTATCCCTCATGAACTCACTTGACCTATAGCTGGTTAGCAACCCTCCGACTCACAAAAATGGTAATCAACTGGACTTAATTCTGACTAAAAACTGCAAGGCTGATGACGTGATGGTCACACCATTACATACATCAGACCACTTCCGTCACAATCTTCGCAACTTGTCTACTACTGACTTTGAATCTGTTGTTGCCCCTGCCTTACCCCCTCCCAAAACCTTCTCTCCACTAGAGGTCGATGCTGCCACAGAATCCCTCTGATCCACACTGACCTCCTGCCTGGATACCCTGTGTCCCCTTTCCACCAAACTCGCACGCTCTACCCAGCCCCGCCTGTGGCTGACTGATACCATCCGCTCCTTGCGCACCACCCTCAGAGCTGCGGAACGAAAATGGCACAAATCCAGCGATCCGACCGACCTAGAGACCTTCCAATCTCGTCTAGCGTCATTCTCCTCTTCTGTTACGACTGCTAAAACGGCTTACTACAACAATAAAATCAGCAACACCACTGACACGCGGAAACTCTTCTGTGCCTTCAAATCGCTGCTCAACCCCCCTCCCCCGCCTCCTGCTACCAATCTAACTGCTAATATTTTTGCAATTTTCTGTAATATTTTTACAGAAAAAGTAGCGGCTATCAGTAATCAATTCTGTGATCCACCCGGCCTCAACCTGCTACCTCCTCCGGTCTAAGATGCAACACTCTCCTCATTCACCCCTCTCTCCGAAAGCGATGTCTTCAAACTCATCACTTGCAGCCGTCCTACTACCTGCCCTGTCCCCTCGAATCTGCTACAAGCCATCACCCCAACAGTAGTCCCATCGCTTCGCTATCATCAGGTATAGTTCCACCCGCCTTCAAACAGGCTAGGGTCACACCACTGCTCAGACCACACTCAACCCCGCCCAGGTGGAGAACTATCGGCCATTCTCACTGCTTCCCTTCTTTTCGAAAGCCATCGAGAGGGCGGCCTCTAAACAGGTTGTTAATTTCCTCACCCAGAACGACCTACTAGACCCGAAGCAGTCTGGCTTTAGAAGCAGCCACTCCACTGAAACAGCACTGCTTTCCGTCACAGAAGCCCTAAGAGTAGCCAGAACTGAAGGACAATCATCAGTACTTATCCTACTCGACTTATCAGCGGCCTTCGATACAGTTAACCACAGCATACTGCTAACTACACTCTCAAACATAGGCATCACAGGCATAGCACACTCCTGGTTTAAATCCTACCTCACTGGACGCTCCTTTGAAGTGTCATGGGAAGGACAACTGTCATCAACTCACACCCTCTCCACAGGGGTGCCCCAAGGGTCGGTGCTGGGCCCCTTTCTCTTCGCCATCTACACCACCTCGCTGGGCCGTGTCATCCGCTCACACGGCTTCTCCTACCATTGCTATGCTGATGATACACAGCTTTACCTGTCGTTCCGACCACATGACAACACGGTCTCCGCACGCATCTCTGCCTGTCTCTCTGCACTCTCCGCATGGATGAAGGGAACACCACCTCCAGCTCAATCTGTCTAAGACCAAACTCCTGGTGATCCCAGCCCAGGAGTCAATCCACCATGATATCAGCCTGAATATGAACACTGTCACGATTGCTCCAAACAAGGTTGCTAAAAACCTCGGCGTCATGATTGATGACTGGCTATCTTTTTCTGACCACATTGCCTCCATAGCGCGGTCATGCCGTTATGCGCTGAGAAAAATCAGACCGTACTTGACCCAATATGCTACTCAGCTCCTGGTACAGGCTATGGTCATCTATCGCCTCAACTATTGCAACGCCCTCCTGGTTGGCCTTCCTGCTTGTGCAATCAAACCATTGCAAATGGTCCAGAATGCAGCAGCATGACTGGTTTTCAATCAACCCGAAAGGGACGCATGTCACTCCATTTTTCATCAACCTGCACTGGCTCCCGGTGGTTGCCAGAATTCAACACAAAGCTCTGACTCTAGCCTACAAACTCACTTCCGGATCTGCCCCCACCTATCTCAACGTCATACTAAATGCTTACATCCCATCCAGAGCACTGCGATCCTCTAATATGAACCGCCTGGCCGTACCCTCTCCTAAGACAAAGCGAGCTCACTCCAAGCTTTTCTCGGTTGTTGTCCCTCAGTGGTGGAACAACCTACCAGTCGCTACAAGAGCAGCAATATCCCTCTCGACCTTCAAAAAGCTTGTGAAGACCCTTCTCTTCCGAGACTGCTTTTCTTCCTAACAAAACTAATTTCTACTAACCATCTCTTTACATAGGTACCTTTGATGTTCTCTACACATCTGTTAGCTATTAAGTCCTCCTTTTGTAAGTCGCTTTGGATAAGTGTAATGTAATGTAATGTGTGTGTGTCTATGTGTGTCTGTGTGTGTGTGCGAATGCACACGTTTGAGCTTGTATGTGTGTGTGCGTGTTAGTATATACACATGTGTGTGAGTGTGTCTGTGTGTGTCCATGTGTGTTTGGTGGGGGATGCTGGGAGTTGCTTTTCAAGTTGAAGTCAGACTCTACCCTTTCAAAGCAGGGGGCTTGTTACTGGCATTTTACACAGCAGTTTATATATTTTTTTAACATATTTTTGGGCTTTTTGTGCCTTTATTGGATAGGATAGTGAAGAATGGGACAGGAAATGAGTGGGAGAGAGAGAGATGGGGTAGGGTTGGGAAATGACCCAGATCGGACTCAAACCTGGGTCCCCATGGGCACTTTGCCCGTTCATGGTACGGGTGCTCTACCAACTGCGCCACAGCACCCCCCACAGCAGTTTATCTTCAAATAAAAAGCCACCATTAGATATTGAACTCACACACATACACATACACACAGTTTAGTCTATCATATACTCCCTAACAGCCCGCAATCTATGGCCTCTCAGAGCATTAGGTCACTTATTCAAGGTGGTTTACGCTCCGAGTGACAGAAGCTTTTATTATAGTGCAGGAGTGATTTATAAATTACCCATATTTTCTAAACCTTGACCTGCAGGAGGCAATGCGGCCCTGTGATTTAAAATGCTGACTGTCCTGTCCACTCCTCTGACGTAGTGCATGTCCTATCACTGTGAACACTTTTTTCACCTGAGAGGCCATCTTCATTGGTCCTGTACTTTTTTTTCTTTCTTTTTGACTGGAGAGACACCCACCAAAATCTTATCTGTGGAACTTATCTCAGTGCAGATTTCAGTAGAATATGCTGGAAACCTGAAACTACAGCATCTTACTCTAGACATGGCCTTTACTGCCTCATTTTCTCAAAAACGTGGTGGGTCATAATGATAGGACACATTTTAAGTGCTAGTATGTGGATTATAAAAATGACATAAAGTGACAAGTCAGCATTTATTACATAGCTGATATACACGAGTTCAACACATTACCAAAAATGTATCTAGTATCTGTATCTGTTTTTTTTTTTGTCATGTGTAAGCTTTGGCAACATTTCTTTTCTAAATCATGCCAATAAAGCTCCTTTGAATATTGTGATATTCACAAAGCCTCCACCTGAATCCCCTTTACTGACTTCTTCCAGATCTTTCCATGGGGAAACTATTCCTACACCCAAGTTGCTCACAACATAGCAAAGCCTGAGTAAGCAAATGTAGGTCATCTTTGTCAATATGTTCCAGTATGTTTTGCATATGTGCCTCCCCCTTTTCAGGGAAAGTTGACTTCAACTGGAGGCTGATCCCTCACATAGGACGTGTGGGGCTCCGCAACAGAAGAACTGGGGCAGGGAATGTGTGTGGCGTGATGGTCTGTGCACTGTGTTGTTTACCTGACTGCAGATGCTTCCCCACTTCACGTGGGTTCACATGAAGAGAAGGAAACTCCCTGGAGGAACAGAGAGAGAGAGAGAGAGAGAGAGAGATCTGCCATGCACACACAAATACACACAACTAATGTACACACAGACACACACATGTATACAAATGCTTCCCAGCTCTCCCTCTCTAAAAGCCTCTAGAGCCTTTTTCTTATTGCATCTGTCTGGGGAGGATCTGTTTTTCTGCACATGCACCCCCAATTCAATTTTAATTTGCATTTCATTGTTATGGCAAATTATACATTATATTGCCAAAGCATAGACAGGAACTATTCTCTCTCTCTCTCTCTCTCTCTCTTTCTCTCTCTCTAACACACACACACACACACACACACACACACACACACACACACACACACACACACACACACACACACACACACACACACACACACACATACACACATACACATCATTACAGTATAGTATTACATGTGCATTTCACTAGTCACTGTACTCCTGGGCTAAGCCCCACATGACCACACACACTTAACCCAGCACCTAAATCTCATCCAGGAGGGCACACTATGAGGAATAATGGCCACGCTCGGCATAAGCAGCTACTGCACATCTATTACACTGACTTAAGTGATCTGCTAATCTGGATCACTTGTTCAATACCCTGCTCGCATGGAGTGCTAGCCAAGGTCTGCTGCCTGGCCAGACCAGAGCCGGGATGATATGCACTAACTGTCTCCGGGCCATGAGCGCAGCTATACTTCAAACAGAGAAATGTTTAGTGCTGGTGTAAATTATATAATGAGTTGAGATGAGAAAATGGTCATTGTCAATCAGGGATAGTTTTGTCATATGCTGAGCTGTTCTTATAAATGTTCTCTTAAGCAGGCCTACATGGGCTCACATCTTGAAATTCTTGTTTTTATCTGACTTTTGTAATGTCATTATTAAAAACATTATTGATGGCATTAGAATAACATTGATTTAAAAGGAGAATCTTGTACAGAGCTATAGTGTTTCAGAAAATGACAGAAATTCATGTGTATTCACATTGAGAAACTAAGATTCTCCGTTTTCCTGGGGTAATTACAGACCACACCTGCACCCAGCATGAGGGCTATGAACCAAATGAACCAAATTAAAACAGTTGACAACAACTGTCCTTGTTGGCACAATTACCTTCAATTACCTCTTTTCTCAATTACCTGTTTCTTCTCCTTTACTACATCTCCCTCTACATGCCATTATCTTGTGTTCCCTGTAGAGGGCGCTCTCTACCCTGCGATCATCTGAGCTTCCACAGCCTCTCCCACATGCCATGCAATCACGACTAAGCTGTTGTGTGGGCCTCGTTGAGGGTCTTGGAAATTGATTTAGCACCTCTGTACTTGCCTATGATATGAACTGCGTTCATATTCACGATTGTTGTCAGAGAAAGCGGATTTTGTGGCTTTATCTGCTTTACAAGAGTAAGCAGCAAGCGCATCCTCTGAAGAATCCTGACCTGGATCACAGCCAGAGGGCCTATGATTCGAAGCTCCAGTGTGTCGAGTTGTAACAAAAGCAGGCAATTATCCCCATCCCAGTTGCTCTTTAATTAATTTTCTGCTTTCTTTATTCTGTTTGCCTGAAATAGAACTAAATATACGACTAACAGCACACCCGCTCATTATCACAATGAGCATTTTGCAACTTCTTTTCTGAGATAAGAACCTTGAGAGAATCATGGATTTATGGGCTTATATGACATGTCTACAGATGGACCTTTCTTATAAGAGAACCTCTGTTCAGCTGAGAAAATATATAATGTAATGTCAAAGTTGCATGTTCATGTAGGACATCAGGATCTGTACAGTAGGTAGCTATGGCATCACGAGTGGTGATGTAATTGCTGTATCGTGACACAGTGATAAAATGTAAAGGTCAGAAACTACCAGTGGTGGATTCCAGCAGCATAGAGCCATCAAGTGTGCATCCAGCTCCCTCACAGTACCTCCTGGCTTATAGATGGTTCTATAAATGGGTGTTTTGCTCCTGGTGTGCTGTGCCATTTATGAATGGGGCACAGTTGCTGCTTCTGTGCTTGGGATCTAACGGAAGTAGAAAATGGAGTAGC
This sequence comes from Coilia nasus, assembly GCA_027475355.1. Lineage (NCBI taxonomy): Eukaryota > Metazoa > Chordata > Actinopteri > Clupeiformes > Engraulidae > Coilia > Coilia nasus. The sequence goes on along the minus strand of CM050220.1, from coordinate 32,692,416 downwards.
CTAGCGTACACACATAGACACACACACGCACACACATACACACACTTCTCCACCACACAAGCTGTGCATTAGCTCAAAGCTGTGTGCCATCTCGGAACTAAATTGCAACGAGAGCTTCTTCTACCAAAGCCAGAAAACCTTTTCAAAACAGGCCACATGTATTATTTAAACCCAGTGGCCAAAGTGAGATTGCAGAGAGCTGAGAACTATGCCATATTTTGTCATGCCTCAAAGGGATAGTGACAAAAACAACCCAGAGAGTGTACCTGCCCACTGTGTCAAGAGGTGGTTTTACCAAGCAGAGTGTGGACAGAAAATGGGTGTTACATACATTATTAATAGACATATGACCGCAAGGATCCAATGAATCACTACAGATGAAACCCTTGGAACAGAATAAGGGTGTATGCATGACTCCATCTAGCTTTGCCCCTGTCTTAGTGTACACTAACCATGGCACTTATGGTAAAAGAGTATGGTACGGAGTACGGTATTCTGGTTAAAATCCCAACCTGTCTTGTTTACTCTGCTCCCCTTAACATGCTTTGTTATAATTGAGTCATTGAGTCATTTCCTCACTCTCCACTTCAAGATGGTGTGTGGTGAACATCCTGTACATCACCCCAGTGGGGGCTACATGCTGATAGTTAGGGAGATCACCCTTCATTGTAAAGGGCTTTGGGTGTCTTGAAAATCACTAAATGCAATGTATTGTTGTTGTTGTTGTTGCTCGAGACTTCAACAAAAACAAAGACACATGATGTTTTGTTTTTGCCAACAGCATCAAGTGTAAGAGGCCTTGCAGCACAAAAAAACACCAGGCAGCTTTCCCCCAGAGACCCCATAACAAGTTTAAGCCAATTAACTGGAGATGTGCTGCTTTGACTACTCGGAATGGCCTCTGTTGGGGTAGATTTGAATGTGTTATTCTGATAACCCTGCAAAGCTTTCTGCTGTAATTAGAAATAACATTTGTATTATAGTTCTGTGCGTTTTTCTCCCCTTTGCATTCATTGTTTGTTATCCCCACTGCGAAGGACACAGCTTATTTTTGTTCTGTGCATCATAGTTGTGTGTGTGTGTGTGTGTGTGTGTGTGTGTGTGTGTGTGTGTGTGTGTGTGTGTGTGTGTGTGTGTGTGTGTGTGTGTGTGTGTGTGTGTGTGTGTGTGTGTGTGTGTCTGATGGTGACTATAGCAATTGAACTATTTCTTTGTAAAGTGCACCTGTGTACAAGTGGTTTTGTGATAAGCAATAAAAATGTTTTCAGTGCTTTGTTAAAATATGTGTGAAATTTGTTCAAATATGTGTGAAATTTGTTGTGAGTGTCATTTGTGTATAGAGTGTGAAGTGTGTCTGCAACTCCAAACAATGCTTGTAGATTTGGAGGAAGAGTGTTTAGTGGCTGAATTTTAAAAGGCCACAGTCAATTTATGAAAGAAAGAAAGAAAGAGAGAAAGAAAGAAAGAAAGAAAGAAAGAAAGAAAGAAAGAAAGAAAGAAAGAAAGAAAGAAAGAAAGAAAGAAAGAAAGAAAGAAAGAAAGAAAGAAAGAAAGAAAGAAAGAAAGAAAGAAAGAAAGAAAGAAAGAAAGAAAGAAAGAAAGAAAGAAAGAAAGTCAAAGTTTATTGCATTGAGATGATCCATTACATGTAAATAAGACATCAGGTCCACTTGGAAAAGCGCTCCTGATTTTTAGTTGTAGCGGTGCCAGAAAGAGGTTCAGACATGATTAATTCCCATGCTGACCAGATCACACTATTACTACAATTAAGACAAATCTGCTTTGGACTCTCATTGCTCAGGGGCTGTGATTAATATAGGCTGTATATAATAAGGGATACTGAGAGTCACAGTGCATCCTCTTAATACTGCTCCCCAAATATGTGTGCTGTACCTTTTAATGCTGCATTAGTTATCATGCATCTATGTGTATTTATGTATGTTTTTAGAACTTTTTTGACTCAAAGGAGCATGACAAATTTTGCTCAAGACCCTTGGGAATGATTGGATAAAGTTCAGGGGAAGATCATCTAATATTTTTTGGAGAGGGGAACAGATGGATGGTAATATATTGTAATATTACTCATAATACTTCAGCAGCTGTCATTACGGGGAACACCAAAATAGTGTGGACAACATGTTGCTTAGTAACAGTAGCAATTTAATTTACAGCTCAGATAATGTTTAATGATGAGACAGTATTCTAGTTACAGGTTTTTATCATTCTTTACAAGAACTTTATTAGAATGAGCTAGTAAGTACACACTGAAATTGTGACTGAACTGAGACAGTTATCAGTGTATTTATAATATGCTGACCTGTTTTAAGGACTTCAGCCATAAGTAATTTTTACTGATTTCTGCATTCCTCATTGTCACAACTATGTAGTGTTTATGCTTGAAGCTCAGCAGAGACACACTTATAGCACTTCCTGTTTTGAAAATTTTCACTGTCAACAATCTGTCAGATGTGTTTCTCTGTGTCCCATTCCACCCCTCCCCCACCACGCCACCAAACATTTTGACTTGTAAATACAGTCACAGCAAGGCAACTCAAATGTCATAATTTCGATATGTGTGGCTCCAAGTGAAGCGCTGATTGCGTTATAGTGTTCTTTGCATAAATGTCCCAGAGGGCAACTCTCTCGCAGTGTCGCAGTCCCTTCATGACAAACCAGGCAATGCACATGGCCCCAGAGAACAGTCGCCTATATCTCCTCAAGTTATGGAAGCATCCAGAACTCTGCTGGAGAGAGGAGGGGAAATTTACTTGAAAAAAAAAAACATATGACACCACATATGAATGTATCATGATGGTGAGATTCATATTTTATGAAACATGAATATTTACAATCAACTGAAAAAAATGCTTAACTCATGCCATTTTTCAAGTGTGTGAACACTACCCTTTATTGAAGTAATGCTAAGAAGGAGCATGATTATGTATTTCATCGCCATCCTGCTAACTGCAAAGGCCACAGTATTATGGTGTATGCCTCTGTTACAGCACACCTTTTCCACAGGTTCTGTGTTCCACTATTTTTTTTTCCAAGCAAGCTGCGATCTTGTCTGACAAAGACTGCACTGTGTGTATCATCATCTTCTTTGGGCTCTCCGATGGGCCCTGTCTCGTCTTCTTGGTCTGTGTGGTCTGATGTGTAATTGATTTAACCCCAGAGGATTTCATGAGGAGACAGTAAACATTTGGAACAATTTTTTCAATGTCACCCTTTTTTTCTATTTAATTTACAGCCACCTACTGATCCATCCTGTTTTTGTCTGTGACTACAAACTGCCCCAAGTCCACAGTTTTATTGCTTTCTTCGCACTGTGGACCACTGCCATGGTTTATGATGTTGTATTTTACTAGGAGGTCAGTTCTTTTCTTTTCCACTGGTATGGCAGGTGAGTTTTGTTTTATGCTTTAATTTTGAATATGCTCCCCGTGTCAGTGGCGCTACGAATGGCTCCGCAAAGTGCTGTAGATAATCAAAGGAGGAGTGCCAAAAACATCCATCATTACTTTTAACTCACTGGAGAGAGGGCGAGAGCTGAAAAGAGTTATAGCCTTTAGGCACTGACCTTGAAAGCACAGAGCATCTTTTTGTCAGGCATTTTAAATCACCCTATAGATATGCACTGTGATACTTTGGCGTTGCTGCTTGACTGATACCATCAGAACCATAAAATACAAAGGAAAACACCAAATGGTTGTCTGTCTCAGGCCTGTTGCACACTGCCATACTGCCTTTGTTGCGTGTGTGTGCGATGGCTGTGGAACATCTTGATTGTCTTCAGTTTCCATAAGCAGCTCAAGCCAGGCCTTGGAGGTGCCCCTCACTACAGCAGAGTAGTGCCAGTGGTATACATATACATACACGCCTCGTGAAGCAAGTTTGTGATGTAAATTTGTCATGATTGCGACATGCATGGGCTTTTGTGTAGCTCCAAGTTACCACACGCAGGCTGGTGGTACGGAAATGACATGGTAATCTGAACTGCCATAAGAAATTCCCAGAAATTCCTCTGCAATGTTTGCCGACTGTTTTTGAAATGATAACCTGTTGGCATAGCAGGCATGCCAAGTCTCATGGAAGTTCCGGGAGTCTCCCGGATAGTAACTCTTCATGCCCGCCTATGAGATGAAATATCCCAGAATCTAGAGCAAGCAAGAACACATGAGATGCAGGGGTGTCGAATTGGGGGAAAAGTGCAATGTTGTGAAGGCTGTGTCAAATAAAAGATTATTTTCATTATTCAACACATGAATTTTAATGTATTATTGCTTTTTCACAGTTTTCAAGTTAGAAATAATTTGGAGATGCCCATACAGAGAGTTCAGAGATCATTTGTTGTCATTTCAACCCCATACAACAGTACAAAGTGAAAAAACGACGGGAAAACGACCAGGGAGACAGCACAACGTTGACACCAAACCGACATTTCCACATATTAATACAATAATGACATTAAGTCCATATTTGCAGTATAATAATAATAAAAAATAAATACATAAATAATAATAATAATAATAATAATAATAATAACAATGATAATTAATAATAATTAATAATAATAATAATAATAATAATAATAATAATAATAATAATAATAATAATAATAATAATAATAATACATTCTATTTATAAAGTGTCCCTAAGAAATCCAAGATTACTGCGTTAGACAAAACAGGCATAGACAATACAATAGAGAAAAGACCATATGGTACAAATAAGTAGAGTGTAGTTAAGTGGATGTCAATAGCAGTAGTGGCCCCAGCAAACCAGATGCATGAGAAATAGGGAAAGTAAAGGGGCCCACAGAGTCTGCTTGTTTATCGGACCCAGGCTTATGTACTACGGCTCTGATCCCACCTGATGATGTGACCCCTCTGCTTACTTATGTATTTATTTATTTATTTATTTATCACAGAAGGATACTATTCTCAAAGACATCTTGAGAATATTGACGGTTGAATCAGATAGCATGTTATCAAAGTGACATTTGGCTTGTCACTGAACTCCATCTGATCTAATGTCTACACAACTTTTAAAACTTAGGCTGACTGACTGTAAGTTGTCTGCCTCACTGTGTCAAGGATTGTAGATGTAAACAAGGTCTCACAACTATTCACCTGCTTCAGCTGGGCTCTGCCTTTCAAAGTTCATTTGTGTCTGATCCCATATCAATGAAGCAGAGCTCCCAATGGGTGCCAAGGCTGGCTACCCACCACCGCAAATCACAACATTTTGTGCCCAAGAAAAACAACTGTGCCGTTCTGTCCTCGCAGAAGACCTTGCTGGAGCGGCACCAACAAATTGCCACTATCATGGCAACCGTGGCCCCGGGATTCGTGTCGATAAGGCACCACACAGCCCAGGCTGTATCCCAGGCTCATCCCTGAGATCAGCAAACAATTGACCCTGGTGTGGTGGAACCGGCCAGCCTGCTTGCACATGTGATGAGTTTTCCCTAGCCAGGGCTGCACAGGGGTTTGAGAAAAGGACTTCTGTTTTAAGGAGTCATCTACAGAACTTTACACTGAAATCCTGCCGCTTCTGCCGTGGTTAACCATTTTCTGAGACGTAGGCCTGTGCATCTGGTTTGTCGTTATTATTGTGACTGTCTAATGCATCAAGTTCCAGTGGTATACAAGCTGAATCTATTCGACATTAGCATGAGCTGTGTATTAGCATGAACTATGTAAATTCATCTGGGTTATGTTTTTCTGTATGCTTATTGCTTTTTCTGGTGGTTTTGTGAACAGCTGTAAAGCATACAAGTATCAGATGATTGGTTTAGCATTTTAAAATACAACATTTTAGGGATGCCTGTGAGGACCACAGCACATGTGCAGCACTGTCATGTCTTTCTTTGAAATATTTCTGTTGCTTATTGTTTCACCTGCTATTTTTTCCTACTTTTCATCCTCCAACTCAACAGCTGCTAACTGCTTTGAGCTCCTCTCCAACAACAGGTGACAGTTGTGCCAGCCTCGTCTCATTTGCGCTCCTCATCCGCTGGAGCGACTCCTATGTGGGCCAATGCCAGGTAAACAAACCACTCCTGTGTGTAACTGAATACATATTTTAGCGTTTGTCCCCCTTCCACTGAAGCTTGCTGTTTACAGACTTGTTTTTCATCACTGCCCTAAATCTCTTGTCACTTGCAAGCACTGTCTCTGCGTGGTCTGCATCTCTCAGAGTAAGAGAGGGGGACATTAGTACACATCTGATTGATTATAAATAGTCTCAGCGGGGGTTCTTCTCTTAAACTGTATCTGGAACAAAAGTAAGGGAGGAAAACAGAGTTGACTTGCAAAGTTTTTTTTTCTATACTGTTATTGGGAAGAGGCATGGTTTGAGCAGAAGAGGAGCAGCCTGTGTTTCTGGAGTTTCACAACATGACAACTCAAAATGCCCATCCAAACAAAGGACACATAGACTGTCCAAGTGAACTTGTCCAAATTAAAGTGCTTCATCCTATCCCATTCCCAAGAGAATTATGTTACAGGGGAAGTTATGCACATGTGTGTATGAGTTGTCCACCTGGGCCCTACCTACAAAGTCATCTGCCCCCACCTATCTCAACGTCATAATGCTTACATCCCGTCCAGACTGCTGCGATCCTCTAATACGAACCGCCTGGCCGTACCCTCTCCAAAGACAAAGCGAGGTCACTCCAAGCTTTTCTCGGTTGTTGTCCCTGAGTGGTGGAACAACCTACCAGTCGCTACAAGAGCAGCAATATCCCTCTCGACCTTCAAAAAGCTTGTGAAGACCCTTCTCTTCCGAGACTGCTTTCCTTCCTAACAAAACTAATTTCTACTAACCATCTCTTTACATAGGTACCTTTGATGTTCTCTACACATCTGTTAGCTATTATGTCCTCCTTTTGTAAGTCGCTTTGGATAAAAGCGTCTGCTAAGTAATAATAATAATAATAATAATAACAAATCAGTTTTATTTAGCGCTTTTCATGGGACTCAAAGACGCTTTGTAAGCTAAGTGTGTGTGCTAAGTGTAATGTAATGTAATGTAACTGTAGCTGTGTACATGTTTTTTAACAGGGAAAATTAATTTTGGTTCACTTTTGAGTTTGGGCACAAAATGTTGGAAACTGTCTAATGGCTGTACTTCTGTTCTACAAGCTTTGTTGTGCATCCCAGAATACCTCAATTCCTGTAATAAAACAGTGTAAAATTACTGTTTACACATTTTCTAACCTTGAGTTCTGTCCAAGTGAACTTGCTTCATCTCATCCCCTGGACACAGTAGTCTGAACTAATCTGACAAGATACTGAATACAGGCTGACCTTTTTTATAATGACATAAAATGGGCACCAAAATTAAACTTTCAGCGTTTGTAACTAGAAGACTAACAGATAGGCTCCACACTAATATGCCATTTCATGTTTACCTCTATGTGGATGATGTGAAGGCATCAGCCATGTACATTTGTAGTCCTACAGGTATTCAGAAAACAATATATGTTGCAATTATTTTTTATATTTTTTATATTACATACAGCCAAGCAATATAACAAACTAACTTAAGAACTGAAGACAAAGTAACTATAGATGTTATGTCAGAACCACCAAAATGTCTTGCTTAGGTGAAGGTAAGCTGCAAGAATTTTTGTTTGGAGTGAGGTGTGTGGGGGGGACCACTGCTTAGGGCTCAATTACTGACAGGCATATTTTACACCTTAGCACCTTGTGAGATTGGAACGTGTCAGTGATGTGTGTCATTACTTCATGATGAGAAAGGTGGTAATTATTTTTAGACACCTGACATAGTTGTTCATCATGTCTCCTCTGCTAATTGCAATCGAGTGTCCCTTTTAACCTTGCCCCAGATCCTGTTTGTCCACATCCGACTAGATGCAGCAGCAGGCATCAGGATTTAAATTTCTCTGGGAATATTCTGGAAGGTGGGATCAACAGCTGGGCCAGTGGGCTGGGATCACCTTTAATACTGAGTCTGGAGGCTCAGGTGTGAAGATGGCATATGGCTGGCTAATTGATCATTTTTCATTCTCTCTCTGTGCGTTATTGACATATGGGATTGGGTCGTGGGGAGATAATGCGATAGCAGTGAGTGCCCAAGGGAACTAAGGGGGAGATTAAATCAGAGTGGACATTGCTGCAGCACAGACGTCCTAATAGCTCGGCATCAGTCAGCCCCTCATCAGGCCTGTCAAGCTAAAACACAAGGCTCACCCCAAGTCAGGAGGCTGTCAGAATACTACACTGACTGAATCTGACCACCAAGGTCTGCTTGTGCTTTCGCTTTTTGGACGTGTGCTGTAAATTCACCGACGCAGGCAGCTCAGTTGCCTTTTTTGGGGTTGTGTTTAGTTCATTTCTTTCTTTGTCTGGTGATCTGCTCACTTTAAACGTTAGTGGTGCATACACAATGTTACTGTCAAAGTCATGGCTTTAGTGCAAAGATCTGTAAACAAAAAAAAAGGTTTACATTTTTGTGCGGAATAGCCACATAATGATTGTAATGTGTATCATGCCATTAAGCTGATTTATGCAAGTTAGTTAGTTAGTGTGTGTGCATGCATGTGACTACAAATAAACAGTCTTGTTTGGTTCTACCACCAGAATCATGACACAACATGACTCTAAAACTTTTCCTAACTTAAAACACTAGGCACACAGCACAACAAATAAACATTATGTCACGATTTGACTTTGAGAAAGTACTCAACTTAGAGCTTCCCTTGAGTATTTTCATAATTAAAAAAAAACACACATCTGTATTGACATTATAAAACACACATCAGCTACTGGAGCAATACTACAGTTTATTTACATGAGTGAATAAAAATCTTGCACAACATTCTCTAAAAACGCACATCTCATACAGTAACATCCTCTTGTCTTCTGTAACAAAACAAGATAATCATTCTCTACTTATAAAACACTGGATTTATTATAAATACACTGAAATCTGACACTTATAAAGTGCAACATCATTTACTGATAGTGTAAAAAGGTGAAAAAAATACCTCTGTTATAAACCTAAGTATATTTAACATGAGTACTGACATTTAGAATTATTGTAAATATACTACTGTATGAAACTGTTTTATCTAAATTTGTATGTCCACTCTCAGTTCAAGAATAAAATATTGAAACTCTTTTTACTACAATGTTATACATAACAATATATTAATTTTCTGATAGAGAGATCAGAAAGTAAAACACACGCACAAAAAATGTTCACTAGTCACATAGTCACTTAGAAGCATGTTTCCATTAATTATTAGGCTTATTCTGTAATAAAAAAATCCTGTGAACCTCAATATCAAATAAATGCTATGTTATGTGATGACTTACATCTGACAAAAAAGTGTTTCTACACTAGATAGCACTGAATGATCTGAACCAGGCTGCTGTGAAATGATGAAGACTTTTTAAATAAAAGATTTCTGTGGATCTTTTACTTTTGCATAATACAATGAACACGACTCATCATTACCACAAAGTTACATAACCGTTCGAAAGTGCAGACAATCAAAGCCTGGCCAATTATCTCTCTGGACAAAAAACACAGTGGAAAATACATGAGGATACAATTGCTAAAGTCACGCTCCATGATCTGAGGTGCAGACATGTTTAACGGGGTCCTTTAGGCACAAACATGTCACTTCTCATACGTCACCTTGTAGTCCTGCTGGACACCTGGCTCCATCCGTGGTAAAAACACATAAAAAGGCTGTAACACTTACTTGTAAAGTCTACGTCCATCCGCTCAAAAGGAATATCAGCTCCTTCGAGAAGGCACTCTGAATTGTATTAGGATAAATGTGTGTGTGTTGAGAAATAGAGGTTTGAGAGATGAAGGGCCCAGATCCTTTCCATATAACTAGGAGCTCACTCAAACTACAGAGAGTGGGATCAGTGACACATCAGGAGCATAAAAACCTTGTCCCTTATGTACCGGCTGTTCGTGTTTTTGATCATTTAAACATTTTCTTTCCCAAAAACCTTCAAGGGTTGTGTCAGGGGATGAGGTAAAAACAAAAGGATATTTAGAGTCCTTAGGATCTCATACCATGGCCTGGCTCAAAATGAAAAATGGCTGAAAAACAAACAAATGACTAAAAAACAAAAAATAAAATGAATAAATATAACAAGTCAACAACTCAAAGATGTTAAAATCTGTAGTTAAGATTATGCTCTGGTAATTTTTATCAGCTCTCAGAAGGGATCACGGTTTCCTCCCTTTTGAAGTTCAGATCAATCTCGAGTGGGTGAATCACCTGATGGCTAAAGATAGAGGTAGCCCACCCAGTAGACGATATTGAACAGTATAAACGAGGTGGGGAAGAAGACCCGGGAGTAGGAGTCGAGCTCACCAATGTCAATGTGGATACGTCCCTTGCGCCAGGCCCCGTCCTTGCACTCCTCATAGCAGCAGAAGAAGCTCTGGCAGTCCTTGCCATCCAGGCACTCGTACAGGCAGGTGTCATCATAGTCTTGCCAGTACATGGAGTTGTTGAGAGTGATGACAGTCGGCGAACAGCTCAGGCTCAGTGATGTGTAGTCCTGTGACAGAAAGACATAATGTTCAGCCATATCTGTCACACGAGAATTATGTTATGGGGAAGTTATGCACCTGTGTGTGTGTGAGTTGTCCACCTGGGCACTGGCTGCATACATTTTTTAACAGAGAAAAATAGTTGTGGTCCACTTTTAAGTTCTGGCACAAAATTAAAAAACTGTCTAATGGCTGTACTTCTGTTCTACAAGCTTTGTTATGCATCCCTATCTCAATTCCTGTAATAAAAACTGGGTAAAATTACTGTATACACAGTGACTAACATTTCTGATCAGAAATCTAACAACCTTTCAATAATCAACAAAGCTGTGAGTATGATATTATATCAGAGCCTGGGAAGAGAAAATGTAGTAATATGGTCAGCAGACAGACTGTGGTCAAAAAGTATTCAACAAAATTCCTTAGTCAAGCATTTTCATATCATCCTTGTAATAAAGGTCTCTAAAAATCCTGTATTTATTACGTTCATCATCATACCTTCATCAAAGTTTGGAATGACATCCCTCTCCACATCAGAGCTTTATATTCCATCACAGCCTTCAAAAAGGCGTTCAGATTACACCTTGCTAACAATTACACCTGCACACATTGATTGTTGTATGTATCTATGTGTTTATGTAACCTATGTAATGTCTATTGCTGCCTAACTTATCTCTGTCAGGTTTATGTTAATGTCCTGTGTAAGTTTTGTTTGCTCGTTTTTGTTTTTTCTTTGTATTGTTTTGTTTTCTTTTTGTTTTCTACAGAACAGGAACCTGCTGTAAACCATTTTCAGAGTGAGGCCCGTCTTAACTGTCATTGATTTGGTACTTTTGGATTAAAACTTTTCTGTATAATAAACAAAGTGTATGTATGTATGTATGTATTGTGGCATGCATGGCTTTCTTGTACCTACCACCACGCTAAACCGAACTCCTGCAAGTTCCAAATTCGCCAGAAATTCTCTGCAATGTTCTCCCACTGTTTCTGTATTGACACCACGATGAACTCTGGTTGAAACCTTTTACATAAGGCCAGGCATACCTCTGGAATGAACCTGGATACTGTGTGCCTTCCCAGTCTACAGCTATGGGCTTTGATTTGCTGGGAGCTATGGGCTTTGCTTTGCTGGGAGCTATGGGCTATACTTTGCTAGGAACTACGGGCTATGCTTTGCTGGGAAGTCTCCTGCAGTCTTAATACGTGTGCTCAAAGTTGTGCACAAAGGTTAAAGGAAGACTGCCAGGGTCCTGTGTGGAACCTTTACATTTTATCCATGAGTTTTCTCCTCTGGAGATTAAGCCCATGACCTTTGCACCTGCACCACATCTACACTAGTGAGGCCTCCCAAGTGCTCCTCCTCCTCCTGGGGCTCCATCAGTGAAGAGCAGTGTGTCTTCTGGAGGAGACTGGAGCCAAGGAACGCTGTCATGCATTAAATCTTTGCAGCATGCAAAATCTCATCTGTAGCCCAGCGGGGAGCTGTCTACCGCAGCCTGCGAATGATACCATCTGCCTCTGCGCATTCTCTCATCCACTCAAAGTGATCCGAGAAGAATTGGGGGGAGGGGGGGGATGGGGGGGGGGGTCTTGCTTTCTGCTTATTTCTAGTCGACTGTGGCGAAATTTCTTTTTTACTGTTACAGCCATCATTCCTCTAAACAAATGCCAGATTGCCCTAGTATTTTATTCCAAGCATTGGTAAAGTTACACATTCCTACATTTAAGTTGAGGCTAACGTAAGATGACTTTAACATGTTCAGATATTTGGTGTTTCCATTCTCAAGAGAGCCAGATTAAAATGTGTGTGTGTGTGTGTGTGTGTGTGTGTGTGTGTGTGTATTTTTGTGTGTTTGTGTGCACGCTTGAGGAGAGGTGATGTACGGTACACATTGAAATATTTAGTGTATATATTTTAAATACACACTGTATTAAACTATCTAAGTGACATTTTTTAATGTATTTATGCACCTTTGACAATAGATAAATAAGGTGTATAGGCCTACACAGTGGGCAAATAAATTATTCTTTGTACCTGTGTTAAGTACAATACATATTAGAAAATATTGATGCTAATCACAAAAATCAAGTGTTTTTCAGTAGCTTTTCTATACTGTGGTCTCTCGTTAATCACAGGAGTTACGTTCTAAAAATAACCCGCAATAGGTGAAATCCGCAAAGTAGTCATCTTTATTTTTTACAATTATTATGGATATTTAAAGGCTTTAAAACCCCTCACTACACACCTTAGACACTTTTCTCAGACAGGCATTGGCCGGGTTTCCCAATAAAGAACCTTCTTAACGAGTTAAGAAGGCACTTAAGAAGAGGTCGGCTAAGAGGAAGCGTTAAGATAAGAGTGTTTCGCAAACGCCTTCTTAACGCCCTTCTTACCAATGTCTTAAGAACCGTCTGATCTGCCTTCTTAACTGAAGCGCAATGAGCAATCGATCTCAGAATGGCCGATTGGAGCGCATAGTTACCATAGTAAATTAAAAGATTTTAGAGCGCTACTCTAGACTCTATGGTAAAATGCTCCAAACTGAAGTGGTATAACACTCTGACTGAACTCATCAATAAAATACCGGCTAAAAGTATGACATTTGTCGTCACGACACAAAAACAAAGTGACACATATAATAATACCGAAACAAAGACCAGGGAAATAAAAATGGAAACACAAAATGAAATCAGTATGTCATTTCATTTAATGTGTAGGCTATATTCTTATCTTTCTGATAGAAATCTGCTACATGAGGAGAATATGTGTGAAAACCGAGATATTGGCGTCCCCTTGTCATGAACGATAGGGAAAAGGGGGAAAACACGGTCAGGAAAACTGGACGTACTGCATTAATATCTCCTTGCTTACTGTCACATTGCTTTACCTGCCTGAGAGGGGTGCTGTTTTCACTGTTTTGTCGCTAAGAAGGGTGTTAAGAGGGGTTCAGAAACTTCTTAGAGATCCTTCTTAACGGCAGGTCTTCTTAGGCTAAGAAGCATTTTGGGAAACGCGGTTGCTTCTTACGGGAGCCTTAAGAAGGGTCTTAAGAAGTTCTTAGCGCTAAGAACTTCTTAACTGCATTTGGGAAACCCGGCCATTAACATTTTCTCACATTTCTCTGTCTTCTACTCTCAAAGTTCAAACTTGCAAACATACAGCACTTCAGAGTCACACGGCTAGCGATCAAAGATGTATGTAAATTTTACAAGCTGAACGCATTCTTTACTGAGGAGATTGATTGACAATGTTCTACAGTCCCTTAGCCAATCAGGGCACCGAACACAATGCGCTGTTAAAAAAAAAAAAAAAAAGCGTGCACTAAAAAAATCCGCGAAACTGCAAGGCCACGAAAGGTGAACCGTGTTATAGCGAGGGATCACTGTATTTGGATATTTTCTAGAATTCTATAACTGCAGTATATACTTCAGAACTGAAGATAAATTGTATCAATCAAATATGCACAATCATGGAAAAAGAAAACAAATCACTCCAGAAACACACCAGGATGAACTGTACCATGTGTTACACCCAGCGCTTACATATATATGACATTGTGTCCCACAGCAGAAAAGGTCAACTCACATTACCTGCATCACTTAGAGTTCCTGAACTCTACACTACAAAAAGAAATACATGTTGTTTATGTTGTAAATGTATGTAAAGATAGTTGTTGTCTGTAGGCATTGGTTGTGGCCCTACCTACTCTAATGCTGATCTATGGTGCTGCTGTATTTTGGATAGGCTATGACCTACAGTACATACTGGTAATCGAACATACAGAAACTCAAATATCAAGCTATAACAACTCAAAATACTATAAAGAAACGGACAAGTAAATATCCAAATGAGTATGCATTTGTCTGCAAAATGTCTGCAAAATTAGCTGTAGTTGCACATAATTTTGTTGGTCGTGAACATCAACTAAGAGAAGTACTACTAATGAATTTTGGTTGAAGTGGTGATTGAATGCAATTGTGCCAAAAGTGTTTGGTTCCCACAGTCTATGGTTTGTGCAAAAGTGTTAAGAGTTTTAAAAAAGTAGCCATGGTATTGAGACACATCTGAAAAATGATTGGTAAAAACTATTATGTCCTGTGAAACATCAAACTGTTATCTTTGCACGGTGGCTGAGTGTGTAAAGGGACATTTTTTTCTAGAGGCCAAAATGCGGCTGTGCTCTCTATATCTCTCACCGGTTTCTCTGACTTGGCCCCAAACTTTGGCTTGCGGATGTGGTAGCAGTAGTAGTTGAGGAAGGCATACTCCATCAATGAGGCAAACACAAACAGGAAACAGACAGTCACGAAGAGGTCCATGGCCGTGACGTAGGACACACGTGGAAGAGATGTCCTGGCCACTGTACTTAGAGTTGTCATGGTAAGAACAGTGGTGATTCCTGTTAAAATTAAAAAACGAAAATCAGTGCACTGTTGCAAATACCTATATCTATACATACACTGTTGCAAATATCAGTATCTATAGACAGACTATTTGCAAACATTAATTGCAAACATACATCAAATCATATACATTGTTTCACATAAAGTACCATGGTGTGCCTCGGTTTTTTTAATTTCTTTATCTCTTTTCTCTAAGATTTATGTAAGTAACAACTGTGGCATTTGCTTGTATCCTATACTTCCCACACTGGGATTTGGGTGTCATTATAATTATTTAGTGTGTAATTATGAGGAAGCTGCAGTGTTGTACTTGTGAGTGGCATAGCTTTTGGGCTGTCTTCGACTCACTCAGAGGCAAAATCACTGTCAGATTGCATGTTTACTCTGAGAAGCTGGCTTTGATTGACAATGCAGTTTACTTCAAATGTCTTTCTCTGATTTTTCCTTCTTGGCTTCTTACTGGGTGACTGGAAGGCTATGATTTAAACAAGCCCACCCATCAACACAATCCCATTTTGGTACAGTTTATGTCAATCTCACAATATATGGCAGCACAATAGGAAACAATTTGGAGGCTGGAAAATTTTTCACAAAAAGCCTTCAGATTCAATTTACACTAAACACCACACTAAAGTCTGCAAATATCAAGGTAGATAATACAAATCATTATTCCAGTGCTTTGTATTGTGACAAATCTCATCTAAGATGTTCCTTCGGTAAAGTGATTGGCTTGAAGATTTCTCATCAAAGAGTTGTGTTTTGTGTTCTGTTTGTTTAGTGTGTTTAGTCTAAAATAAATTAATTGTAACTTTTGTTTCCAATTACCCCACCACTTACAATAATAAGATTTGTACATTTTCAAATGTGTTTTTGGTGCCTAGGAGCATTTCTGCTGCTTGAACGTATGTAAACCTTTTCACTGGTTTAACCCTCTTTTGTCAGGAATAAACTCAAGTTGGGGCGCCTGGTAAATATGAATTAGACATACACAAGAGTTAGGAGGTATAGCCTATTCTTCTTTCAATAAGGCCGAGGCATTAGGGAATTTCTATGCATCTATGGGTTTTCTATGCATCTCTATGGGTGCTGGTCATGATCTCTGAAATGACGATAAACTTGGGACCTACCTTTTTCTTGCAGTAATGGCAAGTTGTCCATTACCTGACACATTAAACCATCCACAAATCATGATGCTCCCTGAACTGCAATTCAGAATAGAGTGGGTGCATTAATTGTGTTGTTTAGATGTCATCGAGTCCTCTGCGTTGTCTGTGCACAATTCATTATATGTTTCGCCAATCTACAAGCTATTCTCCAAGTACAAATGTGGAGTGTCAATTAGCTCTTCAGCAAGCATGCTGTTTTGGAGAGTAAAGCCTCCACTGTAGTGTCCTGCCATGAGCACACTCAGGGCACCATTAATGCACTCCTTCTATTACGAAGTGCAGTTGGGGGAACATCATAATTTGTGGCTGCTTTGATGTTGCAGGTGCTGGAAACACTGCCATCACTGCAAGACAAAAATAATCCCAAGTTTATTAACCTTTCAATAGTTTAAAGACCATCACACATAGAGATGAACAGAAAACCATAACACCAGACATCTTGAAAATAAGGCAAAAAACAAAACAAAAAATAGGCTAGTATATCTCATGGATCTTGTGCAGATTTGATCCATAGTTATGGGAAACCCTGGTTTGAGTGTATTTCCAAAAGAGTGTTTAACAAGTGTACTCATAATGATTTACTTTAAATAGGTGTGTTTGTGGGACAATTACTATCATTAGTATTATTGTTACTAGTGGTCACTACCTATGCCTCATACAGAATGACCAGTATACTCCTACTTTCCTTCCTTAATCCCTTTCTTTCTTTCTCTTTCTTTCTTTCTTTCTTTCTTTCTTTCTTTCTTTCTTCCCTTTGTGCTTCCTTTCTTCTTTTTGTGCTTCCTTCCTTCATTTCTTCTGTTTCCTTCTTTACTGGTTTTAATTCCTATGTAAAATTATTAAAGCAACAATAACAAACAACATTAACAAACAGATAATAGTGCCATGAATTGTCATGTATATCAAGGGGGGATATTTCTGAATTTTATACAGTGTAGTCACATGCTTACAGCTATATCTGAAGTAGATACAGTGCAATGTAACAACACATCAATCAATGTCATTATCATTATATTGGCAATACTGTCAGTAGGGAGATAGAAGTTAATGTGGTAAAAATAATGGCACGAGCATTCCTTGTTTTGTATTCCCACTTCAGCATAAACCACCCCCACACTACCCAATCTCTGACAGCGGCTCCTGTCATGAAGATACATCATCTTGTGGAAGGAAGAATAAGGGAGAGGAGACCACTGAAGGGGGTGTGGGTGTAGTGGTGAGGGTGGGTGGGCTTGCAGATGAATGTTTTTAAACCAAAGTTGCCAGGACAGCAGATACTACAGCCACTCATTGATCCATGAAGGGCATCAGCGCCTGGTGGGGGCAGAGGTGGGACGACCCCATTTCTTAACTCACACCAATTAAAACACAAGTGCCATTGCTGGCAAAGACCTCACACATTATTTAGATGTGTGTGTGTGTGTGTGTAGGGGTGGGGGTGAGCATGTGAAAAGAGAATGTGCAAATCCTGACTTCCACCCACATGCGCACAATTTATTGAACATCTCATAGATGCCTCTCAGGAGATGGTCGAACAGGAAGATGTTTTTCAGGGGGTTGCCATGGATACAAGTGGGACAAGTCTATTTCGAGCTGGGGCGTTTCACACTCAATCCCCCTGCATTTCTCTTCCTTTCTTTCTCTCCCTCTCTCTCTTTTTCCTACAGACTACTTGGCCACAGTCATTACTCTCACCTGTTCAACGGCTTCAGCCTGATAGTTTTGACAGCACTCAGTCAGGCAGAGTTTCTGATGCAAACAGTCAACTCTGGATGAAGGTGCCGAGACGGACGCATAGGCCACTCTGCTCACAGACGCCCACACATGACATCGTGACTTTGATGGTATATGAAAGATGGACATTAAAGGAAGTCAAACACCATCACCCTGTACAGGACCATCTTGCCACATCACATAATCACATCCTGAGGTGCCGATATATGCAGGTGTTCTTATAAAGGGAGGGTCTAGGAGTTCTGTGACGATTTGGATGCATTTGGGCTCACCCAACACATTGACCAAGCAACACATATACTGGGTCATACTCTGGACCTTGTCCTCTCCTATGGTTTCTCTGTTGAAAATATCTCAATTGATGATGCTACTTTCTCTGATCATAAGCCCATCTTTTTCAATATTAATATTGCACATCCTGTTCAGATAGTTAAAGCACCTGGTCATTATTCTCGTCACTTAAACCCACAGGCTACAACCCAGTTCACTGACTGTTTCTTACGTAAAGACATTGCTTCAGCTATGACTGCAGCTGCTGATGCCTCATGTAGCCCTGATGATTTAATTGTTTTATTTAACTCATCATGCACAGACATTTTAGACTTGGTGGCCCCTCTCAAGTACAAACACCCCAATTTTAAAGCCAAAATGAGGCTTGATAGCCATACACGCTCACTCAGGCAGGCCTGTCGCAGAGCTGAAAGGAGATGGAAGAAAGACCGCCTTGCTGTCTCGTTCCAAATCTTTAAATCTGCCTTATCATCCTTTCAGGCTGCCGCTAAAGAAGCCAGAGCCAGATATTTTTCAGACATCATTAACAGGCATTCCAATAGACCTAAAATTCTGTTTAACACAATTAACTCCATCATAAACCCAGCACTTTCTCCAGCCCCCATTATAAATTCTGATGTCTGTGAAAACTTCCTCCATTTTTTCACTGAGAAAAATGAGAACATCAGAGCTCTGTTCCCTCCTCCTGATCCATCTCCTCCTACACCACCACACCCCATAGCTACCTTTTGTCACTTCAACCCTGTCTCCCTGGTTGACTTAAAGGACATTGTGCTCCATATGAAAACCACCTCGTCCCCTGGCGATGAGGTTCCATGCCCCATATTAAAGGAAGCCTTTGATACTGTTGGCCCCTCCCTTCAACTCATTATTAACTCTTGTCTGACATCTGGTTCTCTCCCAGCCTGCTTCAAACATGCAACTGTCTAACCTTTACTCAAGAAACACAACCTGGATCCCAAATGCTTAAATAACTATCGCCCAATCTCTAAACTCCCATTTATTTCAGAAGTCCTTGAAAAAGTAGTCTTGTCCCAGCTCTCCCCTTTCCTATCACAACACGCCGTCTTGGAGCCCTTTCAATCTGGCTTTAGGACCTGTCACAGTACAGAAACTGCATTGCTAAAAGTTACAAATGATTTGCTCCTCTCACTCGACGCCGGTCAAAACGCAGTCTTGGTTCTACTGGATCTTAGTGCAGCCTTTGACACAGTGGACCATAACATCCTCCTCAACCGCCTTGAAGATTGGGTTGGCATCAAAGGGTCTGCACTGCTCTGGTTTAAGTAATATCTGCAACACAGAACTTTCTCAGTCTCCATCGGCCATTCCTTATCTGCTTCTGCCCCGGTCTCCTATGGTGTCCCCCAAGGATCAATTTTAGGGCCAATACTGTTCTGCCTATATATGCTCCCCCTAGGGGACATAATCCGTAAGCACTTTGTTTCCTTTCACTTCTACGCTGATGATACACAGTTATATTTACCATTAACAACCCAGGAGTCAGCACAATCTCTCCTACACTGTATAGAAGCCATTAAGCACTGGATGTCCAACAACTTTCTACAACTAAATGACAGCAAGACTGAGGTCGTAATTTTTGGTTCCCCTAAATCAATTCCCACAGTTACAGATAGCCTATCCCACCTCTCCTCCTTTGTAAAGCCATCTGCCAAAAGCCTTGGGGTTATCTTTGAGTCGGATTTGTGTTTTAAAAAACAGATAAATACCGTCTTCAAAAATAGTTACCATCAGCTTAGGGTGATCACTCAGCTCAAGCGCTCGCTGTCCTTTCAAGATCTGGAAACTGTTATCCATGCTTTTATAACATCTCGGCTGGACTACTGCAACGCCCTTTACTTTGGCCTCCCCCAGTCCCAGCTAGCTCGTCTGCAGTTGGTACAGAATGCTGCTGCTAGACTTTTAACTGGCAAAAGAAGGCAGGAACACATCACCCCTGTCCTTTCCTCTCTGCACTGGCTCCCCATTTGTTTTAGAATACATTTTAAGATGCTTCTTTTGGTTTTTAAGTCGCTCCATGGCCAGGCCCCACTCTACATCTCTGAGATGCTCCAACATTACTCGGCCCCCAGATCCCTCAGATCTGCCAACAAAGGTCTCCTCTGTGTTGCCCGGTCCCGCCTCAAAAACAAAGGGGACCGTGCTTTTGCCGTGGCAGCTCCACGTCTGTGGAATGCTTTGCCTCCCGACATCAGATCTGCTCCCACAATCAGTACTTTTAAATCCAGGCTGAAAACATATTTTTACACATGGGTCTTTCCTTCTTAAATCATCTGTTTTTATCCCTCCCATTTATCCTGCCTTTTATTGCGCCTGTCTGTTGGAATGCCTTTTTGTATTTTATGTATTTTACTTTTGCTATTGCTATTTGTTAGTGACACTGTACAACACTTTGGCCAGTCCTAACTGTTTTAAATGTGCTATATAAATTAAACTTACTTACTTACTTCCTAGGCATTTTCTTTGACAAATAAACTGTTTTTTAAATCCATTAGAAAAAATGTAGGCACTGTGAATGTTATATGATGTGGTTCGGACAGCCTTAGGGATGAGCAATAGTCGTGAAATGGACCAATTGACTAAATCTCTGTTTAGTTCATTATTTGTATTGCTTGAGCAAGCTCAATGGGCTCACATGTTAAGCAAATTCTGTCAAGACATGACAGAAAAAGCACAAAGACATCAGACCCTTAAATTGTGACTCCCCCGTATGGCAGAAAACTGTCATTTCCTTAAGCATCTCAAACGGTTCTCTTATTTCACAACTCACATGTCTTCACTGGCCACAGAGGTCTGCATGGCAAACCGTGAGATTTAAAAAAAGCTTTATCTTTCTTCTCCCTCCAGACAGCAGGAGTTTGTTGACTTGTTTCAAAGATGTCAGCTGTGTTACAGTCCAGCTCTGTTCGCACGAATGAATATCTTGAAGTGCCCCTCTAATGGCGCAACAAGCAACAACAAAAACAGAAGTGTATTTATAAAAAGATGCACAAATGAGAGGGATGGTAAACATGTGTTGTTGATGATAAGTAACACATTGGTGTGACACATCCTCTCTGATGTGACACTTTGCCTTTCTGTAGTGTTGAGCTTTGCTTGAAGACTGTAATTTACACATTAGCTCTTTCTTCACATCTATATCGCAAGCCAGTGTCACTCATGGGAAGGGACAGGATGATTAGATGGATTGCAGAAGCAGAGATTTGGTTTTCACTTACCCATACCGTGGTTACTTGTGTTGGTTTAAAAGAAAAAAGAAGGGTTGGCATGCAATAAAAGCAGCATTAAAAAATAAAAGACATAAACAAATAACAAATAATACCACAAAAAATCTAACTAAATTTAATCTTTTTGGCATTTTTGAAATAATTAAATAAATTAAAGTATGTAAGGAAATAAAACACAAAATACCCAAAACATAAAAAACAAATATGAGTTTGAAGATTTATAATGAGGTTTATAATGGGCACGCAATAAACAAACCCCAAACCCCTTTTTCTATCCTGTTTCTATAACAATATCACCGTAACAAGGAACAACTCAAGAACAGTGGTTATTCAGTATTTTTTTGGGGTTTTCAGTATTTTTTAGCCTTATTGAGACAGGCAGTGAAGATGGTTACAAGTGAGTGGGAGAAAGAGATGGGGTAGGGTTGGGAAGCGACAAGATTTAAACCTGGGTCTGCATGGGCAAATGCCCATTCATGGTCGGATGCTCTGGCCACTGTGCCGCTGCACCACCAATGATTCTTCTTTAAACACTGATAATAAAATATAGCCTTAAGCACTTTTTTCCCAGACTAATATCTTTGATTTTTCCAACTGTTAGAATGAGTTTCACTAAATCCCACACCTGCTGCAAAGCCACCTAACTGAACACGGGAGAAAACCCCCTTTGAACATGCAAACCATGTGTATATCCCCCTTCCAACCCAAAGCCCCATCTCAGTGGGAGATGGTAAAATCAGCAATTCCTTACCGAGGGTGGTCCTAGCAGGAGCGGCATCTTTATTGATCCAGAAGGATACCCAGGAGAGGACCACGGTCAGGATGCAGGGGATGTAGGTTTGAATGGTGAAATAGCCCATGCGCCGGCTCAGCTCAAAGTACACCGTCATCACCACATAATCACCTGGACACAGTGCAAGGGAAAGTTAAGTTTAATTCCAGTATTAGTCCCTTAATGGGGAAATTTACAACTGTGCATTTAACCCATCCCACACGTGAGCAGGGATCAGCTATGACAAGAGCATCTGGGGAGCAGTATGTGGGGACAGTAACCCAATGGCACTTCTGGGTGCCACTGGAATCTGCAAACTTCAGATCACAGGTCTGTTTCTGTGACATCAAACAGAAATGACCCAAGGCCCGATTTATTAAGACTGGAGACTTACAGGCTATTTAGTTTTTTTTTGTTTTTTTTTTAATGCAATGTTTTTTCAAAATGACAGCTGGTGAAATTGCACAACACAGCCTAATGTAATCCTAAATGTTCTTGAAGGACATACTGGTTGACTCGTCAGGTCAGTGCAGAGTCAGTGCAGTGTGCAGGAGCAAACTTTATTAAATGGTCATAAACAAAAATAACCCACATGCAGAACCAAGCGTTTTTAATGTGACCTAAAACATTTACAATTTACCTTAAATGTACTTTAATGTGACCTAAAACATTTACAATTTACCTTAAATATACTTTAATGTGACATAAAACATTTACAATTTACCTTAAATGTATTTTAATGTGACCTAAAGTGTCCCCATATGTTACCAAAGTTTGAAAAGAGTTTGAACTTCCTCCACACTGCTGGGGTTGCCATTGTGCTTTTGTAAACCAAACATAAGGGCTAGTTAGGAAGGTCTCAGAGCTAGCAACAAAGCAGCTTGAAACTGAAATGACAGGGTCGTTTGTTTCTAAAAAACTGTACATACAGCACAAATAGTTTTACTTGACACAGCAAACTGTCAGGATTGCTGTAATCCTGTAACACACAAACACACACAAACAAGATAAAACAAGTCTACAAAAACTATCTCAGACTAAACTATCTTTTAAATAAATGCACAATCAACATAAAAAAACTGAATGTCAGATTCTCTCCTGCTCACCCTCTTCTCTCTCTTCAGCCCTTTCCCTGTGTTTCCCTTCCCAAACAACTTTGACTTCATGGGCATCACCAGCCAATTTAGCCAGGGCTTGAGTCACCCTTGAGTGTAGCCCAGGTAGTCAATTGTAATTGTACAGTTGTTTGGGTAATTAATTTCCCTGTTTTTGTGCTTGTCATATGATTAAGGTTAATGTCATCACTAATGAAGATTAGGCATTTTAGTGCCCAATTCGAAAGAGAAAACTCTTGCATTTCATCGTTATTGCTCTTGCTCTAGACTGCCCTGAAGGCTGAATGTTCATCTCTGAATTTACATCTGGCTCAGGCTAACCTCGGGTGTCCTTAAAGGCTAGAAAACTACCCTGTTTGACTTGCACACCAATCTGGGTTTAGATACTCAACATCCACTCCACACTCCATAAACTCTGTGCTATGCACTGCCTTTGAACTTGAAGGTTCAAATCTACACTGGGCAGGCGAGAGTGAACAAGCCAGCAAGCAGGAGAGTTTAACCCGCGAACCATTGCAAAGCTCTGTCTATGTCACATAGAGTATGCCACTTGAAAATAAGGTTAACAGAGGCTAATTATACCTCTAGGTAGATTAATACATTATGCAGTCATGAGCACTTACAAAACTCCATTAATTTTGAACGGCAGTGCGAACACATTAAAATGTATTAGAGAAGTCATTTAGAGATTGTGGATATCAGAGGAGCAATTGAATGCTAAAGAGATAAATAATGGAGCAATTGTCTGGATGTACAGAAAATCGTGCCAACTTTAGATGGTAATGCCTGTGTGTGTTTCATTTTTATTTGCATGTTTGCACACTGAAAGACATTTCTGCCCAAGAGGAATTGAATATGCCATTTGTCGAACATTAATTCTGTGTGTAAAATGCACTAGCCACTTATTAGCAAGCAAATTACTTAGATATGTCCTTCATTGACATCGGAGGCTGGAGCATACTGAACTATGGCTAATGCTTGAACATGCCACTTATATTATCATATTTTACTCTGCAACCGAGTCATGGAGGTAGTTGACTATGACACATCATTATTGGCATTCTAACTGAATCTAGATCAGTCTGTATGCCGGACTGGGTGTCATCTATTGGATTAGGCAAGATTAACTCTCTGCAGTGATTTCTGGAGGAGGTTATTGTTTGCCTGTGGTGGCCTGCAGCTGATTTGCTTAGCAATTAACTTGGTGCAACCTGGACTTCCTACTCAGACAACAGATGTACAACCTGCTGTTTCTTGGCTACAGTGATGAGGAATCGAAGTCGCTCTGTTGTCTTTCAGGCCCAACAGGTTTTGACTTGTGGAGATTAATGTAAGAGGGGACAACATCATGAAACATCATGAAACATCAAGAGGGGACAACATCATGAATGCTGACATAGTAGAAATATAAGTCAAGAGACATTAATTAGAATTTGTCACATAAAATCATATGCCAGTTAACTAATACAAAAATAGTTTTGGAAGAACTCTCTCTGGTCACGAGAAGTTGCTGACTAGAAATGAAGATAGTAATCTTGGTCTGCTATTAACGTCATGTTATAAACTATTTAAATAACAAAGGTTAATTAGGGAAAATAGAAATAAAGAAGAAAGTTACACATTTAGACATTAAGCCAAAGTACATTGACACTGACAACAAATTACTTTCAAGTTTTTGTTACAAAACAACCACTTGGAGACAGAAACCCATAGTATGCTGATCACTCTAAAGGTAAGGAACAGGGAAACATCCATTAGAAGCATCAGCATGTTGTCTGACGTACCTGCTGTGGTCTTCATGATGTCTGATGTGTTCCTGAGGCCTGTGAAGTCAAACTGGTAGAGGCGCCAGGACTTCTGGTCGGCCAGCTCCACTGAGTTCTTCCTCCACTTGTATATCACCTCCTCTCTAGGGTAGCCATCTGTAATTACAGAGACATGTGACCCCGTGACCCTTCTCCCTCTCCTCCCCCCTTCCACCACCAGCACCTGACTAATAAAAAGAAGACCCACATGACTTTAAGGAGAGCACCATTTATCAGCAGCTGCATGGACATTAATAACAAGAGCCAATATGCTTGTTGCTTTTAAATATACTGTCTAAATTTCCTCTGTGCTGACAAAAAATAAGAGCCAACGATTGATCTTTGGCTGGTAAAGTAAAAAATCTATGTTGCATAAAATATGTCTTTAATTGTGTGGTGCCCAGATAAATTAGCCTTTGTATCAAAAACTAAATGTCAGCTTTACAACAAATATATTTGGCACTCTGTGTAATCAAAAAATATAAGCATATAAGCAAATGTGTCCCATATATTTGGCCCACCATGTATAACATTAGTGCAATTTTGGGCATTTTAGAGCTTAATGCTAGTCGTTAGCTATAAGTACTATACTTTTTTTGTTTATTACCCATGGGGCAAAAACATTTATATGTCATGTGTGAGGCGTCATGTGAGGGCTTAAAGACAGCCCAACATAACATATTGATGGGTTCATTACTCAGTTTCTTTTGGGCAATTAATGCTTTCAAATTCAAATAAAGTGTGGCCAATTATCCAATAGTGCTTTTGTTGTACTTTGCTGTTCGTACAACACAAGGCAATAGACATCAAAGTCACACTCACACACATACACAGACAAGTCACTGATATTTACAAGAGGAGACAAGTCACTGAGTTCATCACTTTCTGTTACTGCTGAGATAATAACCTGCAAACATTTTTTCCTCATGGTATGCTTCAGCATAGAGATAAATAAAATCTCTTGACAACTTCACAAAATGCTAACATTTCCCTTGTATTAACCAATAATCATAAAGAAGTGGACTGTAATGCAAAACTTTAAATCAGTCTCCAGTTGGTTTTAAACACAGTTGTGCATTCACTAAGACTTTTATGTCCACTGGTCATCACGACTTGTGGTTAATGTTGCACTGCATATAGGATATATAGAGATAGTATGATAACCTACTGCAATAAATTATTATGTCTTCCTAACATCCCACACGCCTGCCATTATATCCGCATATGAAGACTGATCTCTCTCTCTCTCTCTCTCTCTCTCTCTCTCTCTCTCTCTCTCTCTCTCTCTCTCTCTCTCTCTCTCTCTCTCTCTCTCTCTCTCTCTCTCTCTCTCTCTCTCTCTCTCTCTCTCTCTCTCTCTCTCTCTCTCTCTCTCTCTCTCTCTCTCTCTCTCTCTCTCTCTCTCTCTCTCTCTCTCTCTCTCTCTCTCTCTCTCTCTCTCTCTCTCTCTCTCTCTCTCTCTCTCTCTCTCTCTCTCTCTCTTCTAATGGGTTTCCCGTTATTGTAAACCTTGAAGTTGTATGTCTCCTGTATACTCCATTTTAGATATATTTCTCCTCCTGCTTACAGTGACAGACACTGAAGCTCGTCCTGATATTTTTTCCAGCATTCCCAGACAATTCATTTTTACTTCCACCTGACTTCTTTTTTTGTGTCTTAGAAAATTATTTCTAACACAGGTAAAATGGGACAGTCAGTGGTGGTATAAAGAATTTGCAACAAACTCAATAATAAGAATTTAATATATTTCCAATTTTATTTTCTAATCAGATTTATTAGTTCATGATGTCCAACATCAATAAAACAAACTATTTTGTGTATGTGGGTGTCCACACAACAGCAAGAGAGTGTGAGTGTGGGTGCCCGCGTGCATGCATATGTGTGAGGGGCATTTGTATGTGCATAGATTAGCTATTGAACTATTTACAGTCTCTGACAGTTCTACGTGATTTCTACATGATTTCTGATCCTAATGTCCAAAAATGACCTATATATTAGACAGAAGTGTCCCACTTTAGCTGATTTTTTGTCCCAATTTAGCTGAAGCATCACTTAGTAACTAAACTCTCTTTTCATTAAAAAGTAAAGCAGAAAGTCAATTTATTTTGATGTTAAGCCAAATCGAACATATTATAATACACATTTCAATTATGTTTTGAGTTCCACTACAATTCCACTACAATAGTCTTATAATCATGAAGACAGATTTGACATGTCAGGGGGCTCACCTTGCAAGTTTTGGCTCCACTGATTTTGTAAACCTTGCCTCCTCCCACCTATGATACTTTAGTCTAATCAAAATGATATATATTGTAAATGACAAATGCAGTAACAATATAATAACATGTCCTTTCATTTCCTGCTAATATTTGAAGAGATAAAGGTTTAAAACCTTATTCGTCCCATTTTAACTGATGTCCCATTTTACCTTATCTCACCCTTTATGCAACCTGTACACACTTCACCTGCTTGGCAGTGTGCAGTTATGTAGTTGAGTAGTAAAGTCTGGAGGGCTCTGGCCGGCTCATCACAGTGTAGGTGTCGCTGTGGCTGGGGATGATGGTGGGGATGGTGGCGAGGATGAGGATGGTTGTGTGGAGGAGGATGGTGGTGGGGATGGGGATGGTGGTGGTGGTGGGGATGGTGGTGGGGATGTAGATGAGGATGTGGATGGGGATGATGGTGGAGATGGGGACGGTGGTGTGGATGGTGGTGTGGATTGGGATGATGGTAGGGATGATGGTGGAGATGGGGATGGTGGTGGGGATGAGGATGGTGGTTTGGATGGTGGTGGGGATGGGAATGGTGGTGGGGATGTAGATGAGGATGTGGATGGGGATGATGGTGGAGATGGGGACGGTGGTGTGGATGGTAGTGTGGATTGGGATGATGGTAGGGATGATGGTGGAGATGGGGATGGTGGTGGGGATGAGGATGGTGGTTTGGATGGTGGTGGGGATGGTGATGGTGGTTGGTGGGGAGGAAGATGGTGGTAGGAATGGGAGTGTAGATGGGGGTGGTGGTGGGGATAGGGATAGCCCTGGGCCTCACAGTGATTGTGCACCTTTAGCCCCCATTTTCTTGCACTGCTGCAGGAGCTGCAATGAGCTAGGATTTCTCCATAATGCACCGGCAACCTCACTCACATCCACCACAGCCTTCTCACTGCCTGCACACCTCAAAATAATGATCACTTGCTCTCTCTCTTCCTCCTACTCTCATGATTTCTCTCTTTGGCTGTTTCTCTCTCGCTCTCTATCTAGATTTCTTTGTCTTTTCCTCTCTCTACCTTTCACTCTACTTATTTGTCATCCTCTCTGTCTCTTTATTTCTCTCTGTTTCTGTTTGTCAATGTCTTTCATTCTACGTCTTATTTCTCACCTTTTCTCTCTTTCTCCTCCTTTCTTTCTCTCTGTCTCTCTCCCTCTCATTCTTCCCCTCTCCTCTCTCTCCATCTTTCTGCCTCTCACTGTACTTATTTGTGATCTTCTCTGGTTCCATTTCTTTCTCCCCCTCTCTCCATCTCTCTTTCTGCTTCTCACTCTACTTCTTATTTGTCGTCTTCTGTCTCTCTCTCTGTCTGTCTATCTCTGCATCTCTGCTTCTTATTTTTTGTCTTCCCTACCTTCTTATTTCTCTACCATGCACTACTCCCCCTTCTCTTTCTGTCTTTCTCTGCTGCACTCCCTTATTCCTTAATTTTCTCCCTCTCTCTGACATTCTCTTTCTCTCTCTCTTTTAACACCTCTCACATCTCGTTTTTCTATTGCTGCAGTGTGGAGGACAGAGTTGATTCTTTCTCTCTCTCTGTCCAGTTAGATTTTTTTTTCCTTTTTTCACCGTTTTTACTGCATTTACAGCAGTTGATTGTTCTCAGTATATTTTACCTGCAGGTGTGTTTGTACCATGCATGAGAGAGAGAGAGAGAGAGAGAGAGAGAGAGAGAGAGAGAGACATAGAAAGAGAGAGAACTCTCTCTCTACCTTGCACACTACTACTGTGTGGGTGGTTTTGTTTGTGTTCTCACCTGTCATGCTAGACTTCATACCATTTCGTTATAAACAGCTGAACACTAATTCTAAATGCAGTCAGAAAACTCCATAGACAGTTATCAGAGCCAATACATAGGTTTTGTAAATTCAATTTTGGCAGTATGGTTAAAATGTACTGGTTTTTATCATTATGGATAATGAAGTGTTCATATAAAGTTCATTACGTATAATAAATCGAGGGTTCATTTTTCAGCCATTACTGTTATCAGTTATCAGTATGGAGAATGGAGCTGAATGTAACTGAGTTCAGTTGAATTTAAGGAGCCACAGTAGTTTGACCTCTGCTCTGCCTTGAGAGGAGAAGTGGTTTATGATGTGTTAATTAATCTCAAGTGTGGGCAAATTCCACGTAGTTGTCAACATACTGCACACTAAGTGCCATATGCTGTTTGAAAAAAACAACAACAAAGGAACAATGGAACAAAGGAAAGGTCATCATCGGATCATTAAGTTATTTATGAAGAGGGATCTGTGCTAATGCCACCTTACTTACATTACAGTGATGTCCGTGTCACAATAAAATTGTGTACATGATCAGATTATGAGCTTTAAAGCAGACTTAAACTCAATTACAAAATACTGTGTCATTTCACAGCCTTTTGGCTAACAGATTGCATCTACTTTGCTTTGCTAAACAGTCATTGTTGTGCAGATACGTAGCCATCTGTTAAGATAAATAATGAAATTATTAATTACAGAAGTAGGCATATGTGCCAGTACTCTTACTAAAGGACACAATTCCAAGGCAAAGGATGTGACATTTTCACTTATTCAATTAATTAGGA
This sequence comes from Coilia nasus, assembly GCA_027475355.1. Lineage (NCBI taxonomy): Eukaryota > Metazoa > Chordata > Actinopteri > Clupeiformes > Engraulidae > Coilia > Coilia nasus. The sequence continues at coordinate 32,662,493 of CM050220.1, read as the reverse complement.
AAACGCAAACAAATGTGTTGGCACATTTGTCCACTCTCCTTTAGGGAAAGCATACAAGCTTTCTTATATTAAGAACTAACCTCTGGCACCAAGCTCGCAACAGGTCTAGGGTGTACCGATGGTTGCCCAGACGGCAGTCCTTAATCTAAGTGTGTGCGGCAAAGACGTGGAAATTAGTATGTACGAGCTAAACGTGGATGAAAGGGCAAAAGGACACCAGCTTACCGTTCTGTCCACCGACCAGCGCAAGCAGGATGCCTCCCGTAGACGGCCAGCCCAAGCGAATCGTGGTTCTCTCCCGTTCACGAAATGTGGGAAAACCCACATAAACAAAATACAAACAAACGAAAACCAAAAAGGGCCCAACAATAAAGTCCAAACGGGGAAGGAGGGAACAATGTGCTCCCACAGTACACTCCAGACACAGGTCCCCCCCAAAGTTCGCTGATCCAACACTCCACACGTAGGCCTCTAATCACCCTCTCTCTTGCTCTGCCCCCATTACCTTTGCTTCGGCCATTTATAGCAACAAGTGTACAGATTTAAACTGGTGCCCCCTTGTGGATGAAGTGTGTACATGAAAGTGTGCTGTATACCTAAATGCAATACCTGGGCAACACATCGTAACATCCCTCCCCCCTTCAAAAAAAAAAAAAAAACAGACCACTATCCAAATTCCTTTTTTAAGCATTTCTTTTTTTTTTTTTTTTGTTTTTTTTTCAACCAAACAAGGCAATCATTTTGTCAATTTTCTCTAAAATTACCACACAATATACTAAAGCAAAGTGCTTCTTTTAGTATCGAGTAACAACTTCTCTAAAACTAAAATAAGTCTAATCAAGCCAGCCCAAACATACACAAACTCTCAGTCACAGGCTCCCCTGGACAACGTGTCTGCAATCACATTCTCCCTTCCGGCCACATGTCTCACTACAAGGTTATAGGGCTGTAACGCCAAACTCCAACGAAAAACTCGCTGGTTTGAACCCCGAAACTTCTCCAAAAAGGTCAGAGGATTGTGATCAGTATAAACGGTCACATCCCCTCCCCCTGACAAGTATACTTCGAAGTGTTGTACTGCTAAGACCAAGCCTAAGGCCTCCTTTTCAATTGTGGAATATGCCTTTTGATGGTCATTAAGCTTTCTGGAAAAGTAGGCTACTGGCCTGTCAACACCAGATTCGTCAGACTGAAGCAAGACAGCTCCCACACCCACATCACATGCATCTACTGCCATCTTGAATGGAGCTGCAAAATCAGGAGCAGTCAGAATGGGCTCACATGCCAAAATTGCCTTAACCTGACCAAAGGCCTCCTGACACTTCTCAGACCAGCTAAACTTAACCCCCTTGCGCAACAGATTTGTCAAAGGTGCTGTGATGGCTGCAAAATTCGGAACAAACTTCCGGTAAAACCCACACATTCCTAAGACTCGCATCAATTGACGACGAGTCTGAGGCACAGGAAAGTCTAAAATTGCCTGGATCTTAGCTGCTTTAGGCAACACCTCCCCGTGACCCACCCGATGCCCCAGATAGGTAACCTGACCCTTCCCCAGCTCGCATTTGGGAAGATTAACCACTAGACCAGCCTCTTCCAAACGCTCAAACAGCTGACCAAGATGTACAAGGTGATCTGCCCAGGAAAAACTGTATGCAACCAGATCATCTATATAAGTAACTACATTGTCTAGACCTACCGTGACTTGATTCATCAACCTTTGGAAGCTCGCAGGAGCATTCTTCATCCCGAAAGGGAGAACAAGACAACGGTATAATCCATGAGACGTTACAAAAGCAGATACAGTCTTAGCGTGATCTGACAAGGGAACCTGCCAGTAACCCTTGAGCAAGTCTAGTTTGGTCACAAACTGCGCTTTTCCTATCTGGTCGATACAATCCTCCAAGCGTGGTATGGGAAAGGCATCTGTCCTGGTCACGGAGTTAACTTTCCTGAAGTCGATACAAAAACGTACTGAGCCATCAGGCTTAGGAATTAACACAACTGGGGAGCTCCATTCACTCTGAGCAGGCTCAATTGCACCAATGTCAATCATATAGGACAACTCTTTTTTCATTAAGAAGGACTTGTGTGGATGCACTCTATACGGATGCTGTTTAATCGGCGGAACAGTACCCGTATCAACATCATGTACAATCACTGAAGTGCGCCCTGGCTTATCCTGAAAAAGCGAAAGATGTCTATGAATTAAAGCCTTCATGTCTGCCTGCTGAGACGATTTTAAATGGGTCAAAACACTGTCCAGGTCTTCCAACACAACTGAATTGTGCAGATGAGCACTGACCAGTTCCCGGCCCTTGCTACCTTCTTCCTCACCCCCTTCTACCCTGTCCAGTGGCAGAGAGTATGCACTGACACAACAAACTGTCTCAGCAGAGGAGCGAGCATAATAAGGCTTAAGCAAGTTTACATGACATAACTGAGTACTTCTACGCCGATCCGGCGTTTTAACAACATAATTAGTCTCACTCACTTTCTTCACAATTGGGTAAGGACCACAAAACCTGGTGCCAAGCCCCTCGCCCCTCATAGGCATGAGCACCAGCACTCTGTCCCCCACAGCGAAAGTGCGAGTCACTGCCTTACGATCAAACTGCTTCTTCATGCATTCCTGGGCTTTCACTAGATTGGCCTGAGCTAATTCACAAGCAGACTGCAACCTGTCCTTAAAACTGGCTACGTACTGCAAAAGATTCCCCTTCCCTTCCGGTTCCAGGAAACTCTCCTTCATGATCTTCAGCGGACCTCTGATCTCATGGCCATAGACCAATTCGAACGGACTAAAACCTAAAGAGTCATTGACTGAGTCACGTATGGCAAACAACAAAAATGGCATTGCGGTATCCCAATCACCTGGCCACTGCGCACAATATGTTCTCATCATAGTTTTAAGAGTTTGATGGTATCGCTCAATGGCACCTTGGGATTGCGGATGGTAGGCGGATGATGCTACCTGTACAATGCCAAACTCACTCATAACCTCCTGAAACACTCCAGAGGTAAAATTGGAGCCACGGTCGGACTGCAACTCTCGAGGCAGCCCAACCCGACAAAAAAATTGGAGCAGGACCTCCACTATGGTTTTAGCTTTGATGTTCCTTAAAGGTACTGCCTCGGGGAAACGAGTAGTAACATCCATGATGGTTAACAAATACTCATTACCCTTTTCTGTTTTTGGTAATGGCCCAACACAATCAATAAGGACGCGTGAAAAAGGCTCAGACACAACAGGAAGTGGATGTAATGGTGCCACAGGGATGACCTGATTAGGCTTCCCCACCACCTGACAAACATGACAAGAGCGACAAAACTCCACCACATCTCTATGCAGCTTAGGCCAAAAGAAATGTCTCAGGACTTTCTCCTGTGTCTTCCTTATACCCAAGTGACCTGACATCGGAACTTCATGGGCTAGCCTTAACACCTCCTCCCTAAAACAAGCTGGCAGCACCACTTGAGCTAAAACACACCAGTCCTCAGTAGCTGGACGTGTAGGTGGCCTCCATTTGCGCATCAACACGCCATTTTCGAGATAGAAACCGCCTGCCATATACCTGATCTCCTCCAGACTAGCAGCAGTCTCCATATATGCAGCCAGAACTGGATCACTCTGTTGTTCTGCGATCAACTTATCCCGACTGAAAGACAAATCATTAAACCCCCGTAATAACTTGCCTAGCTGAGTCTCTCCTAAATTGACACTTGACTTGCAAACAGAGTCTGAGTAAACTGACTTTTCACGTGCTTGCGATCGTGTAACTACACATGCACTAAAGACTGCTGGATATTCCGCCTCCAAAGCATGAGTCTCTGGGGCCTCACATGGTATGTTGCTAATGACTGGATTGGCCCAAACTCGGTCAAATGCAAGATCATTACCAAGCAAAAGTTGCACACCCCCTACAGGCAAAGTGGGAACAACACCAAGGATAACCTCTCCACAAACTAGATCACTCTTAAGATAAAGCTGGTACAGTGGAATAGTCTGAAACTCTCCTCCTACACCTTTAAGAAGCACTGAGGATTTTAATGAGCTTGACTCTGGTAAGTCCATCACCCCACTGAGCAAAACTGACTGGCTAGCTCCTGTGTCTCTTAAAATGTTAACTGGCACCTCCTGTTCACCCTGCGACACAGACACAGTGCCTACTGACAAGAACCCCTTATACAAAGCAGAGGTAGCTTCAACAGATTCCACACTGTTCAAACTCTCTTCAGGAGCAGACATAACACACAAGTCAGGCTTAAAACTTTTAAACTGAAAAGAGGTTTTTCTCTCCAGAACAGGGCACCGCGACTTCATATGTCCTACCTTTTTACAATAATGACAGACAATCTCTTTAACTTCTGTGATAGATTTAACTACACCTGGCGCAGATCTGTGGGGCTTAGACACAAATCGGTCACCACTAGAAACATACTCAACTGGTGTGGCCTTACCTCCCCCTGGCCTATCCTTCATCCCTACCGGCTCTCTATGCACCAGTTCAAAGGAGTCTGCCATAATGCCTGCTTTCCTAACATTTATTACCTCTTTATCATTCAGGTGTACCTCAATATGACGTGGTAAACTATTTTTAAATTGCTCCAGTAGAATTAGCTCTTTCAGCTCATTATATGTAAACACCTCAGCACCTTTCACCCACCTCTCAAACGCAGCCTCCTGATGTCTTACTAAATCTAAATAAGATTCCCCAGCCTTGCGTCTGAGAGATCTGAAACGCTGTCTATGAAACTCTGGAACCACCTCATATGCCAAAAGTACTGCCTGCTTAACCTGCGTGTAATCAGTGCTATTTACAGGATCCAGTGTAGCATATGCTTCCTGTGCCTTACCAACAAATGATGTTTGAACGAGTATCGCCCATTTATCCTCCGGCCACTCAAGTTCTCTCGCTATTTTCTCAAACGCATCAAAGAATACCTCCACTTCAGTTGTATTAAATTTAGGCATCAACTTTAGACAGTCTGAAAAATTAAACCGATTTTCATGCGATCTCTGTCGCTGGTTTTCCGAAGCCTGACTCTTTGCGCGTTCTAGATCGAGTTTAGCCAAATCTAGTTTTGTCTGCTGTTCTAACTTAGCCAGCTCCAACTGAGTACGACTCTGTATTTCGGCTAATTCAAGCTGTGTTTTCTTGTCCTGTGAGGCATAACTATCTAGCCCAAGCGCATCGATAATAAAGTCCACCATATCCATTTTCTTTAAGCCAATATCCATTTCAATGTCCTGGCATTTTGCTATCTGAATTAACTGAGGCTTGGTGAGCCTGATCCAGTCCGTGCGAGTTAAATCGCGCTGAAAGAATCTTTCAGGCTCAAACTGAGCCTGCTGTGACTCCATGGCCCAACACCGTAGGGCAGCTGCACACAATCAAACAAATCCACACCTGATACACAAGCACGCTGTACCCGGCTGCACTGCCTAATTACTGTGAACAAGCGGGAGATAAAACAGGCACTGCCACACGTTGATGCACAAAGCCAATGCTATATCAAATAGCCTAATTAACAAAACCCACGCCAAACAAAGTCACCACCGTTGTGCGACTACAGCAAACAAAAAAAAAAAAAAAAAAAAAAAACGTTTCCGTTAACAAAGTTTGCCCAAAGTAGTAGGTTAACTAAACGAAGCGACACACTCACGCAAGTCAAACAAATTCACCAACCCTACTACGGCACACACTACCAACAAACTACACAAAAATAAGAAAGGACGAGCCCTCACTTATTAAGAACTAACCTCTGGCACCAAGCTCGCAACAGGTCTAGGGTGTACCGATGGTTGCCCAGACGGCAGTCCTTAATCTAAGTGTGTGCGGCAAAGACGTGGAAATTAGTATGTACGAGCTAAACGTGGATGAAAGGGCAAAAGGACACCAGCTTACCGTTCTGTCCACCGACCAGCGCAAGCAGGATGCCTCCCGTAGACGGCCAGCCCAAGCGAATCGTGGTTCTCTCCCGTTCACGAAATGTGGGAAAACCCACATAAACAAAATACAAACAAACGAAAACCAAAAAGGGCCCAACAATAAAGTCCAAACGGGGAAGGAGGGAACAATGTGCTCCCACAGTACACTCCAGACACAGGTCCCCCCCAAAGTTCGCTGATCCAACACTCCACACGTAGGCCTCTAATCACCCTCTCTCTTGCTCTGCCCCCATTACCTTTGCTTCGGCCATTTATAGCAACAAGTGTACAGATTTAAACTGGTGCCCCCTTGTGGATGAAGTGTGTACATGAAAGTGTGCTGTATACCTAAATGCAATACCTGGGCAACACATCGTAACACTTAACTGTGGCGTTTAGTTGAAATACATTGCATAATATGTTTGGAAAGGTGGAAGATAAGTGTAACCACTGGTAGCAGCTATTTCACGGGTCAGGCTTATGTCCATGTTATTAGGAGATTGGGGGGCTTTTTAAAGTAAAACTCAATTATATCCTTTACGTATGTACATGCACCATCCATAGCTTTTTGTCACTGAATGTTTCCTCTTTTGTTTAGTATCATTTTGTCTTAGCCACTACATAAATGACTTAAATTATCACTGTACAGCAGAACTGAAAGATTCCAGCATTCTGCTTCTCGTCTGGTGTAATCTAATTTTCTAGGATTTATCCCATGAACAAAGAGAGGAAAATTTAATTTAATCAAAGCCAGGGGGAAATAAATAAATAAGTAAACATCTATCTCCATGGGAACGCAGGAGTGGCCCAATGCTAGATCACAGCATGAATCAGTCATCCTCTGACAACTAGGCAGACTTAGAGCAAGCTCAGAAGTATAACCGAGCAAATTAATCCTTTAGTTTGAAAACTGAGCAATTCTGTAGTGACACTGAAGCACCAAAGCATAAGAAGCGAAACACAGAGGAGACAGACGACCACAGTATCCTGAGCACGATTTTGTTTCTGTATAAATATACATATATATACAACATTTATGTCCTTCAGCCAGACCCAGAGCTTCAAGATTTCATGTTACGTGGGATGTGGCCATCATCCTTTTTCACCAGATAAGAGGTAAGACAGGACTTTTTTCAAAGGGTACTCCCTGTGACGAATTGATTCAAAGTTTTGGTCGCCCTAGGAGGAGAATTTGTTTATTTACAAGTCCACATAACCACTTCTCCTTTCCATATCAAGAGGAGGAAAGGCTGAATCAAACTTAGTTCACCTTGAACACTTACACTATCAGACAGTTCAATAAATATATTCATTTTTTCTGGGCCAGGACCAGTTTGGAGTGCAGCTGACAGGACCAGTTTGGAGTGCAGCTGAAGCAGTAGGGGCTTTGGTGGATTTTATTAATGAGAAGACCTCATTTTTTGGACTTGGTGCATTAGTGCATGTCAGCACTGAGTATGCAGATGATTTGGAAGGCTGCTTATTCCAAAATGCACTTGAGATTGCCATTAGCATTTGAAGATTTGAAGCCAAAAAAAGAAAAGGGAAAAACCACTCTATTCCCCTTCACTGCACTCTTCTCAAGCTGTTGATTAACAATGCATTGGCAAAATGTCTGTATGATGGTGTCGAGTGATGCCACAGACACAAACACACACCCACACCCACACACAAATACACATCGATGAAGTATGAAACAAATATCTGTAGTCCAACAGGTTATAGTCGTTAAACTCAAACCCAAGTAATATTTCTGACCAAGTACTATTAACTGTTTTCACTGTTTAGCCACCAACATGTACACCTACAAAGCCAACAAAAGGTACTTAAAGGTAAGTGTTCTGCAGCTAAAAGCATTGGCCTCAACTCTAAGGAAAAGACCTCTGTATAGACACTGAAGCTGAGGAATGTAAAATCGCCCACACCTTTAAATTAGACAGAGCAGAGATGGGAGAAACAGTGCTCCTAGAATTGCACAGCATCATGTTTATAGAGGCAGAGAAAACCGTCAAATAATAATAAAAAAGAGAACTGTCCAAACATGATTCCACTTTAGCCACCTGCAGCACTGCAGGCAGGCTTGCAACTTCACTAAGCAAGAATAAACATGATAAAAAAAATCAAAATACTGTGCAACAAAAGTACCAGAAAAACAATGCAGGATGGAAGTCAGCCAAATATTCACTTGGGGTCCACCATGCCAGCAGTAACCTTAAGCTAGATTGTAAGTCTTTTAAGAGCAAAACAGAGGTTGGTCCCTTAACTGCCCACATATTTTTTCTTCAGCTTTAGAGGCTGAAAGACAACAGTCAGGCTCACTGTTTTGATATCAGGTGTGCCACCCACAATCCTAGTTTACAGAATGGAAACAGAAGAGCTGCTGATATTGATACACTGGACAGAGCATGGATAGAGTGTTCGGCTATGCTCAGGGCTGCCAACTCTCATGCAATCAGCTTGAGAGTCACAGAACTGTTAATTTTTTCACAAACTCAAAAACAGCAGCTAGGCTACCTCTCCCAGCTTAATAATGCTGATATTAACATTTAGGAAACATACCTTGCTGGTTTTTGCCATGTCATAGACATGTTTCTACCATGATAGGCTTCCCAAACATATTCAAGCACCAAACTTCCCTTACTTTACTCCAAGGTTTTTTCAAATAGTACTCACTTATTTACACATAGGCAACCCCAAACCCAAATCACACACCTTGTCCACTATCATACTAACAATTTGTTTGCAATCAGACACACACAACATAAAACCCTATAAATAAATGTACCAGGGACAACAACCCACCTCAGGCGTTAGCACAAATGAACAAATGTACAAAATGAAATGAAGAATGAGGGGCTGGTTTACCAGGCTAACTCTAACCTAGCCTGGTAAAATTGTGGTAATACCCACTAGGAAGCGAGCATAAGTCTACCGGGTGTTACCAGACTCTTTACACTAAGTGAAAGGAAATGAAAGAGACTGGTGCACCAGGCTAACTCTAACCCCAACTCTACTGTAGATCTCTAAATATCTCCTCTGCTTCTTACAAGCAGTCTGCTGTGATAACAATAATTCAAGTATGCTCTGAAACACAGGAACAGCCCTATCAAATACAAACAACTAAATCACACTTATGCCCCAGTGACCAAACAGTACAATCAAGTGAAATGGCCATTGTAGGCCTACTTACTTGTCCTCACACGGTTCTTGATAAAGTTCAAAAGTGAGAATGTCTTCTCGGACAGGTACGGTATGTCGAGCGAAATAAGCTCAGCATTTTCTTGGCAAATGTCCGAATCTCTTGGATATTATACAGAAATTTGCAGTAATTGCAAAACTGTATGATACATGTGTTGACAGAGAAATGCATGATAGCAGTATGTTTTAACATGATAGATTCCCCGAACTAAAGATCAAATCCTTAGCCACGAGACCACGTCTAAATAGGCTCTCACCGATATCAGTCTTGTGTGTGTCACAAACCAAACATTCTCTGTGTTACCGTGGTAAATGTTCCAGTTCATGGCCAACTTGCAAATATATTACAGTTGTGCTGTCCAAACTCAGGGAAAACTCAATCGGTTTTTAGAAATGACGATAATACTGCTGTTTAAATTGATAAACTTTGAAGTCATGGCATACGGTTTTAACAAGGAAAACAAGATGACGTGACTTTGCTTTTTAAACGTTTTGACAGCTGTATTGTCACTATTTCTGCACATCGATTTAATTTCACTGCAACTGAACCGCAGGATTACGAGATAATGGCACTTTTACAGTCAACTAAATAGTAGCCGTATTTGAGATTCCAGCCGTCTGTCTACGGCTGTCTACATACGTCAACGAGAATTGCTGGTCACAGCGGAAAAATAAATGCCGCATTTGACTTGAGCTAGACGTTTGCATCCGTTTGCATCCGTTTGCAGCCTGACGCTGAAAATGTTGCATTGTGGTTAGAAATTGTGTCCGACATGCCCGAAATGTGTGAGGTTGTCACGAGTTGTCACAACAATGCGACCATGACACATGACCCGAAAACTCGCGGGAGCATGACGTTTACAGACAAATCGTACAGACCTTTGCAGTTGCCTCCACACAACTGCAAGTGGCTAGCTAACGCCTCCTCGGTGACGCTACTTTGCCATGGTTGGTTAAAAGTTCACTGACGTCTGTGCAGGTGCATTGTCCGGTGCATAGTTCAAGTCAAATGCGCCCACTGCAAGTTTTGCCGTGGGTGGGTCAACCTCGGAAGTGATATCCTTACTTCAGCGTAAACCTTTGTGGTCCTATGCTGTCCCTAGCGGTAGCAGTGGTAATAACATTTCACGGAACTGCATAAATCTCAGCTTGCGCGAATGAAATGAGCATTGGGAAAGGCGGCCATCTGTATTTGTAACTTCCCTAGCTATGTAGACCGTTGCTTATGCTACTGCTTTTCCAGCAACATTTTCCGTTTAGTTTCTGCAAGCCATGAATGCAATAATTTCACCTTTGGCAACACTGATTGAGATGCTAAACAACAAAACAGGGCATAATGTTGTTGGGCCGGTTTATAATCTGTTGTCCGCCATCTAGCGATGAGGAAGTTATTTTTATCTATGGTGCGGGTCTATCTCCCCTCATGCAACTCAACTGATGTTACTTGAAATCTAACGATCTAAAACATCGGCACATATGTCTAGTATTTAAGTAAGCTATGCAATTAGACTACTGCTCCGCACTTCTACATTTAATGTTTCTGAACGTCACCAAACATAATATTAAACATTGTACCATTTTTGTGTGGGAACTCGGCCCAGCCAGAGCGGTAGGCAAACACAAAAATGCCATAAAAATGAGGATTCAATGTCATTTCCTGTCAGGTGTCCACATTGTCATGACCTCCTGATGGCAAAGGCAAAAACGCTTTGTGTCTTTCAATGCGGTCGGGTTGTTAAGATGCATCAGCAAGGCTTCTCGCAGTGTGCCATTGCTGATCAGGTTGGACGCAGTAAGACAATCATTTTAAACTCCTTAAAAGATCCTGAGGGTTATGGAAAAAAAAGTCAAGTGGTAGACCCCAAAAAAAATCCACCAGCCCTAAGCCAGAGGATCCGATTTGCTGTCCGTCAAGACCCGGGACAATCCCCGGGACAATCCCCGGCCCAAATGAAGCTCGTCACTGGTGCCAACTGCAGTCCCAAAACCATTACATGTCATCTGCGAGAAAAGGTCTTTAAGAACAAAAAACGTCCTTGTCTCCTTCAATGGCACAAAATTGCCCATTTGGAGTTTGCACAAGAGCACCAAACATGGGACACAGAAAGGTGGAAGAAAGTTTTATTCTCTGATGAGAAAAAAAATTACCTTGACGGTCCTGATGGCTTCTAACATTCCTGGCATGAAAAGGAGATCCCACCTGACATGTTTTCTACACGGCACAGTGGACGCGGCGCCATAATGGTCTGGGGGGGGGGGGGTTTCCTTCAATGGAACAATGAAGCTTCAGGTTGTGCAGGGCCGTCAAATGGCAGCTGGCTATGTGGAGATGTTGCAGAGGGCATCCCTCATGACTGAAGGCCATCGACTGTGTGGTAATGACTGGGTTTTTCAACAGGACAGTGCTGCAGTTCACAATTCCTGCCTGACAAAGAACCTCTTCCAGAGAAATAACATCACTTTTAAAGCATCCTGCATGTTCCCCTGATCTAAATCCAATTGAGAACATTTGGGGTTGGATGGCAAGTGAAGTTTACAAAAAATGCACACCAGTTCCAGACAGTGGATGGCCTTCATGAAGCCATCTTCACCACTTGCAGCAACATTCCCACTAGCCTCCTGAAACACTAGCATCAAGCATGCCAAGTTGAATTTTTGAGATTATTAACAAGAATGGCGCAGCTACTCATTACTGAGTCCTTTTTTGAACATTTTATTTCTATTTTAGGGGGTTTTCTGAGATGTGCTCTTAAACTTTTGATCAGCTGATGAACAGCGTTAGTGTTATTTCAGTTTGATGGTTGTTTGCAATAAATCGCTTACTCTGATTTTTTTCTTGACTCCTATATCTTCTTTTTGCATTTTGAACCACTACCTAGAACCTTCTTAACATCCAACAGTGCAAAATGTGAATTTATAAATAACAGTGTTGTTCCAAGTACAGCCATGTTTTTATCTAGTTAATATGGTAGCCACCTCACCGAACAATTCAAGCTCGACATCTTTGCACTACTGTGCCAATGTTATCGACTGCAATAGACAGAGTAGTTTAACTGGAAATACTGAACCAACCGGAAGAATGTTTGGACACTTGTGGTCTCTCCCAGAATAAGGTGAATACACACTATTAATCTCAGTGAGAATGCACACATTAAGAGAGAGAGAGAGAAAGAGAGAGAGAGAGACTTGGCTACTCACAGCTGGAAAAGCTGAGGGGGCAGGAGTGCTCATCCATGGGGAAGTTGTGAAGTTGCAGCTGGCATTCTGCATTGATGGTCATCCTGCAGAACAGCAGAGGGTTAAAGAGTTGGGAGTTAGAGTCCTTACAATGCTACTGTATGTGCTAACCTCTGTCTGGGCCTCTGGGGGTGGGGGGTTTACAGATTAAAAGACCCCTCAGTCTCCTCTCAACACCCACCGACTTCTCACCTTAGAGTGCCCTGCGTTGTTTTCACACTTCAGCTAACTGGCAGCAAAGCAAAGTGCACCGGCCAAAAATACATCCACTCATGACAGGAGGTTTTGCTGTAAACCTGTTGCAAATTCCTAGCAGTTAAGCTTTCCTTCTTGCTTGTAGTTGAACATTCAGTAGACGAATAGAAATAGACACATACTGTACAATAGAGATAACAAAAAATAGAGCCTACATAAGTTAGCCCTCCTTCTCTCCCTATCCCTCCTCCACTTCCCAGTCCACCATAGACCCAGGCCATCTCCTTACCTCCTAACCCCCCTTCCCCATACATGCATACTTATGCACAGGTGAATCAGAATTCTAATTTCACTGCATCTTACTCTCTGAAATGCGTTGTATGTGACAATAAAACTCCTTGAATCCTTAAGTAAAGAGTAAGGTACTGTATATTTCATTTCGGGAGCGGACACATCTACCAGCAATAATTTAATAATTACATTAAGACACTAGCCAGTTTAGACTTTACCTTGGAGTATAAGTTTAGAGGAATGACTTATAGTCGTGTAAATGAGAATTGTGAGAGGCCACACGAAGCCAAACGGATACAGGTCAGTCGGCTCCATGTCAGCGAGTGTCCTGCAAATTGGTTAAATTCCCTTAGCCACTTGGAACAGCTCAGGGACTAATTTCAACCCTCAAAGCATATAGGTCAACCCATGCTTCCCATGCCCCAGAAAGAAGTCAAAGATTTGCCCCAGTCCCACTCCACAACCACTTACCCCCAACTCATTCCATTGTGTCCTGTTAGTGCTGAGAAAATGTCAGCCGTGTTTGCGGTGGCCATGCCTGAGATACGGCGGGATGAATGGGGACTGAAGCTGACATGTCGGCATGCCTACAACCTTCGTTCACTGTAGCTCTGCAGTCATGCCAAAACCCACCACAGAAAAAAAGGAACAGTTGCCCACCAAATTACTGGGATCTGCCTGCGTGCACTCATAACCAATAAGGCTTTTAGGTCCAGCACCATGGAAATAAGACACTGCTTGAACACAGACAGGACTTTGCCAGTAGGCCTATATATTTGAGATGTGCCAGGACAGTCTATGATTATTATGACTGCCACTAACGAAGCTAGCGAAAGCGGTCATTATAGTGTTCTTTTCAGTGAATGTCCGTCAACGATTGCCGGGACACTGGAAGTCTGGGGAACATGAATCTTTGTAGGCATGTAGCCCTAAAACTTTTTGAGCGACTAGAAGCCACCCCCCCGCTGTGCCAGTGTCCATCAAAGAGAGGGAGACGCCCAAAGCTTTTTGCTGAATATCTCAATGAATATTTCACCCAAGAACATGACATTTTTGTGATATGTTGGTGATACAGAGGCGTATCGACCCAGCCCATAAACACTCACTTAAAGCATAGCGCCACCTAGTTATATGGGTAAATGCAAAAATTGAGATTTTGTATTGCCAATATCTTGGACCGAGACAGTGGGAACTGCGAAATATACATCATGCACAATCAGCACAAAGACCTCTAAAAGCACGGCACAATCCATAAAATTTGGCCCATAGGGGGCGCTGTAATTGTACAAAATGTCATTTTGTCTATTATCTAGCGAATGGTAATGTTTACAATCAATTTGTTTTTATCGTGAAATCTATTGACCCTCACCCATTGAAAACACTGGTCGACGCCTACTTCCAATGAAAACAATTTCCGTGAAATTTCAACACTGCGGAAACAAATCCAAACAAACTCGTCATAGGCCGTTCATGTGAATCTCACCAAATTTGGTATATGTCATCTACAGACAATGCTGACAAAAAGTTATCAAAGGATTTATCTTGAGATAAACCATTTCGAAGTTACATGTCAATGAACATTTACCACGTAGCTTAAAATTCTTCAAAAATCCATATCTTGGCTTGTAATTGCTCAAATTTGGTCAAAGTTGACATGCCAACTCTAAACAGCTTTCCTTTCATGTGTACTAAATTTTGTGACATTTCGTCATAGGGGGCGATGTTTATCGTTGAAGCTAGGTGTCAAAAAACTGTTTTTGTTAAATAACTCAACAATTTTGCGGTGGTATGTCGGTGTTACAGAGGCATATCGACCCAGCCCATAAACACTCACTTGAAGCATAGTGCCACCTAGTGATATGGGTAAATGCAAAAATTGGGATTTTGAATTGCCAATATCTTGGACCAAGAAGGTGGGAACTGCACAAAATATATCATGCACAATCAGCACAAAGACCTCTAAAAGCACAGAACATGCCATAAAATGGGGCCCATAGGGGGAGCTGTAACAGGTAGTGCTGCTAGGAGAATTCAACGCGAGGGTTGCTTGGCCCAGAGCCCTTGGGAAATTCAGCATCGGCAAAATCAACAAAAATGGACAGTGGCTTCTAGAGCTGTGCTCTCAGCATGATCTCTGCGTCACTAACGCTTTCTTCCGAAACATCATGGCAGCACCCTTGCTCCAAAGACTGGCACCAGTTGGACTTAATCCTCACAAGGCGGCACCACTTGAACAGAGTGCTGCGCATGCGCACCTTCCATAGTGCAGATTGTGACATTGACCACAGCTTAGTATGCAGCAAGCTCTGGGTGCCCACAACTCAAGTGCAGCGGAGAAAGAAGCCTGGGAAAAAACGCATCAATGGTATCATCTCTGCACAGTCTGAGCTAGCAAACAAATCAGAATGCTCACAAAGCAGAATGACATCTCGCTGCAGAAGCAGTGGGACGATATCAAAGATGCTATCCACAGCACAGCGTTAACAACATTCGGCAAAAAACATGTGAAAACAAACGACTGGTTTGCAGCAAACAAAGCAATCATGAACCCAGTCATTGAAGCAAAGTGCACATCTTTCATGCGTTACAAAACCAAATCGACTCAGTCAAATCTAGAAGCACTGAAAAATACAAAAAGAACAGTCCAGCGGACTGCGTGGCAGTGCGCAAACTCCTACTGGCAAGACCTTTGTGCCAGGATCCAGCATGCATCAGATTTGGGCAACGTTCGCGACATGTACGAAGGAATTGAGAAGGCTCTTGGTCCATCCTCAAGGAAATGGACAGATGGCTATAACTTTACAGTGTCTCAGACATCGGACTTGAGTCCGTAAAAAGTCTGCCTGTCATGGAGGAACTGGACATACCGTCATCCACGGAAGAACTCAGTGGATGACGGTATGTCCAGTTGTCCAGATGATGTGCTAGTGTAACAGATGCCAGATAGCACAGCTCGACGTAGAACGTTAGTAAACCTCCCTCCCGATGCCTCAAAAACATATGCTGCTGATTGAACTAATAGCCCGGCTTTTAGGTCACTTGGTAGTGCGTCTGTCTCCCATACCGGAGTTGCTGTGAGGTTGCAGGTTTGAGACTGGGTCTGGACTGTGCAGGAAGGTCTTGGTTACACTAGGTAGCCTAACAACTGTATAGATACAGTCAGGGTTTTTAGAGAAACCACACCACACCACCACAGCAACCAAAACACGAAATTAAACCAGGCATAGTCAAGACTTGCTGTCATCAAGAGCATATACTCAAAACTGTACTTGCTATGGGAATTGAAGTAAAACAAAAGATTACCCAAAGTAGTTGACTGGTTTTTGTCTTTTTGTTTTCTAAGACTGTCCTGTGAGTAAATTAGTACTGCAACAATAAAACTTAATGTACAGTATAACTGTATCTGATGGGAAGGTGTGATTTAAAATATCAAGGAATAACACCACATAACCTACCTTCAACAGCACAACAAGGCTAATAACCCCAGATACTGTTGCAAGCTGACATTAGCCCCTTTCACACTGCACGACACGGGGTGGTGACACGGTACGACACACTAATTTAACCAGGGACTGCAGTGTGAAAGCACGGCGTGTTTTTGACCCCTCTTCTGAAAAGGTGGGTTGAGGAGGCATAGCCCAGTGGCACTGTAACATTACATCGGTGGTAAATACACCTGTCTGCAAAGTTTTCGTTCAGTTTTTCAAAACAACCATGGGGGGACACAGAGAGTTGGTGCTCGCTGTTTGTACAACCATTCAAGGGCAAATGACATGCTACTGTACTGCACGTGGATGCTTACATGGGATTGCAAATATATGCAGAGAATACATTTGATGCCAAATTACCGTAGCTATTTGTACAAGGTACCATCAACGTATGGTAAAATAGAATCAAATAATTTACTCTATCCACACATTTTCGCCCACGGTAAAAAAGCCAACACTTAAGATGAAGATGCACTGGGCGAAAGAGGTCTTTGTGGGGATATTTGCAGTCACATATTTCGGGATATTTACAATATATGGTGATATATTGATGGATGCGCTCTGGACATGTTTTCCAACACTAGTAAACAGTAGCTTTATCATCAAACATTCTACTCTCACGGTTAAAAAGCACACAACACAATGCTTTGTCTCTCAAAATGTGATGTTTATTTAACATGAAATGTCGTATAAATCCGCAAAGCGTTTGTCTTAACGTGTCCATATATCATTGTTTTGTGTTTCTAAAAAAAGTTTCCTGTGACCTTGGGGTTTAAAATGACGCTTAGACTACTGGGGTAACAGAAAGTGAACTCACAATTTGTTTTTAATTCAAAATGATGCATTTGGACTGTGGCTCAGCTTTTACCATCAAAACACAATCCAAACAACACCAAAATGTGGGATGTTATTCCTTCCACATACACATGATGAAGCCAACGGTCATGTGCAGCATTTAAATTAAAAAAAAAAATTCCGAGCTCACCTTGGGTTTTATACATGATTTATGCTAAATAAACAGCATATTTCAAGAAACAGTTTGCAGTTTGCCTCTGAACTTCTTGTTGGTGTTTTTGTAGTTCTGCTCAGCTGTTTCCCCTGTTTTAAAAGTCCCGACTGTGGGTGGTGGCAGTTGTGAAACGTCACCTTACCACACCCCGCGCCCCGTCTCGCCTCGGCTCGTATTCACCTACGCCCCGGGTTGCAAAAGTGTAGGGTCCGAGGTGGGTCGAATTGGCATGTCGTTTGGACACGCCACCCCGTGTCGGCAGTGTGAACGCAACAGATGACCCACTAATTTCGGCTGAAATTACCGGTAATTTTGGCAGTGTAAAAGGGCCTATTGAATAGATATTGATTTATTATCTGAATCATCACAATGGTTGATAATGAAGTTTCAATACAAAAAACAGAGGTTGAATCACTGTTACCATATCTATGAAATCTGACATTTTTTATGTTGATTGCCAAAACATTGGAACAACATTGATTCATACCCTGCATCCGAATACCCTTACTATCCGCCTGCATAGTAGCCAAAAATGAGGAAGCCACGACCTAGAACATCCGAATACCTTAGTAAGCTTTCAGTAGTAGGCGAAGCCGGGCCAAAAGTACCCGGATGGCTTGCTATTTCTGGTAGTATTTTGCAGTGTGCAAGCGAACTACACTACGCTATCCCAGAAGTCACCGGGAGGTTGAAAACTGTAGAAGAAGAACCAAAAACTTCCCGCTCGTTAAAAGTAACCAAGATGGCGGAGACTCCGGTCGCTTGTCTGACAGTGTAAAAATGTGCACTTCAGTAAATGAAAGCCATGTAAATAGTTGTTCACGTCACAAATGCACATAAATGTTGAGGTTATCTGATAAAATGCAGCTAACCGTTTACTACAAGCTGGCAAAATCATGACGTTAATGTAAACATCCGGGTCAGAGGACGGGCAAGATGGCGATGTCGTAGTACGTCCGAATTGTACCTGCTACTGGCTAGTTTGCTACGTAGAAGCTACTACTGTAACGGTCGAGTGGTAAGCACTGCATAGAACGCAGTGCCTACTAAGGTTTCAGACGCAGGGATAGTTACTTTTTGTGCAGTTCCCACCTTCTTGGTCCAAGATATTGGCAGTTCAAAATCCCAATTTTTGCATTTACCCTCATCACTAGGTGGCGCTATGCTTCAAGTGAGTGTTTATGGGCTGGGTCAATGCGCCTCTGTAACACCGACATACTAACACAAAATCTCTGTCTTGGGCAAAATTGTTGATGAGTTATTTAACAAAAACTGTTTTTTGACACCTAGCTTCGCCGGTAAACATCGCCCCCTATGACGAAATGTCACAAACATTAGCACATATGAAAAGAAAGCTGTTTAGAGGTGGCATGTCAACTTTGACTAAATTTAAGCAATTAAAAGCCAAGACATGGACTTTTTGAAGAATTTTAAGCTACGTATTAAATTTTCATTGGCATGTAACTTCGAAACGGTTTATCTCAAGATAAATCCTTTGATAACTTTTTGTCAGCATTGTCTGTAGATGACATATACCAAATTTGGTGAGATTCACATGAACGGCCTATGACGAGTTCGTTCAGATTCATTTTCGCAATGTTAAAATTTCACAGAAATTGTTTTCGTTGGAAGTGGGCGTCGACCAGTGTTTTCAATGCATGAGGTTCAATAGATTTCACAATAAAAAAATTGGTTGTAAACATTAGCACTCTTATAATAGACAAAGATAATAGGCAAAATAACATTTTGTACAATTACAGCACCCCCTATCGACCAAATTGTATAGCACGTGCTGTGGTTTTAGAGATCTTTGTGCTGATCGTGCCTGACGTATTTTGCGCAGTTTCCACCTTCTCGGTCCAAGATATTGGCAACTAAAAATCCCAATTTTTGCATTTACCCATATCACTAGGTGGCGCTATGCTTCAAGTGAGTGTTTATGGGCTGGGTTGATACGTCTCTGTAACACCGACATATCACAAAAATTTCATGTTGTTGGGTGAAACGTTCATTGAGTTATTCAGCAAAAACTTTTGCTGGTCTCCCCCTCTTTGACGGACACTGGCACAGCGCGGGAGTGGCCCTTGGGTGCCAAAAGGCGTTATTCACTCACAAACTTCTAGGGCTACATGCCTACAAACATTCATGTCCCCCCGAGTTTCAGTGTCCCGGGAATCGTTGACGAAAAATCAGTGGAAAAAAAAAAAAAAAATCAATATAAAAAAAAAATATCAATATGCAACTTCAATATGACCGCTTTCGCTAGCAGAGAAAGTGAGAGATCAACGGGAAACATGGCTATGTGCACTTAAAGACACTGACCAAGTGCATTTAAAGACGGGGATGTCAGCGGAATTCACGCTCACGCGTGACATGTCCGATGTAAATGCAAATACGCTCACAATACCCTCACGTGCTGAACAAGGTTACGCGCTGTATACTGTACAGTCAAGTTGGTGTGAATCAGGCCTAAGGCTATATGCCCAGAAAGTTTTAGGTCCCCCAGTGTTTCAGTGCCCCTCCAATCATTGACAGAAAATCAGTGAAAAAAAGTGGTTAAAAAATGAAAAAAAAAAAAAAAAACATTCTGACAAAACCAAAATGACCGCTAGTGGTGGTCATAATAATGAAAACTAATAAGGGCATTTGACAGAAGACTAAAACAGACACTATCACCATATTGTTTTGAAAAGGAGTTAGTTGTATTTACCTTAAAGTGTACAGTATCCTTCCATCATTAGATATCCGCAGAAGTTGATTTGGCGTGGTGATCCAGTGTGCCTCAGCATCTTTCGAGTTCCGGAAGATGGTGTCTGGTATCCATATGAGCCCCACCACGTTGCTAGTGAGGGACAACAGCTTCATGGTGCTGTTGTACCTCAGCCTTGTGTCTGTCCATGCCTGGGCGAATATGATGTCGATTTGGTACTCCTGAAGCCAAAGACAAAATATTTTATGTGGTTTCACGCATTGTAGGCACTACTGAAAGAAAAAAAAATACTTAGGAGAGGAAATATCAGTTAGTAATGAGACACATTACTGTATCTTAAAGATGTCATTGCATCATTCTGTGGCAGTCTCTAGTATTAATAAATGCCCTGTGAGCCGGTTTTGATGAAAAAAATGTTTTAGTCGTCCTGTTTCAGGCTGTTCTAGTTTGGTGGAGGAGATGGAGCAGGGTGAATTGCAGGTTCTCAGCTACGCTCATCACAGGCTACAATCATTCAAAGCCCATTTGGTTATAGCACATCAAATAGAAGATTTAAATGTTCTAAACACACACCTACTTACTTATGTTTTGCTAGGTGAATGTGTGCTGCAATGAGACTCCTCCAGTAATCACAACTATGACATGGCTTTTTCTACATAATGAACTTGCGTCACTTTTGTTTGCCCTTTTCTTATTTGCTCGTTTCTCCGCCTATTTTCTTTCATTGACTAATGGAGACAATCGGGGTAGAAGAACACTTTCATGTGCAGCATGCATATGCAACTCGGAGTGACCTATTGAATTGAAAAGAGCAAGTACTAAATGGTTTCTTGGGGAATGACACCTTTAATGTATTTTATTACATGTGGGAAGCAAAGACTGTCTGTACATATGATAATAAACTTTAAACTTGGACTGCTAGATATACCACATGACCACATTAATGAAATCTTTATAACTTGCAATACACATCCTCTGTTCTTAGAACACCTTTTTTCAGTAAAGTTTTCTAGGCATGTTACCTCAGGGATAAATAATAAAATATGGCAAAGGTCCAAGCATAACCTTCAAAGTTTCAGCTTGAGCACAAAACATTCTTTACACAACAAACGCTTCCTACAGTAGAAATCACCTGTGCTTGTGGAAAATGAAGCACGTCGTTACATAAAGGTCCTGTACAAAAGGCAGTAAGAACCCTGGAACACATGTCAGAATAGAAAGCCATTCAGCTCCTCTTGTCATCAGGTCTGCCTTGGAGGCTGACCTTTTCTGAACTCTCCTGGCTAACGTGACACAGAAGTGCATCATGAAACTCCAATTAGAGAGCATATGCCCACTAGAGCGCTCACTTAGCAGCCCTGACCTTTAGCAGCAGACACAAGAGTGACTTATGGAGCTGCAGAGTGTGTTATTGCACACTGAGTCCAACTGCAATCACAGAGGACAGGACTCTTATAAATATGCTGATTAAAAGGTCAAAAATTTGGGACAAATGCTCCAACATTTTTTCTTTTGGCAGTAAAAAAGAACAGGGAAGACTCAGAGGGTAACTATAAAAATCAACAACCTGGTATTTGATTTCCTTTCTAATTAAAAAGCTTAAAAACATTTACTGTAATTATCCATCCTGTGCCTGTTGGCATGAAAAAATACATAGAATTTTACATTTAAATGCTACTTTGTCCTTTACTTTAAATGTCTCCACAGCTATCGTATATCTCAGCCATGGTGTCAAAATGAATGCTCATCTGGGGTAACCCAGTAGCAATGGCACTAACATTGCTAGGGACAGGGTGAAACCGTATTTAAAGAAAACTTTCAATTACAGAACAGCTTTCTGAGGCAATCAGCTGAGATACGAGAGAAAAGCGTGCATATGCTGTGAGTTTATCCACAGCAGAGAGTTAATCCAAAACTCACCAGTAGACTTGGGAGGTATGCAAGGTTAAAATCGGCCCTTGTCACCAGTTGTTGCTACCTTAAAAGTATTTTGCCAGTGGGTGTGCTAATTGTAATGATGTGAAACCTGATTAAAATGCTCATATCTGAGCATCACCAAGGCCACTTTCTATACCGTTGAGTTTCTAATGACTCGTGTTAAAATATGGGAGTTTTTAAAATTTTGATTAAGAAGTCATTTGAAGCTCAGTTAGGACATGATAGTCTCACAAAGTTTAACTCAGTCATGCATCCTCTTTCACTGTCCCTCCTTTCTATGCATCCTGCCATCCTTTCTTCATTTATTTATCCTCTTTCATTTATTTATATTGCCCCCCTTCCTTCATTCCTTGTCTTCGTGTTCTTCCTTCGTGCTCCAACAGTTTATCCTTTGACATGAATATGGGCAGTGCTGAAGGTTAATCAACCAAATGTGTGTGTGTGTGTGTCTGTGTGTGTGTGTGTGTGTGTGTGTGTGTGTGTGTGTGTGTGTGCGTGCGTGCGTGTGTGCGTGTGTGTGTGTGTGTGTTCCAAGTCCAGCTTCAGCTAACTGGAGACCTCCACATGATGACAGCCTGAATTAATTGCTCCTGACATGAATAGGGCTAGCTAGGCAGCAGTTTTTGAAAAACGGTCAAACATAAAACCCATCTGAATTATGAAGCATTAAAGGTGTCTGAGAGACAGGAAAAGAAGGAGAAAGTCTGGGTTGTATAAAGTTGTCCTGATGGGCTCCAGACACTTAGATGGTCTTTTTATTGCTCTAGTGTCTTCTCCTTTTCTCTCAATGACATCTGGCACTTTAGTGAGAGATGCAATGCCAAAAGTCCGGGAGAAAAAAAACACCACGTCACATTCAATTTATCCCACTTACTCTGGGCAGTCTGTTAAATAATATATTGTAGGCCAGGAGAAGAAAACAAGGTACTTATAATGTCATAATTGAGTAAATTAGGATAATGAAAACCCCTTGCTTGTGCATGTCATGGCCAACTCTATCTACATAGATGTCCTTTTTTGTTACTGTTAATCCTAATGAAGACATCATGGGGGTATGGGATATATTAACTGTGCCCAACATGCTGCTTTTAAAGACTACCCTTCCCTTCATGACTACATGATACAGGTAAAACACTTAAACCACATCTAGACAGGCTCCACTGCTCTTCTGTGTTGCACCCATTACTCACACATTCTAGCCAGCTGATGAAGAGCACAACTATTCTTCTGAAAAGCGGGCAATCAGATGAATCATATCCACGCATTCCATCATTGTAAGCTGTTAGTCTTTACCGCTTCTTAGCATATTCAGTCTCATTAGAGTGATTGTTAGGGTGGCTTTTCAGCTGAACTTCCTGTGTTGGGTGTCAATAGCGTGACACACAGCTGTTTCTGTCTGCGCATCTCACACCTTAGGGCCCCGCTGCAACTATTTCAAAGTGTCTGACACTGCTGCTGAATTTTTAATGAATTCAAAGCAACGCTATAGCTCATCACAGAGGCTCCAAAGCCTATACATTTGCTTGTAATTAAATAAAAACGGTGGGATTAGAGACACAGTCAGAGAGAGAGAGAGAGAGGGAGAGAGAGAGAGAGAGAGAGAGAGGGAGAGAAGATGAAATAAAATGCACTTCCTCTACAACAAACACGCAAAGTGTTCTGATTTATGTGGTATTTAATAGAATGTATTTTTTAGCAGACTGAAAAAAGCAGCAAGTGATCATTTTGGAGAAGTATTAAGAGACAGGGTATGGTTGAGTGGATAGCTGCATGTCTGTGTGTCTACTTGTGTGTCTTGTGCTGTGCTTGTATGCCTGTGTACTGTATGTGTGCATCACTCGTCTGAAGTTCATACATTCCCTTTGGTTATATGATATCTATGTCAACCCCCATGGTTCAGCCACACTGACAGAAGCATCCAAGGTTGTTTATAAGAAATAAGATACTAAGGAAAAAAATGTCCTGCTTTCCAAAAAACCAAACCACCATAAAATGTTATGTTGTGTTTTTATAAAGGTAATGAATTAAAAAAGTATTAAATATATACTTATATGCAGAATAATACACATCATGATTTATTCACCTGCAAAGCCATTTTGATTGTTTCCCTTTACCCAAGCCCAACTTCGGATCACGACCCTATCTACAGAAGCTTTTAGAGTTACCGTGAATTATTCAAATGTTGAGTGCTGTAGTGTTTTTACCACTATGACATACAGTTCACTGTGCTGCTCACTGTGCTGACTTGGTGTTTCATTCAAGAATCTTTTTCTTTCAAATGGAGGAAAAAAATATACATGTTGTAATACATGTGTTACACTTTTTCCCACTGCACAGCACCTCGGCATGTTGGTTGTGGACTGCATTCAAACCAAATGTTAGTAATTGTCAGCCCTTACTTGGGTTATGCAGTAAGGACACATGTATAATGGGGTCGCCAGAAGCTTCTGCTGAGAATATGAACTGAAAATGATAGACGATGAGGCGATACACAGCAGGAAAAAAAATCTATGTACTCTGAAACTGAAAGTCCTAAGGAAGCTGATCAGGCCATCAGTCATTCACACAATATAAGTGACAAAATGCTCGGCTTTATTACCACAGTGCTACACTACAACAACCACAACAACAAAAACAACAGCAACAGTAACGACACCTATGACAGCAACAACACCAACAACAGGAGACTGAATATTTGCATGGCAAATGAATGTCTAATGAAAACAAATAAACAAGAAAGAGCTTACATAACCACAGGAACTTATAGAATTTGTTTCATTCAACAACTCTTGGCAACAGCTAATGCCACAGGTGCCTCAATACAGCTGAGCCACTGCAGTACAGAAGCATTCCGGACAGAACAAAAGGCTCAACCCCAGACCTGCCACACAAATAAGGAAGTCCACTGTGCATAATTGATGGGCACTTCTACCCTCCCTGATTCGCCAGCCGCCTGCTTGCTATTCCAGAAAGTGGAAATGAACTTAGAGGCAAAACAGACAGGCGTAAACTGGAAAGGTGCAGTGACTTCATTGCTGCACGGATGGAACAGCACACAAAGATTTGTGTGAGAAGGAAAAAAGCTCTCACAGTCATGCCAGACTCAAACATGTCAATGACATTTTTCCCATTCCCTGTCTCTTCCTTTTCCACCATATTATCTAAGGAGTAAGATCATACAGATGTGTGGAGTATTACAATAGATAATGCTGTGTGTGTCTATGGCAGGGGATCACTCAACACCATAATACAGACATTTTGCTAATGCACTGTTAATCAACAGCTTGAGGAGAGTGCAGTGAAGGGGAAAAGAGTGTTTTTTCCTTTTTCTTTTTTTTGGCTTGGTGTTATCGGGCTAGCCTTGCAGTCTTAAAGAGCAGAGCAGTGAGGCGGTATAGGTGGTCACAAGTGGTAGTTTTTATTTTCCACAGCAGCAGAGAAAAATGCCAGGAGAAAAATAGATAAAGGAAAAAAAAGAACAAACAAATCTCCAAATTATCAATCAAAAATCATAAACTTTCAAAATATAACAAAATAAATTCAATAATGAAATCAACAGCAAAATACTTTTTTTCTTTGCCCAATCTCTTTTCGCAGGTTTCAAACAGGAGTTCACTGTAGTTTCAACCCAACTAACTTGCTGCCAGGTTTGCCCTGGGTTTTCTAACCCATAGTCCATACACACCTAATAATTAATCATCTCTAAAAGCTTTCACACAGTACAAAAATATACATAAATACTTTTCATATAATATTAGAAACAATCCGGTCAAAGCAATAACATCACAACATTTTCAGCACCAAAAATAACCACATATCTGTAAAACATGCAAACACCCCTCTTCTCCTACCAACTTGAAACAGGCACGTCTGACGTCAGCCTGCCAAAACTACAATTGTACTCCTTGGGCTATGGTCGGGTTCTTTGTCAACCAGGAAGCAAACAGACAACTTCATGGTAAGTAACTTCGTTATTGTTTGCCAAACGTGAAAATATTTCTGTCCATAGTCCTCAACATTGAGCTGGCAACTCCGAACTTAAGGTATTTTATCAAAACAGTTTTGTTTTGTGTTTGTGTGTTGTAGATGCGGTTTTCCACCGTTTGCTGGCCGTACCGACTCATGTTTGTATATCAATAAAAGGCTGTGTTAAAAGTGTAGTGTTCGTAGTGTTTGTTAACAATGAATGTGTTGTGCAAAAATGGTAACGGGCAGGAGCACCGTTACGCTTGGTCTTCAAATGCTAATGGCAATCTCAAGGGCAGAATTTGGTAATTTGGTGGTCGTCTGGAGAAACAGTGACTGGTTAGCGAGCCCAGACGCCCACACAGAACCTTGAGCCTCATTAATTGCCCAAGCCTTTTTCAGTTCCTCAGAACTAAAGCATTTTATGTACATGCAAGCCACTGTGTGTGTGTATGTGTGTGCCTGTGTGTGTTAGTGTGTGTTTGTGTCTGTGTGTGATGTCTACATGATGTTCCCTCTCTCCTAGCCTTATGCGACCTCCTGGTGAACCCAGAGAGCCAGAAGTGCAGACGCTCTCACTGCAGCCTATCACATCTGACAGGGTTAAATGAGAGGACATTGTGTAAAAAGACTTATTATGCTCTCATCTGTGTGTAAGAGTGTGTATGTGTGTGTATGTGAGTGACTGAGAGAGAGAGACAGAGTATGTGAGAGGGACAGACAGAGAGAGAGAGCGAGAGAAAAAAAGGAAAAAGGAAAAGAAGAGAGAGTGGGGAGGATTTGTATGGGTGTGTTCAGCTCAATACTGACAGAATTATTGTAAAGTACAGTGTACAGTGCATGTTAACTTGGTAAATACAGTGTGGCAGTGTGAGTGTGTGTGTGAGAGAGATAGAAAAGAGATACAGAGAGGCAAATTTATGCACAAACCACACACACAAATACACACAACAAATACACACTAAAAAATATACTCACCATATCGATGGAGGAAACAGGTCCTATACTGTTGACATATATATCAACATCAACGACTGTTGGTTTGCCTTTAAAGAGAAAAACAGCAAAGGTACAATCAGTTACAGTCTGTCACAACTTCACCAAAACACACACTGAGATACAAAATTACACAGCATCCATGGGAATGGTAGACAGGCTCAACTAACAAACAACTCAAGGCACACTCAGAAATTCTTCATACTTTGGAAAAAAAAATGTTTTATGACAAGACATGACCAACACAAATAAGTGCAGCACTTGCCAAAGTGCTTGTCATTGCTTGTGTTGGGTGAGAAACGAGAGTTAGCGATCAGGCACTTAAATTACAGCGGATCTACAGATTTACACTTCCCTGCCCCTCAGATGTTTGTTTGCCCTTGCCCTGCCTCCATACAGTCCTTGGCACAGGCATCGGCCACTTAAACTGTCAGCACATCCTGCGATGAATAGCATCGGATACAGCCCTGCATGTCACAACATGTCAGCTCCCTGGCCATGAATAATTCTGCCGGACTCACGTAATTAACCATGCTCAGAAGGATCCCTGGCGCACACATCTGGGGGAGTCTTTGCTTTTTATCTCACAGATTTAAAGGTTCTGCTGTACCCGGTGGTGGTGGGGGGGATGAGAGATATAACCAACATGTGTGTGTCTATTTTTGAAGAGCCACACTCACACATAGAGCTTCATGAAAGTTTTATTGCCATATATTTCATAACTGCTTTTTGTGTGAGTGTGTGAATGTGTGTCTGCATGTGTGTACTGTACGTGTGTATACCATCTGTCATAGTGCCAAATGTGCAATGTGACTTAGATGAAAACACACACACACGAACGGAGGCAGAGGCAACATCATGTTACCCATTTTCAATACTAAAACACATGCACATTAAATAATTCATTTTCCCATGAATTATGCCAGCTACATGATGGTGACAGCACAAAATACAATATTTACAAGATAAACCGTACAGCTTGAACCCTGTGGTAAATCAGTCACTTTCACTTGTCTCAATGGGGAATAAAGTCTACCGATTGCTGGGGTTCGGGTTTCCTTGCGGGAGGAAAGTTTGCAGGACCAGGAAGTGTTCGTCAGTGTTGGTGGTTGTGCGTGAAATGTGTGAATTAACGACATGGGATGAGTTATGGAGCGGAATGTGCAGGTGCAATGGTGTGCAGGTGTCTGTGTCCACTGTGATCCACTCTACGAGGCCATCTGTCTACCTGTATCTATTGATATAGCAAGCTAGCAAACCATAATAACTGACGACTCTGCCCTGACCAAACTTTGCACATGTGTTTTGTTACATGCACACACACATAAAACCCACCAGACAATAACTATAACGAGATAAATACACCTTCACGAGAACCGCGGGTGTCATGGGATATCCCTGTGTGCTCTACAGACGCGTTCGCCAGATACATTTGCATAAAAATGAGCAGAGCCCAACTTCTTGAGGTGCTGGAGCTATCCAAACGGCCGTGTCGCATTCCCGACAAGCTTTGCGGGAGCATCCGTGAGGACGTGCAGGACTCAATTGAAAATGAATTGAATGCGTGCAGCACGGTGAACGTGACGGAGCAACTCCTTGGCGCGCCGGAGCTATCCAAACAGCCGTGCCGCATTCCCAACAAGCTTTGTGGGAGCAGCCAGAATGACTTGCCGGGCTCCATTGAAAATGAATTAAATGCGTGCAGCATGGTGGGGAAGCGTAATCAGTTTATATGGAGGGGCTAGGGTTTGGTATGTTCATGAAAAGCAGGGGCTGCCTTTTCAAAGATGTCTTTTGAGTTGAGTGGTAATTAACTGCTTGATAGCAACTCTCTTATTTAACCATTTTTTAAAATGCCAGTGCAGGTAATGCATTAATTCCTGTAATGTTTGTAATACTTCTGCTTTAACAACAATACATTTTGCTGTTACATACTGCTAATAGCTACTCAGCTTATACAATATAGACTAAGGTACACTATAACATGTACCTGTATGTATTATAACATGTATATAACACAAACTGTTGATTTGTAAATACAGTAACAATGTAGTGAACAGGAGAAAATGATTTCCCCATTGATTTTTCAACACTGCTTACTTGGTTGGGCTATGTGTGCATACTCGTTTGACAATACTGTTGCCAGAGGTATCACGTTTAAAGCAGACTGCAGGACAAAAGAAAGGCTATCTATTCATGAAACCCAAAGAGAAATGTCTCAGAGCCCGGAGAGCTGACTGAGGCATATCTGCATCAACAAATGCGACCAGACCCCCAACTGAGAAGGCAGCGACTGAGCTCGAGCGTCAAACACACATCCCTAGAAATTATGGAACATTCAAACACACACACACGCAAAAAAGAGGGTCCTGGAGAACACGCACAGCCTGTAGCAGTGGCTCCCACGCCTACACTGCAGAAGCCCTGCTAAGACAGGTCAGAGAGGTGCGTCTTTGCTACACACACTGGCTCAGGCAATGTTGAGAAAATACACTACACAGAGAAGATGGAGCTACTGTAAAATGAGGGGAAAAGAGAGTCTCCATTAAGGCTCTGATTTGACTACTGCAAAAAATTACAAGAGGAAGAAATAAGATCCTCCTGAGTTAACCGTAAGATTGTCAAAGTCAAAGTGTACTTTATTGTCAATTCACTATGTAAAAAGCATTACACAGAGGTTTGGTGTCACAAGACACCAAATGTGCAATTTAAACTAGCACAGATGTGCACAGATATACACAGCTACACTCAGGGACATGAAGTGTATACAGACAACAATAAACAGACATAAGACATACAGTTAGACATATTGGCTTTCCAACAAAAAGGAAGGCTGAGGTAGCTCTTCTTGGTAGCTGGTGAAGGTGAAAAATGAAAGGTGCAATATGTAAGGTGCAATATAATAACTGAAGGTGCAATTTCTAAAGTGCAAGACTGCTGAAAGCACATGTACATCAGTGTGTGTAAGATTGTTTTTGGATGTCAGTAACATGCTCATGGAATGTTCATGGAATGTTCTTCAGTGTGTTCATTAGCCTGAAGGGTTTTGGAAAGAAGCTGTGACTTAGTCTATTTGTGTGGCACCGCATGCTGCGGTAGCGCTTTCCAGATGGTAGAAGGGAGAACAGTGGGTGGGTGGTGTCCTTCATGATATCGATGGCTCTCTTGAAACAGTGTGATGTGTATAACTCCTGAATGGCTGGTTGGGGTGATCTGATGTTCTTTTCTGCAGTCCTCACCACCCTCTGTAGTGCCTTCTTGTCCGCAGATGAGCAGCTGTCGTGCCTGACAGAGAGGCTACTGGGAAGGATGCTCTCAATAGCACCCCTGTAGAAGGTGGTGAGTGCAGATGTGGGGGGGTCAGCTCTACTCATCCTGCGCTGGAAGTGAAGGCGTGTCTGTGCTTTCTTGACCAGGGAGGTGGTGTTGGTGGTCCATGTGAGGTCATCTGTGATGTGCACTCCCAGAAACGTTGTGCTTCACACAGACTCCACGGCACTGCCATTGATTGTGAATGGGGTGTGTGTCGGGTGTTTTTTCCTTAAGTCCACAGTTACTTTTGTTTTGTTGACGTTGAGTAGTAGGTTGTTCTGTCACACCAGTTGATGAGTTGATGATTCATCGTCGTTGTAGGTGCAGTTCTTAAAGTTTGTTTCTTTGTCCACTTAGGCAAGTCATTGACGTGAGACTTCGGTTAAACTTTCAACTCTTTACTAAATCAAAATGTTCAAAGAATAAATGGCAAAAAATAAAAATTTCTTGGTTTATAAAAGACATTGTGC
Source organism: Coilia nasus (assembly GCA_027475355.1). Lineage (NCBI taxonomy): Eukaryota > Metazoa > Chordata > Actinopteri > Clupeiformes > Engraulidae > Coilia > Coilia nasus. Next base: position 32,631,751 of record CM050220.1, on the reverse strand, counting down.
AGCCATGCTGCAGTCGAGCTGTAGTCACAGTCAAAGACTGTTGCGCTCTGACCCTTTACGTCCTCGCGCAGCCTAATGCCCCAGCATAGATGTCACACAGATGTCGACATATTATTAATTAAAAATTATTACATTTCAGGATCAAAACCACAAAATAAATAACAGTTATTCCCTTCAAAGCCCAAAAAACACCCCATACATTACAAAATACAATCATTACACACTTATAAATATTATGGCTCTAACAGTCGTCCTGATGAGACTGTTGTATCATTATTGAACTTGATGATGTGGTTCGATGTGAATCTGGCACAGCAGCTGTGGGTCACAGTAATGGAGACAGCATGTGGGATAGCATGTGGAGAGTGGGCCACCAATGTGACACTGTAGTGACGATGCAGCGTTTGCATCACGGAAGTATTATAGTAATATTATAGTAACTGGAGAAAGGGAAGAAGTCCTGCCCCCCATTTATATCAATGAGAAATGCTAGGCTAGTGAATTCAGCCAAAATTGAACAAATTTTCCAGTTTTCAAAATGGAGTTTCACAGGATTTCATAGGGTTTACTTCCGCACCCATTGTACCCATTGTACTAAGCCAAGTGCCACGTTACCGCTAATACAGCCAATGTCTGGCTATGCAAATCTGGGTGATACGACTACATAAGCTCTAGGTGGCCAGACACAAGCTCAGGGAGCCACTGTGTACCTGTAGACACCAATTCCAAATATCCAGGCTAGTGTCCTTCTCAGCACCGGTAGTTCTCCAAACAAATAGGATCACAATATATTGACAGAGACTAAGTTGACATCCTTGATGGTACATTACACAAACTGGTGCACTAATACAGTATGCTTCTATTAGGCACACAATGAAAAACAATGGGAAAGGGGCATATCCATATAGGTTGTTTTCTCAGTAAGTACTACTGAGAACCTACATTACATTGCATTTAGCTGATACTCTTATCCAGAGTGACTTAGGTACAGGAAAAGTCTGAAGAAACAAGGGGTTAAATGCCTTGTTCAAGGGCACTTTTGCCATGACTTAGGGTGCAGGAGTGCACTGGTTGTTCACTTTTCAGTCCAACTTTTTTCCCTATCAGTATGTGAGAATGGTATCCATGACAGGCATGTCTTTTTAGCAAAAATAAAGAGAGCAGATTTTTTTTTTTTAGGAAAACTGATGAGTTACATTTATACACACAGAGCAGTCACCAAAACAAAATGTGCAAATATTTACAGTGAGAATAAATGAATAAATAAAGACAAGGGTCAAAAGAAGAAAAAAAAATAAAATCGTAAACCCCCGCTTTTTTTCAACGATTAATTATTAGCTTAATTAGCACCTTGGGTGTCTTCACATTTCCATACCCTCTATAGCACAATGATGATGCCCCATAAAAATATAGTTACCCTGAGCAGAATTTTCTTCATAGTGAAACAAAGATGTAAAAAACAAAGGTGTAATTAAAGCCCATTATTAGAGCAGTGTTATATTTTATAGGGCAGCCATTACTTATTGCTGCTTCCGTTAGTTCATGAATTCTAACTACTATAGGGACAGACATTCTTATAACAGTTCCTTAATTCCTCCACAGTCCACACACACCAAAAAGCTCTACAGACACTGCTGTACATGTGCATGTGCAATATGTGTATGTGTTTACGTGTGTGAGAGAGAGAAAAGCCCCACCACTGGCACTGCTTGGACAACAGCACTCAGAAAACCTCACAACTCCACTATCGGACCTCCTGTCATAAAGAACTCATAGCCGCCCCCCCCCCCCCCCCCCCCCCCCGTCTTTTTCAAAAGCCAACAATGTTTAATCTGTACTCCTTGTTCCCAATAATGAGCTGCTCACACTTGCAGGCTCTTTGCCGTGCATCACTTGTAGGCAAACTGAAATTTTCCCATTAACTTTTGAAAGCTAAAGGTTTCCTGTCAGATGTCAAAAGTTTGAAGCTTGTTATTTTGACACTGTTTGTAACGGAGAGGATGCTACTGTGCATCATTAACGGAGAATGTGCACACTCATGTACAATATTCAGAGTGGAGAAGATTTCTGTTTTAACCAAGATAAAATATGCATGGGCACGTGCTTCTGTGAAACTTATGACTGCCAACCTGATTCTTGTAAACCTGCTAAAAAAACACAGAGGTAACACAGAGGTCATTAGTACTTTCCCTCTCGGCTAGCAGCATGCAATGCACTGCTAGTTTGGTGTTAATGCTGCAGACGTCAGCTTGACATGAAAATTGCAGCACCTAGAGGAGTTATGCATAGTAGTGAAATATGCTAATGCATTTTTTTTACAAAGAACACAAAGTACTTGTGCATGTAGGAAGAGCACCTTAGGGAGAAACTATAGCTATTACACCTACCCCTACACTATCTATAATCAAGTAAATAGTTCAGGCTGTTAGTCCCTACTCCCAGGTGTAACACGCACAACTGGCCGCTGACTACAGCAATTCACGCAACCTCATGTGAGCTGTACAGGACAGAGCAGCTGAGGGGATGTCCAACTGGAGCCGTACAGACAGATGCTCAACAAGGGTTAACCTGAACCAGCCGGCTACCGTTACAGTGACTGGGGCTGCTGGGGCCGTTTACATGATCCACTCAGCAGCACCTACCTATCGCTTTCCCCCATGGCTTTCACCATGCCACCAACACTATCTATAGTCAAGTAAATAGTTCAGGCTGTTAGTCCCTACTCCCAGGTGTAACACGCACAACTGGCCGCTGACTACAGCTATTCACGCAACCTCATGTGAGCTGTACAGGACAGAGCAGCTGAGGGGATGGCCAACTGGTGCCGTACAGACAGATGCTCAACAAGGGTTAACCTGAACCAGCCGGCTACCGTTACAGTGACTGGGGCTGCTGGGGCCGTTTACATGATCCACTCAGCAGCACCTACCTACCGCTTTCCCCCCTGGCTTTCACCATGCCAACAACATGCATCTCATCCAGGACCACTGGCAAGCCTTTGCAGTTTCCTCCAACATTTCCTTAACAATTACAATAACTAGATAAATACATAAAAATACAAGACACGTGCACATGTGGGGAGAGCACCCATTGTACCACACTTCAGGCTTTCCTAACTACAGCCATTACAATTATCCATACACTATGTGGGACACATCCTCAGCAGTGTACCTCAGGATCCACGGGTGTTTCGGGCCTTTATTCACTGTACACCCTCCCCTGAGGCGGCCCCACTAAAGGTGATCAATCCTTTAGCGTGTGTCCACAGTTTAGCTACCTGCTACCCAAATTTCCAAAATGTACTTCCACAATTCATTTACAACCACCGTTTACTTCCAAAAATGTACTACTTCCTGCTCATTATCAACTATTTGCACCAACGCATAAAAATAAATAAATTAAAAACAAATAAATAAATAAATAATAATAAAATCTCATCTCCTACACCGCGCCCGCCCGACTCCCAAAGTTTTACTTACAAAATTAGCCACAACCACAGTTTACTTCCAAAATGACCTGCTTACTTCAAATTAGGACTTGTTATCGAATATTTGCACTTTACCACCATTTTACCACAGATACTATCACTTTGCAGACATTAACACATACGCCATTACACAAACGACACTGCCAATGCTATTTCTAAAGACGATTCTACCCATTGACTTACCATTCAATGTATCCACCTCTTGAATCTAATGGTGTCTAATGCTCAGCTATCCCGTGTTCCATACACCGCAAAACCCCGGGAAACTTGGCCGCTCTGTATCCCAATACACCGCACGATCCCAGAGAGCCTGCTTCTAAGCTGCACATGTGTGTGATGGCTGCCATTTATAAGCCTCTTTCTTCTTCTGTGTTTCTATTGCCCCACTAAACGCACTACTGCCATCTGCTGGTCTGGGGTGCCCATCCTTATCTGCACAAACAGCCCTAGGTTGCACTAATCTCCACCTCCACGGTAGCACACTGGCTAAGGCACTTGACCCACACCTGGAAGGCCCGGGTTCGAATCCCTCCACCGCCCCATTCAAACATGGCAACCCTACTGCTTACCCCAGGCAGAGACCGCCCTTCTCATCCAGATCCAATTACTAGTCCTAGCTGCTTCCTCTGACATCTCCCTAACAGTTTTACGTAGATTCTTACCACCAACCCCAAGCTCCCCTAGCAATGAAATGACTGACCTCCCTACAAACCCTCTACAACCCACTTCTACTGGAAATACTCTTGCCTTCCATCCTTTCTGCTCTGCTTCCAATCTCAACTCTTCATACTTAAGCTTTTTCCTCTCATATGCTTCCTCTAGGGAGCTTTCCCATGGGACAGTGAGTTCAATAAAATACACTACCTGTTGGCTGGTCGACCAATAGACTATGTCTGGCCTCAAGTTAGTGGTAACTATTTCTTGAGGGACCACCAACTTTCCACCCACATCTACCAGCATCTGCCAGTCCTTTGCTTCCTGTGTAGTACTCCTTGACTTTACGGCTCTCTTACTTTTCTCACCCTCCCGCACAAACTGGATGCCTTTTTTATGACTACCTTCTGCATTTACCTGCTGCCTCCTCATCTCAATTCCTGCTGCTAAGCATTTTAATACTTGGTTGTGACGCCATGTATAGCGACCCTGTGCCAAGCTAACTTTACAGCCAGATAGTATATGTCTCAATGTGGCTACACCTGAACAGAGTGTGCATGACGGATCCCCATCAGTCCAGATTCTCAGGTTATCTGGCGATGGGAGCACATCGTACGTCGCTCCCAATAAAAACTTTAGCCTGTTAGACTCCATACTCCACAAATCCCTCCAAGTAACCTGTTTTCTGTCTACTCCCTCCCAATTCAACCACTGGCCCTGCTTTGCTAGTGACACAGCTTTTACCTGTCTACTAGCTTCTTCTTGCCTGCGTATCTGCTCTACAACCAATCTCCTTTTCTCTTTCTGATCTGCCTTTCTCCACATTGGCTTCCCTGATGTACGCCCCAAGCCTCCCCGCCCAATCTGGACATTTCCCATTATCTCTCCATGTCTAAGGGCTGCCTCTGCCTCCTGCACTGCTACCTTTGGTTTCCACTTTCTCCCTTTGCTCGGGTTAGGAGCCAGACCACTGACTATCCTGTCCTTGCTCCCTGTTAACAACAGCTCTGTCCTAACCTTAGCACACTTAAATTCCTCTACCAGACTATTTATTGGCAGCTGCAGTATGCCCTTCCCATACAGAGCTACACTGCTTAGGCACCGTGGAACCCCTAACCACTTTTTAACGTATGAATTAACCACCCTTTCTAGCTTCTCTACTTTTGATAATGGTACTTCATACACTGACATGGGCCACAATACTCTAGGGAACAGTCCAAATTGCATGCACCACAATTTCAGCTTTCCTGGTAGCCCTGACCTGTCAATTTTTTCCAATCCCTCCACCACGTCTTTTCTAAGCTGCTCTACCTGCTCTCGATCACTCAGGTCTGCATTATACCACCTCCCCAGGCTTTTCACTGGTCTCACCCTGATGGATGGGATTTCCTCACCTTCCACCGTGAACTTCTGCTCTACCACTTTTCCCTTGGTGACTGAGATACTCCTTGACTTACTAGGCTTTATCCTCATCCTCGCCCACCTGAGATTTGTATTTATCCTTTCTAACAACCTTTTTGTACATGGCACCGTTGTTGTTAACAGAGTCATGTCATCCATGAAAGCTCTAATTGGCGGGAGACGCAGTCCCTCCCGACGCCTTTCCCCTCCCACCACCCACTTAGAAGCTCTTATTACCATTTCCATTGCCATTGTAAAAGCAAGTGGTGAGATCGTACACCCCGCCATAATGCCTACTTCTAGCATTATACATACTCACTGGCAGTTACCGCTGCATTGTCAGGATTGCATGTTTCACTCTATACTCTGTAGCGGTGAAGACAAGTAGATGAATTTCATTCTTACTTGAACAACCAAACTGTTCCAGGTTCCAGCAGAGAACAGCTGCAGAACACAGAACACAGGGGGCCCTTGAGAGACATCCCAGAGAGCGATGAAATGCTGTCAGGTCTTTGAAATTTCTTCTCTCAGTTCTGCATGCCTCTGTGCTGTTGGCGTGGCTGTCTCTTGCCAAACTGAGATGGTGACACACTGACCTGGATATTTGCCATGGCATTATTCTTGAAGCTCACTGGCTTGAAAAAGTTCAGGCATCTTCTTTTGTTTGCTTTTGTCTCTGTCTTTGTCCGCCACCCCTAAAATCTGGGGGCTGAAAAGTGTTCAGTGTTTTTTTATTTTTAACCATTCTTTTAATCTTGAGAAAGTAAAAAGTGAGGGCTTATATTTACCATGACCAGTTCTTGTGGTCCCTGGGCAAAGCATATTTCATGGTTTTGTACAACAAACACACATAATAAGCAACAGGTCCTTATTGTGTGTGTGTGTGTGTGTGTGTGTTATATATGAATTATGTTATGAATATGTTATACCACGGCTTCATTCAATTTCACATTGTGATGTGTCCTTTAGAATTGTTATTAACTTTCTATATATGCACACCTATGAAGTAGTCCCTGCTTTCCAACCTTATTATGTTTATGTATCAGTGCGCCAAGTTTGTGGTGAACTGTAAATAAAAAAACTAAGACGTGACAGCTTTAGCAAATGACGAGCAGATGGAAGAACACAGAGTTGGAACATCTTTTTGTGCTGCCACGCTGCATTTGGACTCTTTACTAACGTGACTTTGCTAAGCAAGACTTAACAGAACTTTGGAATAGCTAGCTTGACAACCAAAGGCATGGAACTAACAACTGGCTCTTGGCCATAGCAACCTCCAGTTTGGGCAGTTTGTCCAGTAAGTTATGAAAAGACACATCTTGTGGCGGATGGAAGTAGTTCTACAAATAACTTTGTTTTAGCGATTAAAACGTGGTGTATTATATTACATTACATTACACTTAGCTGACGCTCTTATCCAGAGCGACTTAAAGATATTTACAGGGTTTCAGTTACAGTCCCTGGAGCAGTGTGGGGTTAGATGCCTTGCTCAAGGGCATCTCAACCATGGGTAGGGCGGGATTCGAACCAGCAACCTTCCGATTGCAAGACCAACTCCCTAACCACTAGACCACAGCTGGTATAAGCGGGATAATGGACTTCATGGTGTTCGGATATCAGAAACGTAATGCACTTCGAGGTGTAACGGCCACTCTGCTTCGCGTCGTGAGTGCATTACCACCTCAAACGTGCATTAACTTTCTGATATCCGAAAACTGTGTCGTCCATTATCCCTTACATAATGCGCTCCACATATTTTACATGCTTTACATAATAGGGAATTCATTCCACAATCCACAGCACCAGATCCAGTTCCAACACTAAACAACCTCTCCAAGGCGAACAAGTGTTTGTCTGCCGGGGAGATTAGGTGCAACATCCTGACCCCCTCACTCAGAGCAGATTTTCAGCTCTAACCTACAGCTCTTATGGCCACCTCTGGGTTGGGTTGGGGACTCTTCATGGGTACAAAAATAGACTCGCTCTCAAGAGTAAATTTTTTCCATTTCATGGCAAGTGTGGCACCAGAGGCAAGCCCAAGGGAGGCCTGTAGGGGGATCTTTGCCGATCTTTGCAAGCGGTCCCATGTGGCTTCAAACGGCACAGAAAACAAGGGCTACATGCCTTAGTCAGCCACTTTCCAAACCACGACTTTGCAGGTTGTCTCCGAGTCTGCCATGCTCTTGTAGTGCGCACAGTTCTCTGTGCACATGTGAAGTAATGTTTCCCACTCGTGAGGGCCTAAGAAAAGTAACAAACACTTTCCATCTGATGCACAATTTTATGACTCAAAACTGCTAACAGCACTCAATCTCAAAATGCTACATATATAGCAAATGCATAGCATATATACCATATAAGAAAAGTTTATGGAATTGTTTATGGCATGTACACATACACGCACACAGACACACACACAACCCTACACACACACAGACAACCCTACACACACACAACATGCGGCTCTCTCCCCTTAGCGAGGCATTACCATGGCTGCCATCCACCATGTGAAGTGACCCTGCTTGGGTTAATGGAGGAGCAGCTTTTACACCCTGTTAGGCCGTTGCAGTGATGGGGAAACAAATTAGGAGCCGTCAACTCCAGCAGGTCCCTTCGCGCCTGACTGGTGCTCTCTCTCTCCCTTTCTCTCTCTCTCTCTCTCTCTCCCCCCCATCTCTCTCTCCTTTCTTTCCACCCTAACTCCTCCTCTCCATTCCCTTGCTCCATCCCATGAGTGGGCATTCATTTGCTCAGGAGAGCGCGACGGCAGGAGCAGCAGCCAGAGGGGTAGCAACCTCATTGCCTTCAAGATGGGGACAGACGGGAGCCAGACATCGACTGCCAGGAACAGACAGCAACAAGCTCGGACCCAGACCCCAACTGGGTCACGTCCGTTCCTTCCCAAACCAGCATGTGCTTCCTGGGCGGGGGATGGGCAATGCAAGCAGGGAACGGTCACAGACCCATGCGCTACCCTGATAAGCTTCCAGTTGACCCCTTGAGGCGGCTACCTGCCTTCCATTCCACTCCAATCTAGCCATCGGCGCTCTCTTGTGTTCTTGATCGGGGATGGCAGGAGGGGGTTCTGATTGCCCTGCAATAATGATATAGAGGGTGTCCTGAACCTCTGGCAGACTGACATCAAGTCCATTTTGTAGTCATAATAAAATGCTTATGCACCCCCCCCCCCCCGCCCCCTTAAAACCAGCTCGGCCCACCCATGTAGTTTTGATTTAAAGCAGTGCTCTGTGACAACTCTTGTAATTAGTGACACCATTTATTTGTGCACCCCCCTACCCTTAGGTGCTGACGGGCAGCTGCTTGCAGTCTGTACCATAAACACAACACATTATTTTTGATTGTCCATGCCCTTTCTCCAAACCGTCCATGTTGGACATTCTTGACATATTCATCCACAGTCCTATGGCCTTATAAACACCCTCATTGTCCCAGTCAATACAAAAGGGGTTTGTGACATTTCATCTCGCTGAATGGGGAAGAAAATATCTCCCGTTTCATCTCGGAGGGCTAATCTTGTGCTTCAAAACAACAAGCCGGGGCTCAGACCTGATAAATAGGCAGGTCGGGGAGGCAGGCTCAGCCACTGCTACAGTAATCTGTTTTGCCGGCCGCTGAAATGCAGCCTGTCACAGCTAGCGGCGGCCAGACAAAGGTAATTAAACGGTTTGGGCAGAAATACCACAGGCTCTTTGGTACGGCGGAGAGATTAGTTCATACTCTTGTTGTCCATCTATGTTTTTGTCTCTCTGTCCCTCTCATTCTTTCTCTCTCATTTTATTCTTTCTTTCTCTCTTTCTTTTCTCACAGTTTTTCTCCCATTTCTTTTTCCTTTATCTGTCTCTCTCACTCTATCTATCTCTGTCTTTCTCCCTCTTTTGATCACAGACTTGTATAGTACTGAAGAATACTGTACACAGCTACAGGTGTTTTTACTGTAAACATTTAATCAAGAGTGCAAATGTTTTCATTTAAACTTTACTGAAAGTGATTTCACATTCAAATGCACACACATGTATAAACACATACACAAACACATACACACTTAGCTACCTCAGTTTGTGTGAGGTTAAAGATGCTTTCTGCAAAGGTTTGTTTATGTTTGAAGTCAACAGCCAATCAAATTACATTATTGCCTTTCATGCTACTGAAGCAATGTGTTGATAGGGTAAGGTTGTTTATGATGGAGAAGGATGTAGGGAAAAGGGCAAACCATGAAAACAGCTCGAAGAAACTCCACACTCTCTCTGTAGTATAACAAAGGCACTGGCATTCAAAACGAGGCACTGAGAACTTTATAAGTGTACACAACGTTTATTAAGAAAACAGTTCTTACATGTGGTAGTTTGCAGTTGTTTCTCGTCGCTATCATGAGGACAGTCCAGACAAGTCGATTGACGAACACAACCCAGCGGGAAGAATAGGAGGAGAGGTAGTACAATCGACTTGTTTGGACTTTTAACTCAAGGCTGATGTTTTAACATGCCAATTCTCATTTTACACAGAATTTCTCCTTTAAGTGTTTTTTTCAACTGACAGAGAGGCCTTCTTCAGCCCATTCTTCTAAAAAGACTCACCTAGCCAATCAGCTCTAAAGCTCATGATCATATGTGCACCAAGCCAACCTGTTATTGGTAGCAGTGGACTGTACCCACCCCACCCCACAGACACCCACCCCCCAACCCCCCTCTCATCTATTCATCTCCCTCATATCTCAACTCATTTAGGGGCTTATGGTGAGAGCCTGCAGAAGCCATTTCCCATTTTTCTCTCTCCCTCCCTTCCCCTTTCTCTCTTCCTCTATCTATCTGACCAAAATGTTTTTTGTGTATCTCTCCATTCTCGCCTTCCACCCCCACTTCATTGCCAATTGGAGCCTTTAAGTAACCATGTTGTGTGTTTTGGGTCCTGATGGAGAGCAGCGCTAGATTGATCATGCTTGGAGGCATGTATGCCCATGTAATCTGGCTCATTAGCGGCAGAAATAAGGGGAGGAAATAGAGCGCCTTGGAGGAGAGCGCAGGTAATGACGGCCCCCGTGCCTGCCTGCCTGCCTGCCTGCCTGCCTGCCATAGTGAGTTATGGGCCAGGCAAATTGCTGAGATTACCTTAATATCATCGTTCTCACAGCGGAAAAGAACTGGCGCCAATGCCACACACTCTAACACACACACACACACACACACACACACACACACACACACACACACACACACACACACAGATGCACATAGACAGAGAGGCACACAGACACACACAGATACAGGCACACAAACAGACAGGCAGACACATACGCACACAGAGATAACCACACACACACACAAAGGCATGCACACACACACACACACACACACAAAGATGCAGGCATGCACACACACATACAAGCTCAGATATACATACACACACTTACATATTCATGGTCATACTCACACATTCAGACACTCACACTCTGACACATGTACACTTCTACATACACCCTTGCACATAAACACTTAATCTCAGTCAATACACACACACGGCCACAGGCATATTCACACATACTCAAACATGCACACTGTAAAAAGTGATTCAGGTAGGTAGTAGGTAACCCTTCAAAAACATAAATTGTCTACATACTACAAAACATACATTGACCCAATGTAGAAAAAAACAGTCACAAGATATTTCGTGCTTTTTGAGTTCTGGCCACTCAAATATCAATAAATGTAATGTCAGGTGTTAAAGTAGCTGAACAGTTTGCCGTATGTGTAACAGTATGAAAACCTTGCATGTCTTTTATTTATTGAGTCTTTTTTTTTTTTCTTAAAGGAGAACTTCGGTGTAAAATGAAAATTGGCATGTTAAAACATTATATCGAGTTGGTATGTGTACTGAGGAGCAAATTTGATTTAGCCTGTTGCATTCAGAGTTTAACTATTTTTTATCGTTTGTCCCAGAAGGCTAACAATGGAAGTGGTATGTGCCCTCAGACGAAGCATGACGACTACGCTATTTTTAAACCATTAAAACAGCTCGAAGAAATTCCACACTCCATCAGTAGTACAACACAGGTCCTGACATTAAAAACAAGGCACTGAGAACTTTGTAAGTGTACACAACATTTATTAATAAAATAGTTTTGACAGGCAGTACCTTGCTGTAGTTTCTCATCGACGCCATGATGAAAGTCCAAACATGTCGATTGTACTACCTCTTCTCCTATTCTTCCTGCTGGTTCGTGTTCGTCAATCGACTTGTGCGGACTTTCATCATGGCGACGCTATGATGAAAGTCCAAACATGTCGATTGTACTACCTCTTCTCCTATTCTTCCTGCTGGTTTGTGTTCGTCAATCGACTTGTGCGGACTTTCATCATGGCAGCGACGAGAAACTACAGCAAGGTACTGCCTGTCAAAACTATTTTATTATTAAATGTTGTGTCTAAGTCATTTCTTATGTCAGAGTAATGAAATATGAGTTGTAGTTTTACATCTTCATTTGGGAATGAAACTGGATAAATCCAAAAAGCTTCGGGTCAGTGTGCATATTTACGGTTTCCAACAGTATAAACCTATTTATGCCAAATGTTTTTCATTAGGAAAGACGTTATGAGTGATGGTAGGACGATAGGACAAGGCAAAATAAGTTAGCTTAATACCGGTAAACAAATTGCAGGCTTGCACCTATGTTGGTTTGTGGATAAAACTGAATATATCCTAAAGTTTGTGGTCAGTGCGCGCAAGTTAGAAAAAAACTTGAGCTGGATTAATCCAATAATTTCTATGTTCATGTTGATATATTTTTATTACATTTATACGATACAGAAAACTGCATTGTCCTCTCATTGAAAACTGAATTCATACAAGGCAAAAAGTTAAGTTGGTTCAACTTTTTAGGCTATGTCAGTTTGTGGAGATATTAAGTTATTACAATGCTTAGGTTGGACTAACCCCTGAAACATCAGTTGGTGCAAGTCAAAAAAAATCACGTTAGATAGACTTGATTTTACCCTTAATTTATTTGAACTGAAAAAGCTGGATGGATAACACACACACACACACACACTCACACAAATGTGAAGACTAACCCCTGGACCATCTTTTGGAGTTCTTCTTTTACCACTGTGTGACATTTATGGTTTCACATCTGTTGTAGAGATGTTCCTCTCCCTTCAGGCTGGGATTTCTGCAGACATGTTTTGCCACTTACTGGTTGGTGGCCAGATAGAGTGCGTGACGAGGGTGGGGGAGGGGGTGCACGGTGGCACTGGAGAAGGCAGGTGGCACTGCCTGTCACGTTCCCTTGGCTGGCGCGAGATGTCCCCACCCCCACCCTCTCAAAGATGGCAGCTTGGTGGCATTTGGTGGTAGCCCACGCAGAGCTGTGTTTCACTCCACTCTGTCTTTCTCTTGCAGACGCATCCAAAAACTGACAAAAGTAACAAATGTTGATGCCAGTTGATGTCCGCCTGCGTCTCAGGGTCATGCAAATTCACGGCGTCCCTTTCAACAGACACACACTCTAATAGTTGTGGCTAGCTTGTCCACAGGAAGAGAAAAAACTGTGTCTGGAGAGAGTGCAAGGTTATGGATGAGTAACACGGCTGTATAGAGTATATCTATAGGGCTCCAGGACACACTGTCCTGTAGTCTCCACAGACACTACAACAGTAAATATACAGAAATGAATAAAGACTCAACCAAATAAGGTCTCGGGCTGTCCAGCTGAGTCACAGGCCTTGGAACACACTGATCTCAGAGGTTGACAATGTGCACGTGAGTCTAAGGCCTCATGCTGCTATCAGCTTCAAGATGGTCTATTTCTGCTGCAAGGCCAAATGGCCCACAACCTCACATCTCTCAGCCATGTGGAATGAGTAAATGTTATGTGATCAGAACTAAAGCAGGGTTTTTTCTTTTAATTAAACTCTTGTTAATAAAAGGTGGAAGCAGAAGAAGACAAAAAAGAAGAAGAAAATCATGACAGAAAGAGAAAGAAGAAGCAGAACATTTTGTTTATGATTATGATAACAACAATGGCTACAGTGATGATGATGATAATTAAGATAACGAAGATCAAGATGATGGTGATGATGACGATGATGATGATGGTGAGAAAAATGACTATGATGACAATGGTAGTTGTGGTGGTGTTAAAAATATAGTAAAATAACAACTCCCGCACAATGCACATTGTGCAAGCAATATTTATTACACTGTTTCAGTCAATATGGACAAATTAGCTGGATTCGGTATCAGAAAACTGCTGACCCATAGACTGATACGTTTTCTTTGACAGCAAAGACTGCAACATCACCATGCTATGCACACACCTCTAAGAGCATCAGTGACCCCCAAAACAATGTTCTCCCACCAGTGAAGAAGCTTGCCATGGGGCCTTCTCATTAGCTCTCATTCTCTGTCTCTAAAAGGCTTAGAGGTGTGAACCATCTCAGCATCCAAGCAATCTGACAGGTACATGACAATTCCAAAAAAACTTTTACACAAATTATTTTTAAAAGGTGGTTCCACACCACAAGGTTGCACACGTGTGTGTGTGGGAGGGAGAAAAACTGAGATGTATTTAGTATTTTTAGGAGGGGATGTGACAGACACAAAACCACGGGAGCATGCCCAGGATCTGTCTTGAGTCTCACAACAGTGCAGGGAGGAAGACTCCATTCCACCTAACTCAGGTCTAAGAATATAGCCTCATATCTCTAGACGACATCTCATCTTAGTTGCTTTTCCCCCTCCCCTCTTTTTATTTTTATGGTTTGGAAATGTACACTCAAGATGTGTTTCATTGTTATGGTTTGGAAATGTACACTCAAGAACTTGTTAGGCCAGATTTCTCTGCCTGCCAATCAATTACGTGGGGGGTGGGATGGGGGGGGGGGGGGGGGGGGGGTTGTAATGCGTGTTGAGAAACAGGAGGCTCTGTCATTATTTGAAGGTTGACTAAGACAGCCCCTAAGAAAACATGGTGGCTGTCACTGCCAAATTTAGACAAATTTAATCAAATGGTGTAGTTTCTAAATTAACCCTAGACATGAAAATGACTCTCTAGTCATCTGTAAGTTTATACTAGTTATTGTCCTGAATTTTCATTTGTTACAGCATTAACCTTTGAACATTATGTATTTATGATCTTAGCTATAGACTGCTTGTCTCATTGCATCGTTTTTTCTTTAATTTTGCAGTGGTCTCTAATATTAATGAATGCCCTGTGATACAGTTTTGGTGAAAAAAAAAACGTCAGCAACGTAATCTCCTCGTTTCTTCTTCAGTTTGGTCTGTTTGGATTCGTCACTTCCGCAGCTATGTAGCTAAGATGGCGGCTTTGAGTGCGAAAAGTGTACCTTGATCCACACTCACCGTTTTGACCGTTTTGAGGGCAGCATCCGGGTCCTTTCAGTACACTTACTTTCGCCAAAATCGTAATGTGAACACCCTACGTTCTCAAACTAAGTACAGTAAGTGCAGAAAGTATGGACATCGGAACACACGGTCGGCTATGCTAGTCACAGGTTACAATGATTCAAAACAAATGTACAATCATTCAAAACAACGTTCTAAACAAACACACCTACTTACTGTATCTATATTTTGGTAAGTGAATGTGTGCTGCAACAAGAGTCCTCTGGTAATCACAACTGTGGCACTGCTTCCTTGTTCTTATTCACTTGTTATTCTGTCTATTTTCCTTCATTGACTAATGGAGGCAATCAGGGTAAAGGAGCATTTTAACGTGCAGTATGCATATGCAACTCTCAGTGACTTATCGTATTGCAAAAAGAGCAAGTACTAAATGGTTTCTCGTGGAATGAGACTTTTAAGACTTTTGATGTAGACATGATTAACACAGACATTAAGGTAAAGCACAAGACCAAAAGGATTTTAACAGAATGTTTCCAGCCCACAGTTCATAAGGAATAGCAGTACCCAATTTTCTTGGTTTCAGTGGGTGTCTGGTGACTTAGTTTAGGCCTATACATGGATTTGCTTTGATCAATGTAAACCACATCTATGTGTCTCTGTGAGCTTCTAGTGTCAGATATTGACCTCCAGGTTTGAACACACTATCTACTGTGTCATTCTTTAACAGTAACTATTTTACTGCCTTTCAAATATTATTTGCTTCTAATTTTAAATCTGATATGTAAAACTACTGAATGTATAACTTACTTCTTGTGGTATAAATAAAGTAATAATAAAGAAATAATAAAGTAACAAAGTAGTAAAAAAGTAGTAATAAAGTAATAATAAAGAAATAATAAAGTAATAGTAATAATAAAGAAAAAAACTATTTATCAGAAATTATTGCAGACCATCACAGCAACACAAGAGTATTATTCTCTACAACTGAAAAAGTACTAAATCCTGCGCCAGCCTGTGATATGCTTAGTTTAGCCACCAGTCCAAATGGCGAAGAGTTTGCAGAATTCTTCATGAACAAAATACTAGCCATTAGAGCAGAAATCACTCGAGACCCTAATTATCTTCATGATGCCCCTAGCAGGGTACCACCGACACTACAGTATTTTAGCGCCATTACAGAAGACGAACTCTATAAACTTGTTAAACATAGAAAGCAGTCAACATGCAGCCTTGACCCTATGCCCACTTTCCTTATGAAAAATAATTTTAACTACGTCTCCACACCCCTATTACAGATCATTAACACCTCCATTCTCACAGGTGTTTTCCCAAGCACCTTTAAAACTGCTGTAGTGAAGCCATTGCTAAAGAAACCAAATCTGGACTATAACATGCTAAATAACTATAGACCGATCTCCAACCTCCCATTTATAAGCAAAATACTTGAAAAGGCTGTCTTCATACAGCTCAACCAATTCCTCAATAAAAACGAAGAATCTTAGAAAAATTCCAGTCAGGCTTTAAAGCAAATCATAGTACAGAGACTGCCTTAACCAAAATAGTAAACGACCTCAGACTCAGTACAGCCACAAACAAAGTCTCTGCCCTGGTCCTCTTGGACCTAAGTGCCGCCTTTGACACAATCGACCACAACATACTACTACATCGTCTCAAAACTTGGGTGGGCCTCTCAGGCCATGTACTAAAATGGCTTGAGTCATACATCACCGGAAGACAATTCTATATTAGCATAAGAGATTATGTATCTAAAAATCACGACGTACCCTTCGGTGTTCGGCTCAAGGCACAAGGCAGCTGTCTTGGCCCCCTCCTTTTCTCATTATACATGCTACCGCTGGGCAACATTATTAAAAAACATAATATAGACTTTCATAGCTATGCCGATGATATACAACTTTATATCTCAGTTGTGACAAACAAAACCACAGCTCTACAGTCTTTAACCTCCTGTTTGTCAGCTGTCACACATTGGATGAGCAATAACTTTCTAAAATTAAATGAAAACAAAACTGAACTACTACTTATTGGCCCTAAAGACAAACGTGACGCTCTCCTCCCCAGTCTAGGTAACCTAAACCAACATGTCAGAGAATAGGTACCTAGCCTAGGTGTCATCCTTGACTCTGACCCAAGCCTCAAACCACACATCAACAAAGTTACTAAAACAGCATACTTCCATCTCAGAAATATTGCAAAAGTTCGCCCCTTCTTGACCCATCCAGACGATGAAAAACTTGTTCACTCATTTATCACAAGTAGATTAGACTACTGCAATGCCTTATTCACAGGCCTCCCAAAAAATCAATTGAAAAACTACAGCTTATTCAAAATTCGGCTGCAAGATTACTAACAAAAACAAGAAAGATGAAGCACATTACTCCTGTACTGGCTGAACTACACTGGCTACCCGTATCTTACAGAATTGACTTCAAAGTACTACTATTAGTATTCAAATCTGTAAATGGCCTTGCCCCATGCTATATTACTGACGCATTATCTTCTTATACCCCTGCACGAGCCCTTAGATTCGCTGATGCCGGTCTCCTAAGGATTCCAGACGCACCACCCAAAAGGATCGGGGAATCAGCCTTCTCATACTACGCCCCAAAGAGATGGAATCCACTACCACAGCACATCAGAGGATGCACATCCATTTGCTTATCTTCAAATGCCGTCATCGGGTATTGCAAATGAATGTATTGGGGTAGTGTTTCATGCATGTTTATTTATTTATTTCCGCTGACTTGCTGCCCCCCTCTTTCTCTGCCTTTCCCGCGGCCGCT
Source organism: Coilia nasus (assembly GCA_027475355.1). Taxonomy (NCBI): domain Eukaryota; kingdom Metazoa; phylum Chordata; class Actinopteri; order Clupeiformes; family Engraulidae; genus Coilia; species Coilia nasus. The sequence goes on along the minus strand of CM050220.1, from coordinate 32,614,027 downwards.
GCTGTTCCTGGGCACTTCCCTGACGTTTCCCCGCTGTCCTGGAGGTCAGAGGAACCAGCCCTCCAAAGCCCAAGTTGTTCTGTGTGGGTGGGCCCATAGACAAAGGCCACTGTGGTCTGACACAGGCCTGGAGGTCAGGGGCCAAAGGCCCCAGTCAGTAGCCCGGCAGAGGAGTGCCTGGGCTGGGCAGAATAGCTGGGGGCACAGGGGTGGTTGTTCTGTCTGGGTAGGCCCAGAGACAAAGTCCACGGTGGTCTGACACAGGCTTGGAGATCAGGGGGCAAAGGCCCCAGTCAGTAGCCCGGCAGAGGACAGCCTGGGCTGGGCAGAGTAGCTGGGGGCACAGGGGTGGTTGTTTCATCTGGGTAGGCCCAGAGACAAAGGCCATGGTGGTCTGACACAGGCCTGGAGGTCAGGGGGCAAAGGCCCCAGTCAGTAGCCCGGCAGAGGACAGCCTGGGATTGGCAGAGGAGCTGGGGGCACAGGGGTGGTTGTTCCGTCTGGGTAGGCCCAGAGACAAAGGTCACAGTGGTCTAACACAGGCCTGGAGGTCAGGGGCCAAAGGCCCCAGTCAGTAGCCTGGCAGAGGAGTGCCTGGGCTGGGCAGAGTAGCTGGGGGCACAGGGGTGGTTGTTCTGTCTGGGTAGGCCCAGAGACAAAGGCCACGGTGGTCTGACACAGGCCTGGAAGTCAGGGGGCAAAGGCCCCAGTCAGTAGCCCGGCAGAGGACAGCCTGGGCTGGGCAGAGTAGCTGGGGGCACAGGGGTGGTTGTGCTGTCTGGGTAGGCCCAAAGACAAAGGGTGGATGGATGGATGGATGTATATACATATACATTTAAATGTCAGAAGTTGTATTTCAAGGCAAGGCAACTTTATTTTCATACACAGACTTTCATACACAAAGGCAATCCAATATGCTTAACAAAAGAAAAATCTGTATGTTGGCCTACAACGAGCAAACCAAAAGAACTCTTAGCGGTGGATCACTCGGCTCGTGCGTCGATGAAGAACGCAGCTAGCTGCGAGAACTAATGTGAATTGCAGGACACATTGATCATCGACACTTCGAATGCACATGCGGCCCCGGGTCCATCCCAGGGCTACGCCTGTCTGAGGGTCACTTTCCTATCAATCGGAACTGGGACTCACCTCCCCTTTCCGCGGCTGAGGCGTCGCAGGCATCCTCTTGCCTTTGTCCCCCTAAGTGCAGACCCGGGAGGCGCACGGCGCTCTCCGTCGGCGGCGAACTGTCTCGTCCTCCTCCGCTCAACATCGGACCGTTGCCCTGTGTCGTACGGGTGCGGCTGCCAGTGGTAAAACACTTTGGCTGCCCACGCTACGTGGCACGGCTGCGGCCGGCGGGAGGAGGCTTGTGGCGCACGTGCCGTCAGGGGCCCTGCGCGGCCGAGAACCTCCGAGCCAGGCAAGGGGGTGGCACCTCTCCGAAGGAGCACCCCCACCGCACACAGCTCGCTTCTGCCTACAACCTCAGATCAGACGAGACAACCTGCTGATTTTAAGCACATTACTAAGCGGAGGAAAAGAAACTAACCAGGATTCCCCTAGTAGCTGCGAGCGAAGAGGGAAGAGCCCAGCGCTGAATCCCCGTCGTCCCTGGGCGCGGGAATTGTAGCGTACAGAAGAGCGCGTTCTCCCGGCGCGGTCCTGGGGCCCAGCGTCCTTCTGATGGAGGCTCAGCCCAGGGACGGTGGCAGGCCGGTGGTCTGCCTGCCGGGGTCCACTCTTCCCGGAGTCGGGTTGCTTGGGTTGTGCGACGGTGACTCTGGACGTGCGCCGGGCCCTTCTCGCGGATCTCCCCAGCTACGGCGCGTGCGGGGCCCCTCGCCTCGCTTCGTCTTCGCGCCCGGGCCAGACGTTGGCCAACCCGGCGTGTGGCCTCGGCCGGCGCCTAGCAGCCGACACAGAACTGGCATCGAGAAGGCCCCAGCGGGTGTTGACGCATTGTGATTTCTGCCCAGCAGGTGTCCTAAGGCGAGCTTGGGGAGGACAGAAATCTCCCGTGGAGCAGAAGGGCAAAAGCTCACTTGATCTTGATTTTCAGTATGAATCTGGACCGTGAAAGCTGGGCCTCACGATCCTTCTGGCTTTTTGGGTTTTAAGCAGGAGGAGTCAGAAAAGTTACCACAGAGATAACTGGCTTGTGGAGGCCAAGCGTTCATAGCGACGTCGCTTTTTGATCCTTCGATGACGGCTCTTCCTATCATTGTGAAGCAGAATTCACCAAGCGTTGGATTGTTCACCCACTAATGGGGAACGTGAGCTGGGTTTAGACCGTCGTGAGACAGGTTGGTTTTACCCTACTGATGATGTGTTGTTGCAATGGTAATCCTGCTCAGTACGAGAGGAACCGCAGGTTCAGACATTTGGTTCGTGCGCTTGGCTGAGGAGCCACTGGTGCGAAGCTATCATCTGCGGGATTATGACTGAATGCCTCTAAGTCAGAATCCCTCCCAGACGATACCCATGCGCCTAAGTGCTTCGGTTGGTCTGAAGTAGCCGGGGCCGGGGCAGCGCCGCACCTCTCCTGACACTATACCGCATGTTCGTGAAGAACCTGGTGCTAAATCACTCGTAGATGACCTGATTCTGGGTCAGGGTTTCGTTCCAATGCTGCGATCCATTGAAAATTAAACCCTCGATCCAAGCTTTTGTCTGCAGCAGCAGGCACCCCGGAGAGGTAACCATGGGTCTGAAAACTCTAAGGGCACAAGCCCCAGTCGGTAACCCGAGAGAGAAGCGCCTAAGATGGGTTGGGTAGGTCTGAACTTAAGGGCGGTGGTTCACTGGAGGTTAGGCTCAGAGACCAAGTCCAACTGGGTTAACCATGGATCTGGAGTTCTGGGGGCGCGTGCCCCTGCGAGTAGCCCAGAGAAGAGGCGCTTAAGTCGGGTACAGTAGTCGGGGGCTTAAGGGTGGTGGTTCACTGGAGGTAGGCTCAGAGACTAAGTCCAAGTGGGTTAACCATGGGTATGGAGCTCTAAGGGCGCAAGCTAGAGTCAGTAGCCCAGTAGAGGAGTGCGTTGGACGGGCAGAGTAGCTGGGGGCTTAAGGGTGGTGGTGCAGTGGAGGTAGGCTCAGAGACTCAGAGAAGTCCACACGGGTTAACCATGGGTCTGGAGCTCTAGGGGCGCGTGCCCCTGTGAGTAGCCCAGAGGAGAGGCGCTTAAGTCAGGCAGAGTAGCTGGGGGCTTAAGGGTGGAGGGTGGTGGGTCAACCATGGGTCTGGAGCTCCAAGGGTGCAGGCCCCAGACAGTAGCCCAGGGTAAGGGTGCATAGGCTGGGCAGAGTAGCTGGGGGCTTAAGGGTGGTGGTGGTGGAGTGTGGGTAGGCCCAGAGACTAAGTCCAAATGGGTTAACAATGGGTCTGGAGCTCTGGGGGCGCGTGCCCCTCTCAGTAGGCCAGGGAAAGAGTGCTCAAGTCGGGTACAGTAGCTGCGGGCTTAAGGGTGGTGGTGGAGTGTGGGTGGGCCCAGAGACTAAGTCCCAGTGGATTTTGCTCCTCAGCAAACATACCAACTCAGTATGATGTTTTAACATGCCATTTTTTTTTTTACACCGAAGTTCTCCTTTAACTTTTTTTTTTTTTTAATTAGACACGAGTTTTGTTATTGGTACTGTGTATTAACAGCTCTGTAGCTTACTCTCAGTAACTTGACACTTTCCACCATGACCACAGGAGGAGTCTCTCAAGCAAGGAAACTCTTTCAAAGCATGATACCACACAAATGGCAGCAGCAATCAGCTGAGTCGACTTTAACTCAGGGACTGTTTGGTCAGGAGTGACACATGTCTACCACTCACGAAATCCTTTCTCAGTATGCCGGACGGAAATTATAAATGTGGTAGCAGTGCCCAGATCGATCAGTATAATTATGGCTTTGATAGTCTTGGACCAAGTCCAAGTTTCACTAGCCAAGAAAGAAAACTATTCTGATAACACAATTTCACACATCAGCTCTGTAGCATTAGGTCCCAGAGTTAACCTAATCATCGTCCTAGAGCAGGTAATGCATCAAATGAATTACAGCACTTTTACTAAAATGATTTTCCTTGCTTCACTGGATTTTAATATAAAACTAAATTTCAGCCTAATTCTGTCCTCAATGTACATGGAGCATATTCTCAGCCTCGAATCCTTCAGTTCATATATTACTTTGATCACCTTATCAAACTCTAATTAACACATGTAATTGTCTTTGACTGAAGTTGTTTTTATTTTCTGTTCTTTGGTAGTGAGAATCAACATGTTTTTACCCTGTCAGTAAGTACCCTGTTAGTTTTTACCCTGTAAGTGTATCTGTGTGAATACAATGTCACGACTGTGCAGGTTCTCTTCAGTGGCAGACTGACAGATAGACAGACAGACAGACAGATACACACACACACACACACACACACACACACACACACACGCACACACGCACACACACACACAAAGACAGATGCTTGATGCTTGGGCTCTATTGTCTGAAGGGTCTTAGTGATTGGCTTGACCACACTGACTGTCTTGACCCCACAGAATGTCTTTTGACCTCAAGGAAATCTGGGTCATAATGCCAAGGTTTATGCATTTGTGTGTGTGTGTGTGTGTGTGTGTGTTGTGTCAGTGTGACTTGTGCATCGTCAGCCTTGCCACAAACGTGTGTTTGGCAGATGCACCAACCACACACACACACACACACACACACAGGGGTGTCACTAGAAACTGTGGGCCAATACTTTTGGCCCCCCACTCCAAACCTCATTACTTCATTCTTAATTATGAACTAATCTAGCATTAATTCTAAGCGAAACGCTGTCTTTCACATGACTGATTGTGCCGACCTCACACCTCAAGCGTGAGGAGGTAAGGCCAGAAATCCAAGAAAAAACCCAGGCTGATGGCTTTACCATGCCCACCTAATGAAACACATTAAGCCCCAGCATGGCACACAATGAGAATGGGGCTGTCACCATATATCTGTCACCATGAACATAGTAGGTAACATAAAGGTTATGACATAATATAAAGATTACGTAGGGCTTGTGAGGACAACAGACTAAATATTTGCATAAAATGAGCTGAGCACTACAACCTTAGCATAATACTTTGCATTAAATAAAGGTAACTAACAAATCTTAATGAGCCAGTTTGTCATTTCATTCTTGGAAAATAGTCAACATTGTCTTAAGGAATTAAACTGTTCTGTTGGGGGTATGCAACATTTTGTAGCCTAGAGCTGACCTAGAGATAGTGCTCACCTTCTTCCAAATTGACTGTCTCTCCTAATCCTGGGGTATTAATCCTTGGGCTGCATAAATCGGTGCCATTTCTGCCCCCAGGACATTATGTCTTTAAATATGATGTAAAATAGCTGTAAAATAGGCGTAAAATGCATTTTATTATAAAATAACATGTCCTACATAAATATTGAATTGAAAATGTAAAATAAATAATTTAAAACATTAAAAACGCTACCCAGAATACTGAAATAAATGCATTTGTTACCTGTCCTCACTTTTAAACACTACACTTTACCATGAAATACAGTTAATAAAATCTTTCCGAATTTTTATTTTTTAATGTTTTTTGTATAATTCTATATCCCTTATTTGCTTTAGATGCATTTTAAAAATCGGGAATGTGAAATATTGTAGCTAAAATATACATTTTAGTCATGTCCCAAGGTTTTCACTCAGTCCTGTTACCTTGAAAAATTTGGAACATTCCACAAGTCACATGTTTACCAGGAAGTTACATCATTTGGAATATCTGAAGGACATGGGAAGACCAAAAGTAAGTTTTCTAATTTATTTTTTCACTGACTTCATGATAATGGAACAATAGCCAAGACAGATCTATCTCAACATACTGTCCTGTTACCTAAATTATGTCTTAGATTTTTTTTTGTTTATTTTCAAAATATTAATTTTCGTAAATCACTAGAATGTGCAAAATTACCTCGCGCCATTAGCCTAGCCTCCATGTAGCTATATTTCATGTTTTTGCTAACTTTATGCTAAAAACTCAGTCCTGTTACTTAAATGAAAACTCAGTCCTGTTACTTAAATGAAGAGTGAGTAATAGTTACAGGACAGGAATGAGCAGAATTCTCCAGTTTATTGTTTAATTTGTATGCATATCTATAAAAAAGTGCTATTTAGCTGGCTTTTAACGTTTACAGTTGAAATTATTACCTGGTCCCCCGGAGGGGATTGACCGGGTATTGCAATGATCCTGTCCGTGTCTGTGTCTGTGTATGCCCACATGGGGGTCCAGGTTGCCATCTCTGATTGCACTTGTTGAAGTCGTTATCATTTAAGATCAGTTTTATGATGTGAATACAATATTTACAGGGAGCCAAACTGCTGATTTGGGCAGTAATTTATGGATGGTCCTTAAGCTTACACTCATTCCTGTTACTTATATTTTTTCCTGTTACTTAATTGTTTTTCTCAAAAATAAAGAACATTCCTTGTATTAAAGGAGAACTTCAGTGTAAAATGAAAATTGGCATGTTAAAACATCATACCGAGTTGGTATGTGTACTGAGGAGCAAAATTGATTTAGCCTGTTGCATTCAGAGTTTAACTATTTTTTATAGTTTGACCCAGATGGCTAACAATGGGAGTTCTAGGTGCCTTTAGACAAAGCATGACGACTACGCTATTTTTAAACCATTAAAACAGCTCGAAGAAACTCCACATTCCATTGGTAGTACAACAAAGGCTCTGGCATTCAAAACGAACCACTGAGAATATTGTAAATGTACACAACGTTTATTTATAAAGCTGTTCTTACATGCAGTTGTTTGCAGTTGTTTCTCGTTGCCACCATGATGAAAGTCCAAACAAGTTGATTGTACTACCTCTCCTCCTATTCTTCCTGCTGGTTCGTGTTCGTCAATCGACCTGTGCAGACTTTCATCATTGCGGCGACGAGAAACTACAGCAAGGTACTGCTTGTCAAAACTGTTTTATTAATAAATGTTGTGTACACTTACAAAGTTCTTACAAAGTTTTTAATGTCAGGGCCTTTGTTGTACTACCGATGGAGTGTGGAGTTTCTTTAAGCTGTTTTAATGGTTTAAAAATAGCGTAGCCGTCATGCTTCGTCTAAGGGCACCTACCACTTCAATTGGTATCCTTCTGGGACAAACGGTAAAAAATAGTTAAACTCTGAATGCAACAGGCTAAATCAATTTTGCTCCTCCGTACACATACCAACTCGATATGTTTTAACATGCCAATTTTCATTTTACACCGAAGTTCTCCTTTAAAGGATTCCTAGTTGTTCCAGTAGTTTTTTTCAGCAATTAATAAAATACATGCTCAAGCTTTGGATAGGTTTTTATTTTTTCATGTTCTTTAAAATAAAAAAAAGCTGCTTCACATTCTTAGAAAAATACAACTTGGGTTCGAATACAGTGCTTTTTTTGTCAGAAATATTAGTAATTTGAACATGTAACCAGCCCTTACTTCTTAATGTACATTTGTTCTAATGGACAACAAAGTGTTTGTTAGATATTTATTTAAACAAGGTCTTAAAATGTCCTTTTAGTTTAGGTAACAGGACTGAAAAAAAAATCAACGATACTCATCTTGAAAACTTTATAAAAAAAAATAATAAAATAGCCTGAGATGGACCACTACTCCTTTTGAGTAGTTAATTGTGTGTGTTACAAGATTCTATGTTCAAATTGAATAAAATTTGAAGTTTAATTTTGAGAGTTGAAGAGTTGAAACAAGCAAATGGCACTCATTTGGTGGAATGGCCCACATCCTATTTAATGTTGTACACTACCTGTGGGCTAATATAATTAGCTGCCACACAGAGGCTATGTTACAAACTAATTGTGGGGACAAAAATACACTCATCTCATTTTCAAGGGACAGCTAGCATTTTCAGCTAGCTTCATATGTTATATGTTTAGCAGCGTGTTAAGGGCCAGCTAGTTAAAAACAACACTGCTTTAACTCCCAAGTTCTATTTAACAAATAAGCAACGTTTTGACCCAGCTGCATGTTTGCTGTGATTATTCAAGCTTCAGATATTAGTTTGTAACATATGCATAATAAAAGTTGTTGTGAGACTCGACTGTGCAAAGAAGGGACTTAAACAGAAAGAGAGAGGTTGGGTGCACACACACACACACACACACACACACACACACACACAGCGCTTAGGCAACATACACAGACACAGAAACCAGCTTGGAAAAGTACAAGGGAAAACACAATGTTATGTGATATGTAGAGTAAATGAATCATTTACTGTACAGTAAATGGGATAAGAATAAAAGTGGATCCACTGCTGGCAGGCCCTAATATTGAATAGTGAATATCTTTATTGGAGGGAAAATTCAACAATATGATGTAACACCAGGGCACTATTTGGATGGGGGGCGTTTCTGATTGGCTAAGAGACATCAGCCTGACGTAAGGTGAGTGCTCACAACGTATAAAAGGCGATGTCTCATAGCTGTTAACCGAGACTTGCTGGGGACCTGCCTTTGGGGTACATCTTTGAGAAACCCTTCAGTTGATCAATCTACTATCTCAGAGACTTGACAGTCAGATGCAGTGGATTCACTTTGCTATGCACTCTGTGTATTTCTGGGTTCTTGGTCTGTATGCACTTGTGTAAGCTGAATGAATGAAGTTAAATTGCAGATGTTCATTGCAGGAATTAAGATACTTAATTATGACCGGCGCTAGCAAAGCTAGCGAAAGCGGAGTTGCCGCGACTTTTTCCCCTTTTTTTTTTTTCTTTTCTTTTGTTTCAGTGAATGTCCGTCAACGATTGCCAGGACACTGGAAGTCTGAGGGACATGAATCTTTGTAGGCATGTAGCCCTAGAACTTTTCGAGCGACTAGAAGCTTTTGGCCCCCAAGGGCCACCACCCCCCCAGTTTCCTCCTTCTCGGTCCAAGATATTGGCAACTCAAAATCCCAATTTTTGCATTTACCCATATCATATAGGTGGCGCTATGTTTCAAGTGAGTGTTTATGGGCTGGGTCGATACGTCTCTGTAACACCGACATATGACAAAAATTTCATGTCGTTGGGTGAAACGTTCATTGAGTTATTCAGCAAAAACTTTTGCCGGTCTCCCCCTCTTTAACGGACACTGGCACAGCGGGGGGGGTGGCCCTTGGGGGCCAAAAGCTTCTGTTCGCTGTAGAAGTTCTAGGGCTACATGCCTACAAAGATTCATGTCCCCCTGACTTCCAGTGTCCCGGAAACCGTTGACGGAAAATTGCTGAAAAAAAAAAAAAAAGGGGAAAAAAGTCGCGGCAACACTATAATGACCGCTATCGCTAGCTTCGCTAGCGGCGGTCATAATGACATACTGATTTCATTTTGTGTTTCCATTTTTATTTCCCTGGTCTTTGTTTCAGTATTATTATATGTGTCACTTTGTTTTTGTGTCGCAGGGCCACAGGAAGTCATTTTTAACAGGGGGTGCTGTCAAAACGTTTTTTTTTTTTTATATATAAACCCTCAACTTATAGTTCTATTTAAAATACTGTAGTGTTATCAGATAGGCATCAAACTCATCTATAACAAAACGCTGGGTTTATTGAATGTAATAGATGCACCCTGCACACTGCAGTGTGAGACAACACGAAAAATGCAGCAGTCTCCAAAAACATAACCAGAAGGAAAGCAAAAACGCGCCAGAAAACAGGGGAGAACAACAACATTGGGCACCAAGTTTCCTGGTGTAGTTAGCTGGTGTGAAACGACGGCCATCCGTTTTGGGAAAATCGAAATCTGTCACCTGCAGCGGTTTATTCCTTCACAATTTCTGTCCTGGCGTCATCGTGCATTTTCTCCGGCCACTGCGCAGGATCAAATAAGTCAAAATCCTGCTCCTTTCTGTGACACACTGATGAAGTGCCATGGTCATCATAAGTGGCAATGACCGCATCCATGGGGCTAGCACTGCTAGCACTGCAAGCGACAGGGCCGCCTGCTCCATCCTGAACAGACGTTGCGGAGATGCTAGTAGTCCCTGTAAGCTGGGTTTCTTCTGTAGGTCTACTGAGCCACGAACTATATACTTTTTTTGCATTTTCTGCCTCTTGTTTTGTATTTTCTAATCGCCGTTTAATTTCTTTCCGTTTTTGGAAACCAGATTTGCCCGACATTTTATGACTGCAACCAACAACGAACTATCTCGTCACATGTCTCCCGCCCGGGAAGATACGTGGGAAAGTGCAGAAAATTATACATTTTAACTACAACCAAAAAACAGTCAATAGAAAGGCTGCAGCCATGTTTGCAGCGTGCAGGCTCTCTTGACCAGAGACAGCACGCCCTTATTCAGGAACAACATAGAACTCTTTTTTTTCTTTTTTCATTCATATTTATTTTTGGGCCCCTCTCCATACCAGTCCTGGGTGCAATTGCTACCGTTGCTACCCCTCCAGAACCGGCCCTGTTAAAATCTAAATACAAATAATACCCTACTAAAATCATTGTGACAAAATCACGTCTCAAAATATTCATGAAGAATTTATAAATTGTGCAATTTTTTCTTCTTCCCCCCGCTCCCTCCAGGGGGTGCTGCAGCACCCCCAGCACCCCCACTTCCCGCGGCCATGTTGTGTCGTGACGACAAATGTCATACTTTTAGCCGGTATTTTATTGATGAGTTCAGTCATACGCCACGTGTTATACCACTTCAGTTTGGAGCATTTTACCAAAGATTCTAGAGTAGCACTCTACAATCTTTGATTTTACTGTGGTAACTATGCGCTCCAATCGGCCATTCTGAGATCGATTGCTCATTGCGCTCCAGTTAAGAAGGCAGATAAGAAGGTTCTTAAGACGTTGGTAAGAAGGCCATTAAGAAGGCGTCTGAGAAACACTCTTATCTTAACGCTTCCTCTTAGCCAACCTCTTCTTAAGAGCCTTCTTAACTCGTTAAGAAGGTTCTTAACTGGGAAACCCGGCCAATGTTGACAAAAAGTTATGAAAGGATTTATCTTGAGATAAACCGTTTTGAAGTTACATGTCAATGAACATTCAACACGTAGCTTAAAATTCTTCAAAAGTCCATGTCTTGGCTTTTAATTGCTCAAATTTGGTCAAATTTGACATGCAAACTCTAAACAGCCTTCTTTTGATGTGTACTAAATTTTGTGACATTTCGTCATAGCGGGCAATGTTTTTCGCCGAAGCTAGGTGTTGAAAAACAGTTTTTGTTAAAAAATTTGTCAACAATTTTACCCAAGACAACAATTTTGCCCAAGACAACGATTTTGCATTAGTATGTCGGTGTTACAGAGGCATATCGACCCAGCCCATAAACACTCACTTGAAGCATAGCGCCACCTAGTGATATGGGTAAATGCAAAAATTAGGATTTTGAATTGCCAATATCTTGGACTAAGAAGGTAGGAACTGCATAAAATATGTCATGCACGATCAACACAAAGACCTCTAAAAGCAAATGCCATAAAATTGGGCCCATAGGGGCTGTTATAATTGTACAAAATCTCATTTTGCCTATTCCTTTCACGAATCACTCCTACACACTATACAAACATACATCCATGCCCACTTCCAGGAAATCATTTCTACACAAATTCTCACCTCACAACACTGCTCTACCACTCACTCAACATACCAACAGTTCCCACATTTCAATACACTGCGGCGGTCATACCATGTACTGCTATGCACTAGTTCATCTACTGCACAGTCAACAATCAAAAAGATTTCATAAATGAATCGCTTGTAGAATAAGATTTTAGAATAAAACGGGTTAGTCTGATGCAATACATATTAGTTTTCATCAATGTTGTCCTATCCCCCTGCACACACCAAACACACACACGTGCGCACACACACACACACGCACACACAGCACACACTGATAGAAAGGATATAAAATAGTCATGAAAAGCGCAATTGTGAATTATAGGGCATGAATGGTGTATATAGGTGTAAAATATCTGTTAAACTGCTCAGTGTTTTCCCCTTTAAAGTGCTACACACCAAACACTTACTCAAGCCATTCAAACATTCAGCTAAAGATGGTAGATAAGTGGAGCAAGATACTTGGTAGTTCATGTCTATGGAGCAAAGTGGGGATCAGTTCCAGGCTGCATAAATAGTAGATGTGCTTTGCCGTAGTAGATAGTACCATGCACTAATATAGTTCAAAATAAACGCAATGCACACCTGAATTAAAGATGATTTTTGAAAAAGTTGAGTGGAGAGGCATACTATCATAACATTTTCCTTAAATGGGCAGTGGGGTTCGGGGATCATGATAGCGTTTCTGAAATGCACACACATGCGCGCACACACAAACCCTTTCACTACCACCTCACCTCCCCATCTACATACACGTACACTGCACTTACAATCTCATGGTAATACACAGACATTATGTACCATAATGATGTCCCTCGCATATAGAATCAGCTGCCTTCTATAATTAGAGAGGCTACCTCCATTGGTATTTTTAAACAAAGGCTCAAAATTCATTTTTACTCCTTGCCTTTCCTCCTCTTTATGATTTTTTGATGTTTACTTTTTGCTATGAGTACTATTTTATTACTATTTTAATTAACTTATTTATCCCTTTATGGTTATTATAACAATATTTATGTATCATTATTATTATGTTAATATCTGCTAATGTATTCATGTCTGTATCTTAGGTTATTTGTGTCTGTTTTCTCTTTTCTTTCCTAAACTGTTTATTGTGTTTTGTACAGCACTTTGGACAGTGCAGACTGTATTTATAATGTACTTTATAAATAATTTTTACCCCAACACGCACACACACACAAACACACTCTGGCCCTCCTCACAGCACCTTCTTAATGAGAGGATCAGGCTCTTGTGCACAAGGTGGATTATGGGATTGCATGCTACATGATCATTTTTGAATGAGGATTATGGAGATAAAGAGGAGAAGCAGAGCAGCAGCTAGCTGTTAGCTTAGCGACTGACACTACATACCATCAAACATTAGCCCACCCCACACCACCCCTTACCATATCAAAAGTTCAACGAGGGGAGAAATGGCATCTCGTCAATCTATGGCAATCTATCTTTGGAGGCAATTATTGATCATGTAGTTATCCGCTCACCCCCTGGATGACATGCTGGCTCTCTGCTAATTGCATATCAATTGCTGTGACTTTACACACTTGCTAATGAGCCTGAATTAATCACAACATGATATTAAGTTTTGGCACTTGTGTTACTGTTAGAATACATGTATGTATATAGTACCACACACATGGTGGAGAAATTACATTTTTTCCAATTATTTCAAGACTGACGTCTTCTTAGAAGAATGGCTCTATCTGCCATTTTTGTGAAAACTCAGTTATTCATATAATTTCCTATTCTATGTCAATTTATTGACATTATTTTATATATCGCGAAAAAATGTTTGGACATTTTTTACTTTTTATGTTAGTAAGGAATTCAGTAGGCTATATTAGTTCATCTAAAGGCTTGCAAAAAGATACTCAGTGTCAAAGGAGAATAGCTCAGAATGAAGACAGAAAACAAAAATGGTAAGGATGTCACATACCGAACACATGAAAAGGCAGCCCCTCCTTTTAATGAACACCACAAAGCTTACCGCTCATTGTAAACTGATTACGTTTCCCCACCATAGACATCCTATACATATACATATAGGACGTCTATATTCCCCACAGGCACTCATACAGACACCTGCGCACACACACGCCTGTTTGGTCTGCAGCACGCAGACCCGGAAACCGCGTCTGCAATCCACTCAATACCTACAAAACTTTGCAGTTACCATAGACAGTAGAAGAGAATGGACTGTGGAATGGCGTCGTTTTCAATGGGAGCCGTTGAAGCAAGATTCTGAAATTTTTAATTGGTCACCAGGCAACTGCGCAAGCATGTGGTGACGTATGGTCACGTCGGCCAACGAATCCGAATACCATAAATTGAGTGGTAGATGCTCAATCACAAATCAGACAGCGTCTGATCATTTTCTTAATAAGTATTTTTCTACCCGTTATAGCTGCAATCACTTACTGGAGTGGGAGGCTAATATTGTACGTGGGGACTTTATTCTTTGTCAGCTAACTCCGGTTCCAGGCAGTCTTGCAAGCCAGAATGTCAAGGGAGCTAGCTAGTTAGCATGTACATATGTACACAAATACCAATTTCTAAGCTTATTTTTCCAGAAATGCTGATGTAAATGTTTCCCCAACATGAATAGAAAAGTAAATGGGCATGACTATGGCTATGGCTTGTTATCCAAACAGTACGGTAAACTTTCTTCTGTGCGACAGAAACTCACTAGCCGTCGCATGGTTCATGGTTCATTTTTAGCATAATTTCAGATGTCAGATTTCCAATCGAAGCAAGTATGTTTTGCTGTGTCCTCTCCGGTTTACAACAATGCCAATATCAAGTTACAGAGTGCTTCTCATGTAAAGGTATTTGATTTTAAAGTGACGTTAAAATTAATGGAAAGCAAGGGAATGCTAATGGCTATTGGGCCCTTTCTGGGTTGAGATTTCCCCATGGGTGCTTAAACTTCCGCCTATGCTCCTACCCCCTTGGCAGTCACTCACCTGAGTGTCCAGCCATTTCCGCGTTCGTTAAACTACTCATCAATCCCGCTCCATAATTTATCCCATGCCGTTATACATTTCATGCACAAACACCAACACTGACGAACACTTCCTAGTCCCACAAACTTTCCTCCCATGAGGAACACAGACCTCGGTAATAGGTATACTTTATTCTTTGTTCAGACAACTGAAAGTGACTGATTTACCGCGGGGGTGAAAGTATAGGGGAGACCGGGGTTGGTTGTCACACGGGTTGGTTGTCACACTCATCATATCTCGGCCACTAAAGGGCGCTGATCAATGTCGCTGACATAGAAATGTTCAGAATTAGTGTTAGGGGTCATCTACATTGACAGTTCAAGTGTTTGACACAAAGTTTTGAGGTGAGATCAATATTAAGGTTTTTCATGTCAAAATGTAAATTTTCAGAACTTTAAGTTTTCTTTTTTAGTTTTGTAACTAATGGGTTGACTTTAGAAAAACTATTACCATTAAAAAGTATAAAGACATATAAATAATATGTTTTTTCTTAGTTATGCTACAACTTGCGGCTGCTAGTGTCACTACTAGCATACAAGGTCAGTTGGGGATGGTTGTCACACTATCTTAGGGGTTGGTGCCACCAATGGCAAGGCAAGGCAAGGCAAGGCTAGTTTATTTGTATAGCGCATTTCATACACAACGGCAATTCAATGTGCTTCACAAAAATAAAAGCAAAGGACAATATATAAAGGCATAAAAGATAAAGATAAAGTAAGTGTAAAAGCATAAAAAATATAAAAGCATAAAAAAACACACAGAAAATAAAAATAAATAAAAATAATGGCCATATATGTATTCACTCTCTGACACACACACACACACACACACACACACACACACACACACACACACACACACACACACACACACAATCTAAATAGTAACAATAGGCCTATCTAATTGTTCTAATCTATCTTTTGGTGCATAGCATGTATATTTAAATAATATGTTGTAAAATAGTATGTATTCAGCAAGTCTATGTTTTATTTCAATGTTCCCAATGTCGATATTCCCAGTGCCTGTGTGTTACACTTATATTTCCAGTGCCTGTGTGTTATACTTACATTCTGAATAAATTTCACTTCACCTTTTTGCATAATTTTCACAAAATATTTATATGTTACCATTTCCCCTCCCCCCATTGAAATAACATTGTGACAACCAACCCCATAGTGTGTGTCACACAACCCCGGGGATGGGGTCGGTTGTCACAAGCTGTCAGTGTCTATTTGGCAGCCCATATCTTTTGAACACAATGAATTTAAGGCGATTTACGACCCTCCAGTCCTACCTGACACTTTAAGCTTACATTATACATTGAAAGGGAATCTATTCATAACACCGTTTTTGAGGGATTCAAATGAAAGCAAAAAATGTGACAACCAACTCCGGTCTCCCCTACTCTGTTTATCTTTTTGCGTTTGCGTGGAAATGAACTATTTTATGTGCATCTATTTTAATATTGAAAAGGGTGGGTAACATGATGTTGCTTCTTTCACATAGTTCACCTGGCATGTTTTTGCCATCATCCTGCTGTGAAGGTAGGCCGGATGGTTAATTTTTTCACAACATAATGTGCATATATGTGCATGTATACAATTACTTAAACTTAGTAAGAAATAGTGAGAAGTATGCTAATGAGTTCCCATCATGGAGGCCCTCACGCAGAGATAAAGCCTCTATCCCCCCCCCCCAAAAAAAAAAAAAACACACACTTTGAACTGGCTGCAGTGATCAGCAGAGAAGGGTGCTAGATTAAAAAGATGACTAGATTTAATGGTGCAGTGGACATTCTTTCGAAGCTGAGAGAGTTTATTGTGCTTCCTCAGTGAAGGCTTTCTGCCGATGTGGTGCAATGTTCTATGCTCTGTGGTTTGTGTTTTATAAAATATAAAGAAAAAGCTTCATTTGATAGAAATACTTTTCTCTACGCTCAAGGTCTTGTCAGTTGATTTAAATTGAATGGGGTTGCGGCGCACTGCGCTAAAGAATCATGCCGACTGGTTCCACTTTTCTTGTTCCCCAATCTGTTTTTATTTTACTCTATTATTTTTTTCTTCTCAAGAAAGACCAAAAGAAAAAGCACATTTGAAACACCAGTCTGTTGAGAGTGTTTGTCCCAAGAGATCCCAGATATGCTGAGCCCAGCACACAATGAAGGGATCTCTAAGAATACGAGATGGCAAAAAAAAACTTCAAAAGAGGAGAAACGGTGTAGAGAAAGGAGGGCGCAAAAGCCGCTAGTTGATAACAACTACCGTTGCCCCCAACCCCTCGATTCTGCCACCCACAAAGCTGAAATATCAAAAGATGGAGCCCTTTGATAATGACCCAATAATGCTTTATCGATTCCATCACCACTTTTTTTCAACCGGAATAATAAGGGGGAAATCACTTCCTCCAGGCAAAGTTGAATGTTATGAATCTTGCTAAGTATTGCTCCCTCTCTCCTTACTCCCTTATAGAGAAAGAGAACCAGAAGGGCACCAATAAAAAGCAATGAGAAATAAAACCAAGATATCATTAAAATGAAATGAAAAGCTAAGCTGTATTTTATTTGTATACAGAACCAAGGGGCACATAGAGATACTATTAGTCATCATTATTCATATGGGAGAGTGGTGATAGAGGCGTGTCAGGATAAGATGTCAATATACTGTATTTCTTCAACCAAAAAAAAAAAAAAAAAAAAAAAAAAAAAAACAGAAAAGTCCCAGAGCTTTTTTTTTCCCCTTCTTTCAATCAAGTGGGGAAAGTGCACTGAGCCAAACATTAATACCATTCTTAGGAGAGTGAAGGGCAACACCTGGAATCTAATGGAGAGTCGAAAAACTCTCTGTTTATGGCTAAAGAGAGAAGATAGATAGAGAGACAGGGACAGGAAGTAAGAGGAATAAAGGGAGGAAGAGAGAGAGGAAGGAATAAATAGAGAGAGTGAGAGAGAGAGTATTAGACAGAGAGAGAGAGGAAGAGAGAGTGCTATGTGTCTGTAGCACATGCCTGCTGTTGAAGGTAGTGCTCAGTTTAAATAGGAAGCAGCATGTACTTCCTGCCCAGCAGCTGCACATGCTCCATAAAGTCAGAGGGGATGTACAGTAGGATCAGGAGCAGACAAGGGCCCTCCATTTTGTGGATGTGTATATAATACATATTGTGTGTGTGTCTTTGTGTGTGTATGTGCATGTATGTGTGTGTGTGTGTGTTTGTGTGTGTGTGAGTATACACGTGTGTGTGTGAGTATACACAGTGAGTGTGTGTGTGCGTGCATGTGTGTGTGTGTGTGTGTGTGTGTGTGTATGAATGCACATTTTTGTATGCATTTGTGTTTGTGTGTGTGTATACACCCATGTGCCTGCCTGCCTGTCGATGTGTCACACCTGCTTGCTTTTGTGTGCCATTTGCGGGTCCCTCATCACACACTTCAGTCACAGCTGGAGAGACTTGTGTGAGATGTGTGTGATGGTAATGAGCCCATCATCACATGGCTATAACAAGAGAGATATGGGGACAAAAAATGATAGAGGGTGAGAAACAGAGAGATGAGGCAGGGCAATAGAGAGGTAGAGGATGTAGGAATAACAACAAACAGAGCAATGAACTGAAATATAGAAAGAGAGAGAGAGAGAGAGAGAGAGAGAGAGAGAGAGCTGTCCTAGAGCATGTGATGCAGTATACTTAATTCAGTCTGGCCATTACTGCATCAGGAAGTTTCAGCATGGCAGTAAAGGCACTCAAAGAAAAAGCCAGAAGACCCCTCTCTGCAATAAAATCCAAATTTTATAATATAAATATATTAGCAATTTGGTGCGATTATTTGAAAGAACAATACAGCCAATTGTGCTGTATGAACGTGAAGTATGGGGTCCACTCAGCATGCATGATTACACTGCATGAGACAAGCGTGTGACAGAAGCCCTACATACAGAATTCTGTCCATTTATACTTAAAGTTTAAACCAAAACACCAAACAATGCATGCAAGGCAGAATTAGGCCATTACCCATTGGCAATACCTATCCATAAAAGAGCACTATAATTCTGGATGCACCTACAATCAAGTCCTAAAATACCCTCCATTTTGAGGCCCAGGAACTGAACCCAGAAAAGAGTCCCCTCTGCCCGCTGGTAGTGAGGCTAAGTCCATAAAAAACATCAATATACATCATGCTCAGACTAGCCCTGCTGTCAAATCAGCAATTTGTGTCAAACAGTCATCACATAAGCAAAATAAATCTGTGTGGAACACTGGATAAATAAAACTACCAGAAAAAAGCAGAATGAATTTCTATCTGGCTGTGGTATCTCTTCTCTGTCAGAGATGCAAAGCAGGCAGAAGCAGGAAGTACAGACTCAGTGACCACAACCTTGCTGTGGAATCAGGTAGGCATTGGAAAACCTGGCTGCCCAAAGAGGAAAGAATATGTGGTCACTGTCAAACAGAGAAGGTATTCTTCGCTGTGATAAATATAAAGACATATGTGTGTTTCCTTAGTTTTAAATCATACCACACTAACTCTGAAACCATCGGTTTACATGAAAAAATGACTATCCTCTCAGGAGTGGGACATTCGGACACTCTGGCAGCAAAATATATTTCCAACTGTCATAAGCTGAGACCCACATGAGCTAATTTAATTTATTTGTTTTATTTCTATAGATGATTATATACAAAATATATTTTAATGGACTGCTCATAAAGTATTGTAGACTGAGCTGCAAATTGTTATTTTATTTTCCTTGTTTGTTTTTCTACTGTGATATATTGTACATCTGTATGTATGTCTACATATAGACACCTGTGTGTCGTGTGTCCTCTTTACTTGTATTACTGCTTTGGCAATATACATATCTTATTTGTCATGCCAGTAAAGCATTGTTGAATTGAATTGAGAGAGAGAGAGAGAAAGACAAAGACAGTTATAGTACATACTGTATATATACATATTACATAGTGGGACGAAACAACCCTTTCACCTGGAACAATTGGTGATACACGCAGCTGTTAAAACACAGTAGCGATAAGACAAATACAGCACAGTGTGTGCACACACTATTAACATCCACACACACTCACACAGATGTAAAAGGAAGGTGTAAGATAGAGCAGAGTACATATACCCAGAAGGGCTGTGGTTTACTTTTAAGAGGCATAGGTACAGCAAAGAAACATATGTACCCATGCACACACACACACATGAACACATTGACACAGCCTGACCCAAGGCCCTTTTTGCAGGCAGACACTTGTTGCATTCTGATGTTTGTTGGACTCTGGGGTTCCCATGTATCGCCAGAGCAGTTGGTGCTGGCACAGATGCCCCTGACAATTAAGCTCCCCGGGCATTACTCATGACCCACACAAGACAACAACTCATCAGCCAACCATTCACATACATGTTTATGGAACACACTGGCGACAGCTTGCACTGGCAGATGCTCTCCCCTCTCCATGCTGCCCTCAGGGACTCACCAGTCACCATGTGCCCCCCATGAAGAGCCAAAACCCCCCTTCAAGCTCCCACAAACATACACACACATACACACACACGCAATCTAAGGCCCCTTCTGTTTTCAGCTATCAAAGCTGCCCATGACAAGTTAAGCAAACATATGGAAGAAAAAACTCCTCAGCAATAAGGGGTAATACCAGAGATTTCCACCACCCCCACACACACACACCTTCTTCTCCATAAAACTACACTCACATTTTTTAATACACATAGACACACAAGTACACCCACAATACCCACACCTACTCACGTCATCAAACACACACCACATCCACCCCACCCACACACACACACACACACACACACACACACACACACCCACCCACACACACACACACACACACACACACACCCTACACATCCAGTGTGGCGTGCGCTGAGTAATGTATGCCGACCCACTTTAGGAGGGTTCCCCTGACGACCCAGAGAGAAGCTGACATAATAGGGACACACAGGCCAGCGCTTAAGAAACAACCACCTCCCATCCCTACCCACAACCCCAAGCCCTGAAGCCCACCCATCCCCACCCCCACAAGTGGACACAAGTGGGTGTGGTGGTCGGCATCAAAGTCCCAGTCCATTTTTTAAAGTGAAAGGTAAGTGAACTAAAAAAACGAAATGCTATAACCATCATTCAGAAAACTTTTAAAGATTTCAAGTTTTGCTTTTTGATGGTAAATTATCAGGTATGAATAGTGGTTTTATTACCACGTGCAGTAAACGCAGCCCAGAGCTCCTGCATGTTGGACTGCACAATGAACCATTTTTGCTGCCAAACAACAAATCCAGCAATACATACTACCTAAGCTAAGCACCGCCATCATTATTTACTTTCACAGTCTACATCATTACAGCAATTTCATTACATGTAATCCAGTAATTATATCCAGTGTGATGCTCAAATTGCACAGTTATACTGTTCTTCCAGGAAGGTCTTCATTGAGATGGAATTACCCGACCATCAAAACAAACACAGAGAAAAAACACACACCCCTGGATTCCATCTATCTAGCTGCACAAAGCAAAGTACTGTCACGAGTTGAATGTGACACATCTGACTGACAGAATGGTGCTCTGCAGTTTTGACAGATACTGCTTTGCTCTGCTCTTTCCTACTCCATTTCTTTTTGAGAATGACTTGGCTTAGTAATAACAAAAATATTTTTGCTTTGTTTTGTTTTGTGTGTGTGTGTGTGGTGCTCGAGCTTTGAGAGCACAGGCATTAGTGAGAGGATCTTGCATTTCTTTATTTTGTTAGAAACGTTGACCACTACAGACTGAGCAACAAGAAACAGAAGAAAAAAACAAAATGGCTACTTACAGCAACATCCCAATCTCCCACCAATCCCCCCACCCCACACACACACACAACTTCTTCCCCCATGTTTGAGCAGCCGTCGAAGGGGACAGTGGGGTGATGGGGTTGGGCTGTTCTCTCCCACACAACCGCACTTGTCTGTCTGACTGACCGAGTTTATATTGATGTGCAGACAGACATCCGGCTGCTGGTCTTTCAAATAGGAGAAGCAGATTTTAGGTGTACATTATATTTTAAATATATATATATTTTTAATCCTATTGGAGCCTGGGTGTTAATAATAAAAGGAAATGTTAAATGAGACTGTTGTCAACCACAGCCATGCCACAGAACTACAGTAACACACACATGAAAATGATTTTCAGGAGTAACACACACCTAAACTGTATCTGTATACAACAATACCAGAACTGAACAGAACATGAACAGAAATATATAACAGAACCATTATAAACACACGTTATTGTGTATAAATTCTGCCCTGCGCTCCTTTTGCAGAAAATGCCATTGCTTTTTTCATGCCTTCTTGTATGCTCTGTCAAAGTTATGCAGGTCCGGTAAAACCTACATTTAACTAAGGGCGTATTCACACATACGTTGTTTGGTCCTAACCAAAGGACCAAACGAACCAAATTTCACTTGGTCCGGACCTTCTGGAATGGTCTGAATACAAACCACCGAACTCTGGTCCGGACCAAACAAGCGGACCGAGACCGAGCTGAAAGGTCGGACTCGGTCCGGAACAAAGGAGTCCTGGTGCGGATCTTTTGGAGATGTGAAAGCAGACCGGACCTAATGCGAACTTTTTGCTGTTTTCTACCTCGTGAGCTTCCGTCGTTTGCCGTGGTGCACTGGTTTATTCAACTGGCAAGCAAATACAAAAGATTTCAATGCGTAGCTGTTCACGTTCTTGCTCCTGTGTGTCAAAATAAAGTCAAATCACTATTTGTTATGTATGACAGCTGTTAAACAGATCTCAAAAAGACGTTAACCGGTGAACATTCTTTGGCTATAACTGTCATTTCAAGTAACATTTCATCGTAACAAATCCAATATATAAAAAGAAACAGTCGGCAGTTTTTAAAATCTTTCTGGTTAGTCTCCATTTGCCCATGAACAGATTTATAAAGACTGACAGCAATTACAAATTAACAACATAGATGTATACAGTAAGTAACAGGAGCTCATATTTTTAACCTACCGGGTTGTGTTTGTTGCGCGTGTCATTGCTGACCAATAGCTGAACTAGCTCAGAGCGCGTGGCTTTGTTGACATATTTTGGTCCGCTTGCTAAAATGTACAGTGTGAATGTGAACCGCACCAAAATGAAAAACATTTGGTTCGGACCAAGCAAGTGAACTATCGGACTTTCCTGGTCTGAATACACCCTAAAACTACACATCCCTGACAGAGCTTTACCAAGAGGCATGGCCAACAGTACATTCTGTTTGTCACAGCACGTCTAATTAGCCAGTTCATCTAGTCCTACCAGGAAAATTGGGAAAAAAACAGTTACTTTCACCAGGTTTTGTGGACCAAATCAGTCTTGTGTGTTGGTCTGTTTAATTTCTAGTCTCTCCTCATATGGAAGACTATCGAATGGGTTTGCCAAAATTGTCAGCGATATTAGCAGTAGCATTGTGTTCGGCTACCACGCTAACTAGCGGGCTAGTTTCCCTTAACAACTTGAGTAATTTGAACTATATGATTGTGAACGAACTAATGAAACTTAGACAAAAAAACTCAATAACTTTGTGCTGACTTGTATGTTTTATTTAGAATATAATATGTGCAATGTGTAAAGAACAAGCACTCTGGACAGACAACACGTTCTCTCACCACTTGTCTTTGGGAAATCCGCTAGCAACTAAATTCTACTTTACTCCGATGCCGATGTTTGTTTGCCTGCCAATCAAAAGGGCTGTAGTCTTTTAGACAGTTCCACCAAGTATAATGTGTAAGCCTAGCGTCTTGGCCCGCCCTTGCCCATCCCACTCTCCATTCACCCCCAGAGACGTCGAGCGTCTGAGGAAATTTTCAGCATGTATGCAATGAACATGGCTTCACTGCATTGAAAAAAAGTGCATCAGGCGTTCAGCGTCAATGGGGTGTCCCACTGTGCTGTGCATTCAAAATAATCGGAAAATCGCGTCGGAACCGACAATAATACAGTTATAAAGACTTAGCTATGAAGTTAAACACATTTCTAGGATGCTTCTAGTTTTAAACATAATGTCAATCCCTTTTTAATGTAAATTCAACTCTGCATATTTGACCATTTATTGTGTGAAATGTTAGAGGAAGTTGAGCTTCCCTTGTTGTCTCAAAGGAATCGCCCCTGACACACACACACACACACAAACCAACATAAACACAGAAAGTGAGAGAGACAGCCACGCAATATCCAAGATCAGTGCTCATTAGCGTACATGCCCTCAATCTGTCTGAGAGTGGCACACTACCCTGAGGTGAGAATGTAAATTTTTTATTGCCACATCACTGCCTTATGACAACTGCCCTTCATGTGGAGTAATCTGCAAGATGAACTGGGATCCAGGAGGGGCAGTGTTTGTGTGTGTGTGTGTGTGTGTGTGTGTGTGTGTGTGTGTGTGTGTGTGTGTGTGTGTGTGTTCATTGGTATGCGTGTTTGTGTGTGCGAATGCATGCATAGGTGTGTGCATGTGTGTATCTGCTTGTGTGTGTGTGTGTGTGTGTGTGTGTGTGTGTGTGTGTGTGTGTGTGTGTGTGTGTGTGTGTGTGCATGCGTATATTTGTTTGCATGCGTGTGTTGGTGTGTGAGTGTGTTCATCTCTTCCAAAGACGGTTGAATGAGGAGGTGGGAGGTTGCAGTGGGGGCTCCAGTTCATTTGTCTCTGTTTGGCAGCATCTTGATCTTAATCACTCAGAATATGTTTGGCTGTGTACAATCTGTGCAAGTTCATCCCTGGCCAGCAGAAATCTTTTTTTTCTGCTATGTCTGAAGTGCAACATGCACATTCATACCATTAATAAAACAATGCAGAGATCATTCTAGTTCCAGTTTGCCAGAAAATTGCATAGTTTTTGCATAAATACATATACAATGTAGTCAGAACTCGTTTAATGTTATTTCGTCATGTCAACACCATGCTGTTCCTGACATGATATTTCATATGCTGGTATGTCGATATTTTACAGTTTACACTATGCAAAATCTATCTGGGGCTTTACAATTCAGCAGCCTCAGTACCAACTAATTAACTGAGCTTAAACACACACACACACACGATAACAATAACAGCACAACAAATTGATATCGTCTAGCAGTATTTGTCAACCGGGCGCAGAGACCTCCATTTCAGCACCATGGACAGCTGACACCGCTGCCCAAAACTATGCAGCTATGTACGAAGCATTCCCTGTCTGTCTACTGAACGGAAAAAAAAGTGTCACTCACCCCCAATATCTGGCCGGAGTTTCTTGTCATATTCTTTAAGTAAATTATTAAGTATTTGAGTTGCATCTGTGTCCTGACTCCTTGGAGCAAGCATTTGATTTACCGTAACGTCCTCATATTCCTCATCATATTCAACTGCTTTGCAGCTGGAAAAAGAAGGCAAATTCGAAGTCATTTGCCACTCATTTGGGGAAAAAACACAACAAGTTAAAAAGACACTGACTTGTTTATGTTTATGCAAGCAATTAATTTAATGTATGCCCGTGTGCGTATGCGAAGGACTACACCACCTAATATGCTAATCAAATAAAAGTTCGTCATTACAAGTAGCCACCGAGGTTTTTGGTAGCAGGTCACTAAGGACCTTCATCAAAATGCCCTTAAATGTAACACCTTCTTCATAAAACTTGTTCAATAAAACTGCATGCGCATTCGTCAAAAAACTTCAAATCTATCAGCTGTTAAGTAATAGTCTACAATTTGTAACTGAACGTAAATATTTGCCACCTGCAGTTTTACCTGCAGTATTTGACAGTGGTGACACGCCAAATCATCAAATCGCCAACATACTTACCGACCATGTTCCATTGACAGAAGTATGACACATATCAAGAATTTGTTCAACATGTTTAGAAGGCGACGAAATCAACAGCGAGCAACAAGCCAGCAGAATCCACAGAAATCACTCTGAGACGGGGCTGCGCTCAAGACGCTAGTGCGTCAATTCGGTAAACATGTAATTCACCATTTTTTGCTTTTTACGTCAAAAGGTTTTCAATAAAAGAGTTTTAAATCCAACAACAGATCTGTAAGCCCCTTTCGAAGAGCACCCAGCGCTTTTGCGACGCGGTTGTTTCACGTCTGTGGACAATGTCTTAACCAGCAAACCACATCCGCTAGTGTCTGAGAGATGCACAAACCAGCATTGGAAGTGATATGATGACGTTCACATAAGTACAGTTGGGCATCCGCCTCCAAATTGACCTTACATGAGAATGTATTCTAGTCCATTCCATATTTCTTTTTAAATTCTCTTTAAATTTACTTGCTCACCCACATACGGCCCAAACTAGTTGATCACCAATCACTCCGGTTGAATTCGTCACTAAACTGCGCATTACTTGAGATGTTTTTAATAGTTTTCACACTATTAAAAACTAGCAAAAACGTTTAAATGTTTACATGATGGCCATTGTCAATTGCTTTGTAAAGGTCTTGCCGAACTAAACGGAAAGTTTTTTTTTGGTCAACTTCAAGTCTGTGGACTTTGGTGACACGGCTTGATCTGTAACAAAAGCTGCGGACAGGCTCTAACGTTTTCTTGCAACAGGTGTTTGGGGTCAAAATGGATTTGCATTTTGGCTATGTTTATTGCTTTTTTTATTCTTTGCAGTGGTTCATTAGGCTTTATAATCACAGCCTTGATTGAATAAACCATTCGGTATAATAATTCTTTATAAGCATACTAAGCATACTAATACTTTTTAAGCATATACTGATCTGGTGTCGTTGTGGGAAATATAATGGCATCGATCTTAGTTACACAAACATCACAGATTTACACAGAAAGCACAATGTGCCATATTGTCAATGTCATCTGAACTCAAAATATTCCCTTTTACACCAGCAACCGTGACTTTTGACATTATGCTGGACATGAAGTGCAATGCCGAACCTTGAGATGCTAAAATGCTGGCCATAAAAGCGGAAGAGAGCGCCATCATGTGGACAAATGTGGAATCTCAAGTTAACCCTTTGGAGACTGAGCCGAACATTCAATTTTTCAGACGCGATGCACTCCTTTCACAAAAAGGCTTGTTGTGTGGTTATATTACATGGCAGAGATAAAATTCACCCACCAAATTAATCAGGGAAAGTAGACCTTTTAAATGATATAACATGTCATAAATACATTTAAATGTAATACACATTATTTTTAAGTAATATCATACAAAAATACCCAAAATTTGCATAAAAACGCCATTTTGTCAGGTTTCACCCAGATTTTCACATATTTCTGTTGTAGTTACAAAAAATATGGTGTATATGAAAGATCCAGAATTTTGTGATCTACACAAAGAAAAAATCAGAATAAAATTGTAATCTTTTGTTCAAAAGTTATGATAAATTTACTGATAACAGTACCTTCTGCCGTAACAAATAGAATGTTATGAAAACTGAATGGGTCAATAAACAATCTGGCATTTTTTACCTACTGTACATAGATACTAATGTAATTTATTTAAAATAAGTGATTTTAATAATCTTAACATGGTAAATGACTACATATATGCCATATATTTGTATACTGAAGGTGATGCTATGACTCCATAACAACAAATGTGAAAACGAGTTAAAAGCTAGCTGATGGTAATTTCTTGTCAGTATTCTTCATTTTACTTCAAAACCAAAATAACAGACAATAAATACATGCTTTAAGTTTTAGGAAGACCAAAAGGACTTTTATTTTCTAATAAATACCTTACAAAAGCTAATAAACAGGAATAAGTTTTTTGGTAAATACCATAAACATTTACAGACAGATCAGGAACATATTACAATAACAATAAGATGACAGTATAACAAAAGTTAACAGTTGAACAAAACATCTGACCTGTCAACACCACCCATGTTTTTATTATAGTCATTATAGCCTGTCCCATGCCATATCCTTCCTTACTAATCTATGTATCTATGTAGGCTATAGTTGAAATAGTTGAGTAGAAATTGTAGAAATTGGACAGGCACATGACTGCACATAGGTCTGTCTACTTGGCCACTAAAAGACCTCCCACTATGTGACAAAATCTCATGTCTCCATGTCCCACCCTTCATTCCCACATTTTCACATCTTTAAAATAATTTGAAAATTGCTCTCTATCTTTTTAAGCCTGTGGGATGACAGGGTATAAATGATTCATTTTATGGCCCTTAGTATGTCTGAGTAGGAGAGAAACACACAATCAGAGAAGCACCAAATCCAAAAGAGAGAAATATTAATGAGAATAGTAATGGAAATGTAGATATAAATATAAACTCACCAAGACTACTGTTATTTAGGCTATACTGCAACAAATACTTGTGCACACAGGAATGTGCACATGCAGGCATGCGCACACAAAGACATAGAAACACAAGTATAGCTAAGGATGATGGTGGATCACTATCCACCTCCTTATCATCCAAAAGCTGTCTGTCCAGGAAGTCCTCCTCCTCTACATCCATGCCTTCATGGTCCGCCAAGTTGTGATCCACAATGATGTTGTGCTCATCCTCTGCCTCCTTTCCGTGCAGATGGAAGACTGGCTTTTCTCTCCACGCATCTAAGAAAAACAAACAAAACACATAACTTAACTTTAGCCTGTCTTACATCTCTGCACATCACAGATAACTTTGATTTACCTGTCTTGCGTCTCTGCATATCACATCCATTTATTGACAATCACTTGCCAGGACCAACCTTTACCAAAATGTTGGTGCACTAAAGGACTGAACATTTGCTCTCACTTGTTGGTGTTGTGTTAACAATGAAGTATGTATAGGAACATTGTACAGGAACACTACTACATAAATACCATAATTATAACCAAATAGGACTTTCATGATACTGTATAGGCTAAATGATATTGGGCAGCTGAGTGACTGCAAGGAGGACGAGAGATACAGCATGTTAGTGAGCTATAAATTATCTCTAATAGCCATTACTTTAGCTAGCAAATCGACAACATACAACTAGTGCTTAGACACAACTGTAAAACATTTACTGTGATTCTTACATTCACATGGAAAACCTATGGTAAATAACAACTTGCATATGCGCTCTCAACAACTCGGATTTTTCGAAGTCGTGGCAACTACGCTCAAAGAAGTTCACTGACAGATTAGCCATCAAACCATATATGACATGTCAAGCCACCATTGTCTGACACAGTTCGACTAAATTACTTATTATTTTTGACATATAATCGTTTACATTAGATATTATAAGCCTGTAGGCGAATATATGTTTGAGAGCGAAGTTGACAATTTAGGAGAACCTATCATGCATGTAGCGCAGTAGATTCCGCACAAACTTCAAGGAATCTCAAAAATATTTATCCTAGTGGTAACTTTAGCCTGTCCTACACTTGTCAGTCATACAAAAGCCCACAAAAAAAACGAAAATGAGTAATGACAACGAACTGTATTTGCTGCTTGATTATTTACCTACACAGCCTGCTGATATTACTCGCGGTCATGTAATCAAACTATGAAAAATAAGTAAGTAATGCCGTTTTTCAAGTAATAAACAAGATATATGATATCACAAACAAATCAAAAGAGTCCTTTACCTCAGTTGATCCGATGTCTTTTCCCTTGAATGAGGTGAAGTTGAAGAATAACAGATGACCGCTATGTCACTGGCACTCCTCCTCCCGATGCAGCAAAAAGAGTGACATTTCACGTCCATGATTTCTCTTCACGTAGCAAAAGCAATTCGCGCCATAAACCCAATAACCAATGATATCACTGCATAGCTTATCATGTGACCGTTATGGGGAAGTTTTTAGATATGAAATTGGTGGTTGGACTGCCGAGATATGACGTTTAACGTCATCGGTACTTCAGTACCGATTTTAGAATGGGCCGTCTGCATACAGCTCTTACTACGTACGTTATGGCATATGCACAGAGGCAGAGCCCTTACACAAAACATTTCATTACCTGGAAATGGTAATGGCTCCTTGATAAATTTCAAACACACTCATAGGTTTATGGGTTGTGACCTGCACTACTGGTATTTGAATTATACATCTTAGATTAACTGTGGCAGCTATTTTAGGACTGAGAACTGAAGCCAGTAATAATTACTGCTGTCCAACAGGAACAGTCCCATGATGCTTTTTCCAACTTGTCAAGATCACTAATCAAAAATGGCTGCCATGTAGTAGGGGACAGGCATCATCATGGGGAGGCTTAAAATGGAGGAAGGCATGGTCACCCAGGGGGTTGGGGGAGGGAAACTTAAGCACCACCAAATCCTTGAGAAACAGCTGCATACCAGATGTGATCACCATCCCAGAGGCTGCTGGGATAGCATGAGTCCTCCCGCATGGCCCCATCACAGTAGGATGTCACGTCCAGGCTCACACCTCCCCATACAGCAAGCCATCAGCACTATAGACACAGCTTTGCCTTACACATATTGAAATGGTACAACAGCAGAAGCAACAGCCAACATCAGAGAGTAATTCAGTCTAGAAAATAAACACTAAACAATAAACATTCTGGACAGCAATACACTCACACTGTGGCTCTTTCTCAAGAAACTTCTGGGAGCAGCCCAAAGGTTTCAATAAAATATCCATGGGATTAATCTCCATGATGATCCTGGTGAGAGATGTATTGGAACTCTGATTACATTGTGTGGTGTTTTCTGCCATGTGCTACTTGTGTAAAGCAGGTCATGTGTTTATGTTATAGCATGCTAACACCTTGTGCTCACATATATCAAACATGGATTTATTGCTTTAGGTACATGATGCTTTTAATGAAATCTTTACAGTTGGTTTGATGTTTAGTCATCAGAATTGTTTTTTTTTCTCTACCCCCAATGGCATACATTACATATTGGATGACATTAACAGCTCATGCTGTTGCAGCAGCATCCCGAGTGTTCCCGGTCAGAATAAAGAATGCTGGGATATGCCCCATTCTTATTGGTCCAACAGGTGATAACATTAGTTAGTCTGTGTTTGGGGAGGCGGTTATTCAGTTTTAGTGTGCTTTTTGCATGTGTTCCTCCCGTCATGGAGAGGAATCGATAGTTCTCTTAAAAAGTCTCTAAATACATCCATATACATGTGGAAAAAAGAACATCATAATGTACAGTATAGAAAGCATCATATTTCAGCATTAAGCAAACCGTCAATGGATTCGTTAAAGTTCTTCCAACAATCTCTTGTGCCAAGAGTTCAGAAGTAATAAGAGGGATCTCTGTGGGCTTTTGTGAGGGATCGTTAGCCGTGCAGACCAGGTTCCTCGGTAGAAGCTCTGCACTGCACTGCAGGGGGAGGTCAGGCAGGAGCAGTCCCAGTAGCAGGAGTCCAAAGTCGGACATCAAAGCGCAATCAGCTGGTCATCAAAACAGTGCTCACTCCCAGCCATTGTGGGTACTGGTGGTTGTGGGGATCCTTTTTGAAGAAGGTAGCATTGTTGTGTAACTGGAACTGTTTATTATTTAATCCAACTTTGCGAATTGCGGGTTTGTTTTTCCCCAAGTTTGAGGTTTACCTCCATTTTGTAGCACTCTATATAACAGAAAAGCCTGTCCATGCTTGCTTCTTCCCAGTGGGCGTTTATCACTTGAAAACATGTGCAATTAAGTACAGAAGTCAATAGGAAAAAAGTTAAGAGTCTTTCAAATGTATACCTACTAAATACGTAAGGTGAGAAATAAATGCCAATGTACAATGGGTGGAAAACAGGATCCAATCCTTACTGAACCATAAGAAAGAACCATAGGAAATGTGACCAAAACTGAAGCAAGTAATAAGTTGCAAATACAAAGAATGAAGCTCTCATGAACCTACTTATCAGTCAATTAAACCATACAACTTTGTGACTTTTGAAGTATATAAGAGTAATTCAAACAAATGTATGGAAACAAAAAATGAAAACAAAACCTTGAGATCAGGCCAGTGGGTTGTGTGTTTTAATCTAAATCTAGAAGAGCCAATTTTGAAATGGTATTTCCTTCACACAAGATAGAATCAAATACATCACTGATGTGAGATATTTCGGCTACAAGCTCACTCTCTTGCTTTTGGTAATAGGCTGTTATACACATGGGAAAAATCCATTAGTCTGGACCTCACAAATCATTCTATTTATACATCAAATGTACAAAAGACCCCAGAGAAGTCAAAAACTGGGTTTTGGAAAGAGATTAAAAAAAACCACACAAAATCAGGGGGCACAACACATTTCAAATTTTGATTGACAGCCAATTAGTTAATGTTTTGTCAGACAGGCCTCATTAGCCCTTAGTAAATAATGTTTTGGTTCCTCGATCCTTTATTGCATATTGCATTAATATGAGAGAGCATGTTGACATAGGTTTGCATAGCATTCAGTCTGTTTTTCTCATGATTAGGTATTCTCAAATGAAAGGGCTTGTGAGAATACATAGGCCTTCTGTTTGCCTAGATTTGGATGGGATGTTGTTTTTTTGAAAACCAAAGCTCTCTGTTTTTACAGGGGAGGTGAAAAGGACTGAAATACACATGAAGACAATTACGTGGAAATTAAGCAGGGGATTATACAGTAGAAATAGTCAAGGCATACATGGCAACTGTATTTCTCTTTTTTCTCCTTTTTTCTGCTTCTATCATGCAAATTACATTATGGATATGGCTGTCCACCTCCCATGATGAAGGAATGAACGGGTGAATATATGAACATGTGAATACATGAAAAGATAGTATCTCTATGTAATCAATGATCCTGGCCAACAAATCTAAGGTAATATAGTGTATGTGTGTGTGTGTCTGTGTGTTTGTGTGTATGTGTGAGTGTGTGTGTGTAAGAGAGGATAGAAGTTGATGAGAGAGCAGCTTTCTTTATGTGGGCGACACAGCCCCCTTGATGACGGGTTCCCTGTTGAGGTATGTGGCCCAGTACACCAGGTTAAAGGTCCCAAAAAGCACGGGAAAAATGATGCGCGACATCTTGTCAATCTTGCTGACACTGTTGTACGTCTTCTTCGGCTCTGGCTCACGGGGCTCAGCTGCACGCATCTGGATGGTGGTGCTGTTGGAGATGGTGGAGATAGATACGTCTTTGGTCAGGTTGGGCGTGAAGTTCACCCCGGCCGAGCACACGTTGTTGGGCTTCTTCGACAGCATTGCAGAATCCCGCTTCTGCAGTTTGAAGGTGTTGGGTGGGGGTGATGGTGGGGATTTAAAGAGAGGTTACTTTTTAATAATAGAGGCAACACAGGAAGGCCAAAGCCTTGAGGACCAGAATTCACTTTATGTTAAGAGTCTGGCAGCATCCCACAGGCATACACTTGCTTTCTGTTGGCCAGATACTCTCTGTCAACTTTAAAACTATTGGCCCTGCCCTCAGCCAATCACAAATACCTGAATGCAGCACACAAATTTAATGTCATCTCTTTCGGCCTCTGTTCATTCAAAAATTGGGTTAAGCCAAGACGGAGCCTTAGTAGTCTTAGCTAACAGAGTGGTGAAGCAGACAAAATTGAGCAGACATACTGTGGTGCCGTGGCTAGGCTAGGATATCCAGTGGAGAGGTAGGGGAAACACCATTTTATTTCCTGTCTTTCTTACCCCAATGTTTTTTTCTTTTTCTCAGTCATGCAAATTTGCAGACAAATGCAAGCACAACACACACACACACACACACACACACACACACTCACACACAAACAGAGGCAGACAGACAGACAAACACACACACACACACACACACACACACACACACACACACACACACACACACACACACACACACACACACAAACATTTAGTTATCTCTCTAGTTTTCTCTCTCTGTCTTTCTTGTTTTCTATTCTCTGGTTATTTGAACCTGTCAAAGACAGAAATGAATGCATTATAAAAAACATTTCTTTCCTCATAAATCAGTTGTGTATTTTTTCCTCTGACAAAGGGATTGATATGTGCGTGTGTGTATGTGTGTGTGTGTGTGTGTGTGTGTGTGACTGAGTGTTTTTGTGTTACTTCCTTCCATAATCCTTCAGTATCATTATCACTGTCCCATTTTTTCCTCAGAGGATCCTTATTTCCTCTGGGAGTGGCAGACCAAACCAGCATCCCTTTTCAAAAACATACAACCAATAACCAACATTATTAACCCTGCCAGCAGTTCTACAGACACTTGGACTTTTGGAAAGCATTTAGAACAGCAGCTGCTTTCAGATGAACAGCAAGGTCATGAATCCATAAATTATGAAATCACAGCACGTGGTGATTAATACGAAGTGCTTGCCAGCTGACCCCTACCACAATTTTACCAAGAGTGTGGGTGGCATTTAATCAGTGGCCCAGGTCCTGTGTGGATGAGACTTGTGCGGTGCAATCCCACAGGATGCGCTTAGCTGCTGTAAATTAAGAGGTGGCCTGTCATGACAGACAATCAATCAATGGTCCGTGTGTCATTACAGTAAAGGCCCCCGACACAAAGTCATTTGACACAACAAGAAAGGAGTGTGTCTGTGTGTGTGTGTGTGCGCGCGCGTGCATGCTTGAGTGTGTGTGTGAGTGTGTGTGTTCTTTTACCTTTAGAAACTGCAATTTATGTGCTGCTTGTCACTGCCATAAACCTACCCTGCTTGGCATATGTATGTGTAGCTATGGGACAACATTACACCCACTCTCCCTGATTTAACTCGCACTATGTGTTCTCATTCTCGCACTATGTGTTCTCATTCATGTGTTCTCTCTTCCCCTTCCTCTGCCCTACTCCATAACTTTCTGTTTAAGTTTTTTTTTCCAGAGACACACTGAAAACCAGATTGCACTGCCCGAGTAGCTCTTTGGGAGGGTTATCATTTCAAGAACCAATATTCAGTTCATGTGGCATGTTGCTAATAGCCTGGCTCTTAGCTTACTTTGTAACACGTCTTTTTTCCCAGTTTAGATTTGCTGTGAGATCACACAATGCCTGCACACAAACATAAAACTCTGCTGTTACTGCGTGTCAATTACAATTTGAGTCTGCTTACTTAAATCCATTGTTTATCATACCAGCTGTAGATGGAATACTATAATGTTTGCTGCGCAGCTGGTTCGTGGGGGCTAATGAAAATGTCAAATTTGAAAGTGTCGAAGCGGTTGTGTAGCTTTAGACATACGTTACAAGCCATGTCATGTGCTGACCTTAGGGTGCTGAGCTTCCATGGCCTTTTTGCCGTCCCAGGCCCAGCTCCTCTTAGTGAAGTAGTTGACGGTTGCAAACTCTATGAGTGCAGAGAAGGTGAAAGCGTAGCAGACAGCAATGAACCAGTCCATGGCTGTGGCATAGGCCACCTTGGGGAGAGCGTTGCGTGCACTGATGCTGAGCGTGGTCATGGTCAGCACTGTGGTGACACCTGGAAGGGTAAATGCAGGAGAATAAACATGATTTATGGTGTTATTTATTCTTATTTTATCTTATGATGCACTGATTTGCGTGGCTGTCACTATTTCAATTTGACAATGACAATAAATGTATTGTATTGTTTTGTATTGTATGAGAAAGAGCAGGAAGCAGTGCTAAGGAAAGAAACACTGAAGTGTCACTTCTTGCGGTGCAGTTTTATATAGAACAAAAACAGAACAAAGGCCTTTTTTCTACATACAAGCTGATACCACACACACACACACACACACACACACACACACACACACACACAAGCACATATTAACACATATTAACATGTCTTATTTTGTCTATGTATGTCTATTATGTATGTCTATTACTGCGCATTGATCTTGGAAAAATGTAATACCGCTCTGCTGCACACTTCTGGTTTGGTTGGAATGACAATAAAGTTCAGTTTCACTTCAACAGACATACAGTACACAGACAAGCACACATGAGTGCAGGAGAAAGATTCTAAGGGCTCCACACTGACAAGGGGGCCCTTTGAGGATGGTCCCTACTCATATTATTACAATAGGGATGAGGGCTCCCACAACATCTGTAGCTCTATATTATAGTACTATGCAATCATAACAGGCATCACAGTGTGACTGGTAACACTATGCTGTCTCACCAAAGACGGTCCTCGCTGGCACAGACTCTCGGTTGAGCCAAAAAGACACTTGTGACAGGATCACGGTCATGAAACACGGCATGTAGATCTGGATGACGAAGTAGCCGATCTTCCTCTTCAGGTAGAAATGGGCCATCATCACAGTATACTGACCTAAGACAGCAGAGCTTGGTTATTTGAATTAATCACACATAGTGTACTGTATATCAGTGAGTTGTACTCACTGTTGTGTATAGTATACTGTAAATGGTTATAGTAGATATCAGTAAATTACTACACTATAACTATAACTATAAATTAAACTAAACATGTATGGGTAGATTTTTTTCAATATCTGAGGTGCTTATGCTTATATTTTATCCCATTACAGAGATTACATCTTATATAGATCTTATATGTTTCCCAAATAAGTAAACACATTGAGAGGGATATGAGAGGGAGGTTGTTTTAATGTTGTTTAGCAAGAGCTTAATATTGGTAATAAAGACTAGAATATAATGTCCTATTCACTGTGGTTGTACAGTCACAATATACACACTGACATGACTTAGGAAGAAATGACAATGGCGTGGATGTAATTAATTTAAACTATGCAGCAAAACTAATCACAGTTTTTTCCCTCTCTACTTGACACGTGTTTGCTTCACACTCAGTTATGTGACAGTGTTAGCAAGAGGTAAATCTTTCGTGGTAAAAAAAGATAGGGAAAAGAGAGAGAGACAGAGAGAAAGACAGAGAGAGAAAGAGAGAGAGAGAGAAAGAGCGAAAGAGGAGGGTAGAGAAGGAAAACATAATATCCTGTTAACCAACTGAAGATTGCATTTGAAGCTTTTAAAAAAATCCTTTCTAGCTTTCCCGCTGCCGACTCTGATAAACGACAGCAAATCCACTGATGACTGCTGCTTTCTCTGGGCGAAATCCGATTTTTGTAGCTCACTAATCCCTTGTCACAATCTGCGTCCTGTCGTCAGCAGCACTCGTGAGCCGCTCCATCCCTCGTCTCTCCGTCAGGCCACACTGGTTCACCCCAAGGGAGGTAAGTGCCAGCACTCAAGGGGAAGGGGGGGGCTTGCTCACCCACTACTCTGAAGCATTCGTCCGGTCGACTAAATCTTCAGGCACCCCACTAAGGGTGTGATGGAGGGGGGCTGACTGGACAAGCGGAGAAGCTTGTGATCGTCCGAGAGCAGAAGACTCTCTCCTTTCCCCACTTACCCCTTAACTTCACCTTGCTCTGGACCAGAGGAGAAGAAGGAGGAAGGAAGCAGGTACACACAAAAAACAAACTTGGAGCGAGACAACATGTCTCAAGTGGAGAGACTGCCTGGTCTACGACACCAATGACTCAAACCGGCCACCTAGTAGCCCTGCACAGAGTGGCAGAGACCAGGGGACAACACAGAACCACTCAGCCACCATCGCCACGCCTGGACTTTTTGCCTTGGATGTATGGAGCCGGATGAGCCTCAGAAAAACAAACTGAACATGTTCATTTGGTGGATTTTACTGCAAGGATTTTGGAGCGTCTGTGGAGAACTTCCTTTCATTGCCGAGAACAACGCAGCCATGCTGGTGAACTGGTGAGTGTAAGCAAGCAAATCACATAGGATGTATATTTTTGTGCAGACTCCCTACAGCAGAACGCAGGAATCAGCAAAAATACAGCTAAGGATTTTTTGTTTGTTTGTTTGTTTGTTTTGAGTGGGGTATAGCAAGGCCAGATCTATACAGTGAAAAAAAATCCAAAAGTAATAGTGACTGGAGTTCTATCTTGAGAATGGAAGTGAAACTCAGGCAATGCTAAGACGACACCAAGTCCAACATTGCAACTTTATTTATAGTAGGGTTTTGGTATATTTAGTGAATGGAAAGGATGTCATGTCATGTTCCTGCAACTGAGCCTGGGTTAATCTTGTCTTGATTTAGCAAAGAGGGATTGTACCTATGATTAGGCATCTTCTTTTAAGTCTCCAGCACCTGAACCTACTGGTCCCCTGCAACTAATGGCATGGCCATGAGACACTCTAAACCCTAATGTCTCCACAGGTTGGGCACAGATATCAAAAAAGGAAGAGAAATAAAAAACTCCCTAATAAGCCTGACTGCAGCAAGAGTAACTAGGTAGAGCTTAACGCATTCTGTGCTTGACTTAACGCTCTGGGTTTAGAGCCTTAGCTATGATCCTAGGGAGATTGTGGGACTCATTCGTCATTAATGAGGTGAAATGACACTTCACTGGACTGCATATACATCTCTTTCTCTTTGTCTCTCTCTCTCTCCCTCCCTTCTCTCCATCTCTTTCCCATCTCCCCCATCACTACCCCTCCCTCTTTGAACGCTTGTGTCAGAAAGAGAGACAGAATAGTGGAGAAATCCACACTTTCAATAACCAAGTAAGGCAGCACACGAGTGCAGTGACAGCGGCAGCTGAAAGCCCAATGGCGGGCAGTGGTGGTGGCCGTTGTGGTCGAGAGTAGTTGGAGCATATTAGAGGCCTTCCCCATGCTTTACATAAGAGAATTAAGCAGATGCCTTTCAGTCCCACGTGGACTGGCCCCGTCAGCCAATCTGCTTTCTCCATTTCACCATCCTCTTATGCAAAACACACAAACACACACACACACACACACACACACACCCTTGATGGGAGCGTCCGTGCGGATTAACCCTAGTTTCACAGTGGCTTGGGAGAGGGATGAGTGTTGTTTGCTTTTCCTGCAGGCTGTGCACCAGGACAGCTGGTAAGACCCCACGCCATGATATATCCCCCCACTGGCCCAACACTGCTCCCAGCATGAGTGCTTTAACATCGCTGCATTACATCCTGTCATCAAGCCTATAGCAATAGGCTGTGACAATTACACTTGGCTGACAGAACGGCGCTGATTAAAATGTTTGGTCACGTGCATATGGCTGTTTTTTTTTTCTTTTCAAAGACATCATTCTGACAAATATTGCCTTTCAGCTAGCTTTTGGTCGGAACATTTGTCTAATTCTGGGCCACCTGAGCCATCTGTTACCAGAACAGGGAAACAGTGTACATACTGATGATGACAAGGAGCCATACAGCATATTTCCCAATGTCTAGGCAGCATGGCAGCAAGGCAGCAGTCTAATCGTCTTGGGTCATTTATTTACCCTATATCTGTGCAGTACAACACTGGAATGTAATGTGTGTGTTTTCATGACAGTTCATACTACCGCCACTGACATTGTTTTTCACGTGTCATGTGTTGGGATGTGGGGTCATGAGATTCGGGAATGACATGAAGTCTGGCATGGTGCCTGTCACACCTCGGCTCGTGTAGATGTTCTCCGTGTCAGCGGTTTGTCCGATCAGGTGGTACTGGTTCAGCCGGGACCCGTCCTCAGCAACGACCACTGACTTAGTGGCACCCGTGGTCCAGATGTACACCACCTCGGAGATAGGGTACGCATCTAAAAAAAAGAACAAGAGAGGAAGAGAAAGAAGGAGATAATGTAGAAGAAAAGAAGGGTGGAGTGGGCAGGAGAGAAAGAGGAATGGCAAAAGGTAGGGAGAGAGATGGAGAAATAGAGTTGGCAGGAGGGGAAGAAGAGACAGAGCGATGAGAATGTCAGCCTTTTCCATTGTTCAATGCATTCCCTTGCCTATGTTACCACCAAGCATTTTATTAAATGCAAAATAATATTAGAGCACATTGAAATCTTAAGTGCATCATACTAAAATCTGTGTAATAACATAAAAGTATCAAGACATCACAACTTCCACGTAATGCAGGTATACATTAAATGTGAACTCTCACTAATCAAATGGCAGCCAGATAACCCATAGTTCTTAGACAAGATTGTTGAAAGGTTACTGAAGGACAACCTACAACTGTCTCTGTACTCTCAGATATTTGGATCCAGATGCCATGTGAAATTACTTTCACTCTGGATGAAGAACATCTTTCCTCATTGATGAAAAACCTTTACAGAACAAAGAAGATTTTGCATTCGTATGAAAATGAACTCCCTCTTCTGTTCTCAGTCTATAACATGCTTTTGCCATCATTAGATTCTTGGCAGTGGTTAACATTTAAAGCCTTTGAGGTTTTGGTTGAAACTGTTGGCAACCAACTGTCTCAGGCTCTGCCAATCTGAATGAATACAAGGCTTTTAGATCTGGATGCAGATGTTTTCACTGGTAAATATTTGATTTGATAGCTGTTTGACAGAATTACTGTGATCCTCAAGGTGAATAGACAGATGGATGGCTTCAGAGCCATGCCCAAGGGCATGTAGCAGAAAGGAAGGATTGGAGAGAGCGATAAAAAGAAACAGAAAGACGGTGGAGAGGGGCAGATAGGACAAAGGAAGGAAATACAGAAATAAGTGGAGAAAAAGACAGATACAGCCAATAAGAAGACAGAAGGAGAGAGAGAGAGAGAGAGAGAGAAAAAACAGAAAGAGAACAAAAGAGGAGAATAGGGTATTGAGAGAAAATTGAGAGCAAGGAAAAAGCATCTGAAACCTCTGTATTGGCATTCGTTCACTCTATGGGTGCCTCAATCGCTACTGCTTGTTAGATTAAGCTTTTACCAAAACACCAGTAGGAAGTAGACCAATAACATCTTTCCACTCAATAAAATTCCTCGAGCATTCTTCTTGTTCTGGCTTTAAATTCTCAATTTCAAAGTTTGAGTTTGAGTGGAGGCACTAGTCGGTGCTAGCTTGGCTAGGAAAAAATAAATGTAGAAGAAAAGAAATAGATGGTTTGAAAAGGAAGATGCAAAAATAAAAACGAAGGAAGGACACAGTGAGATAGAAAAAAAGAGAGAAGCAATAGCGAAAAGGAGAGAGAGCAAGAGGGTGAGAGAAAGGGATTGGGAAAAGAAGGGAAATAAAAAGCAAAAAGAAGAGTAAAAGATAGAGATTTTAAGTATTCATAGTATGCAATTGTATAAAATAAATCAAATGTAAAAAATAGGCTGTGCAAAAATGTGGGAACCCTTGTCATTTTGTTGCTTTGATGGCCTGTAACTAATCATCACAAGATCATTGGACACACAAAGTTGGTTTGGTGAGCTCGTTAAGCCTTGAACTTAATTGACAGGTGCATCCAATAATGACAAAAGGTATTTAAGGTGGCCAAATGCCAGTTCTCATTCTGTTTGACTCTCCTCTGAAGAGCTGCAACATGGGAGCCTCAAAACAACTTTCTGATGACCTCAAAACCAAGATTATCCAGCATTATGATTTAGGGGAAGGTTAAAAAAAGCTGTCCAAAAGATTTCAGCTGTCAGTTTCCACTGTCAGGACTATTGTGAGGAAATGGAAGGCCACGGGCACAGTTCTTGTTAAGTTGTAGGCCAAGTAAAATTCCAGAGAGGCAAAGACGAAGGATGGTCAGATTGGTTAAAAACAACCCACAGACCACCTCCAAAGACTTGCAAGGATGTCTTGCTGCAGACAGTGTCGCTGTGCATCGGTCAATAATACAGCGCAATTTGCACAAGGAAAGGCTGTACGGAAGAGTGATGCGGAAGAAGCCTTTTCTTCACAGTCGCCACAAACTGAGTCTCTTGAGGTATGCAAAAGAACATTTGGACAAGCCAATATCATTTTGGAATAAGATACTCTGGACTGATGAAACAAAAATTTAATTGCTTGGTCACAACAAGAGGCGATATGCATGGCGGCAAAAGAACACAGAATTCGAAGAAAAACACCTGCTTTCCACAGTACAATTTGGTGGAGGTTCCATCATGCTGTGGGGGCTGTGTGGCCAGTGCTGGTACTGGGAATCTTGTTAAAATTGAGGGGTGCATGGATTCCACTCAGTATCAGCAGATTCTTGAGAATAATGTTGAAGAGTCTGTCACAAAGTTGAAGTTGCGCCGGGGATGGGTGTTTCAACAAGACAATGGCCCCAAACATTGCTCAAAATCTACCCGAGCATTCATGCAGAGGAACAAGTACAATGTTTTGAAATGGCCATCCCAGTCCCCAGATTTGAATATCATCGAGAATCTGTGGGATGTCTTGAAGCAGGCTGTCCATGCTCAGAATCCTTAAAACATCCCTGAATTGCAGAGGTTTTGCCAGGAGGAATGGGCCAAAATACCACCATCCAGGATCCAGACACTCATTGGTGGCTACAGAAAGCGTCTACAGGCTGTTATTTTTGCAAAAGGAGGCTCTACTAAATACTAATATGATTTTTCTATTAAGGTGCCCAAATTTATGCACGGGCCTTTTTTTGTTTTGGGGCATATTGCACATTTTCTGTTAACCCAATAAACTTCATTTCACTGCTGAAATATGATTGTGTTCATCAGTTATTTGATATATCAAAATTAAGTTGTGAATTAAAACACCCAATGATTGGTGAATATAAATAATGCCAATTGTCAAGGGTGCCCAAACTTTGTCATACCACTGTAGTTTGTTGGTCTTTGTGCAACGGCAGTGTGAATCCTTGGACAAGAGTGAGAGAGTGAGGGTGCCTGGCTTCAGAGTGTGTGTTTGCGCTGTGTGCTGCTAATCACTCAGACCGTGATTAGAGCTGACAGTCACCGTGACCTTTGACCCAGAGCACTGAGCTGCATACAACACCCCCACCCCCCTGCCCATTATGATAGATGGACCAGAGGCTATGGGGAACTGAGGGAGTGGATAGAGGCTCCCAAACAGACGGGCGATGGCTTGCTATTGCCTCTAACACTTTCCAGTAAAGACACCATGACTCATAGCATTCACACTATTTCAGTTA
Source organism: Coilia nasus (assembly GCA_027475355.1). Classification (NCBI taxonomy): domain Eukaryota; kingdom Metazoa; phylum Chordata; class Actinopteri; order Clupeiformes; family Engraulidae; genus Coilia; species Coilia nasus. The sequence goes on along the minus strand of CM050220.1, from coordinate 32,571,614 downwards.
ACAAAGCATATGTGAACAACTATACAAACAAGAAAAAAAATATAACTTTTCCTTGAGTATGGCGCTAACAGTAGGCACCATAGCCAAAAAAAAAAACGGAATAAAGTTCAATAGATTTTATATGTTCAAATTGTGATTTAATTTTTGTTTAACATAATTATGCTGTTATTTATTTGTTATTTATTTATATGTATTTTAAAGCTCACAGAATAAGGTCACAATGTTACATTTAAACAACCTAAACAGACAGGTAATGGCAAAATAAGCTTGGATGATGGCAATTAGTGTGTGTGGGTGCGTGAAGCTCAGAAGGAGATTGTGTGTGTGTGTGTGTGTGTGTGTGTGTGTGTGTGTGTGTGTGTGTGTGTGTGTGTGTGTGTGTGTGTGTTTGTGTGTGTGTGTGTGTGTGTGGGTGGGGTAGGCGGGGGTGTCACACATCCTTGCACTACAGGTTTAGTTGGTGTCCTTGCTGTGAGGATTAGACACCTCCCCCACTCTCTCACTTGTACAGTTAAGTACATTTTAAACAGACATCCTGGTACTTCGCCATTAAGGAAACCCCCTCATCATGATGCCATCGCTTCTTCACACTGAACAAAAGCTGGAAAAATGATGCTCGCACTGCATTTTCTTTACAGATTTTCATTATTACAGCAGCAATTGTGTGACATTTGGTGTCCATCTTTACCTACAACAACCTGTTCAACTCAGGTAATTCTTTAAAATTGCATTAGGCTAGAAGTTGGTGGTCTGACTCTAAGAAGAAAACATATCCACAACTTCTGGGAGCAACATCATTTACTGAGCTTGAGGATAAGGTTCTATCAGACATTTTTTAGAAAACTGAGTTCACATATTGCTCCTCGGCCCATTTGTTGACACAACTTCAAGTGTTTAACATGTTTAACTTTATATAAAGAAACTAACAAAGAAATCTTTTTTTAAATGGCATGCAAACAGCCTGGGGGTCAATATCTTTTAACAACTTCTCAGAATGCAGATTGAACCCTACAGTTTCAAGGGGATGATATGGACAAACCAGACAGAGCCCAATAGAGAACCTTGGCTGTGTGTCTGAAGGTTTAAAACTTAAATGTGTGAAATGTTTTACATACCTGAAAATAAAAAAAACGAATGAGACATAATGATACTGTGTTTACATTTGGCTTAAAGTCCGAGATGGGATACTGTCTTAGCCGCCACAGAACAAAGCCTACCACGTATTCTCGAAACGAACAGCCAGAGGACTACAGACTTTTCCCAATCTTGCAATGTTTAGGAAAGTGAAAAAAATCCAGTATTTGTACCTATGCTCAGACCTAGGAATAAGATATGCTGACCCTCTACACTGTCTCTCATCACAGTCAAGGGTATCTATGATCAGTAAACTTGTAGATGTGTTATTGCAAGCCAAACACATTTTTAACAACAGTCATTCTTAAGCAGTCAGAGTGCATCATGTGCAAGATATTTTAAGACTGTAAGACTGATGTATGACTGTGGCATAAGCTGTGATGGAAAGGCCAGCACCGGTGTTGGGAACTGGGCAATGTTGGCCTTTATGTCGTTGTTGTAAGATTTTTTTTAATTATTTGAAGTTGCATGTACAGTACTGTGCAAAAGCCTTAGGCAGGTGTGAAAAAATGCTGTCAACTAGGAATACCTTCAAAAATGGAAGTGTTAATAATTTATGTTCATCAATTAACAAAATGCAGTGACTGAACAAAAGAGAAACCTAAATCAAATCAATATTTGGTGTGACCACCCTTTGCCTTTAAAAGAGCATCAATTCTTCTAGGCCTATTGCATCAAGTTTTTGAAGGAACTTGGCTGGTAGCTTGCGCCAAACATCTTGAAGAACTACCACAGATCTTCTGTGGATGTATGCTTCCTGACATATACAACCAATTTGGTGTAATTGGTTGATCATACACCTGACTATAATCCTGCAAAATCCCTGACTTTGTGTGTACCCCTGATACACACATTCCTAGTTGACAGCATTTTTCCACACCTGCCTAAGACTTTTGCACAGTACTGTACATTAGCAGGTGGATAACGTGAACTAACATGCATTGAAGACTAATATTATTGTGGTAGAGCACAAGTCGTCTCTCTGTTTAAAGTTTCATATGTGAGTTGTTTATAACAGTCTATAATAGTCTCTAAAGCATCATTATCGTCGGCATCATCATCATCATCACCATCACCATCATCATCATCACCATTATCATCATCAAGTTTAAACTCATTGTTAAAAAAATAACACTATTAATAATGTTAGTTATTTGCATTGCAATAGTAGTAGTAGTAGTAGCATCACAATAAAACATTTTTAGTAGTAATGGACATATGTATTGTTTGCCTGTACGTAGCTACACACACGCAGTGTATTTAGAACTAAGGCCCAGATTAGTGTTACACAAGGTATAGATGAGGGTTGCATCATTTCATTCTTTGATACTACAATACTGTTGGGGCAGCTGTGGCCTAGTGGTTAGGGAGATGGTCTCGCAATCGGAAGGTTGCTGGTTCAAATCCCACCCTACCCATGGTTGAGATGCCCTTGAGCAAGGCATCTAACCCCACACTGCTCCAGGGACTGTAACTGAAACCCTGTAAATATATATCTGTAAGTCGCTCTGGATAAGAGCGTCAGCTAAGTGTAATGTAATAATAATAATAATGTAATAACAATACTTAGACAATACTTATGCTGCCAGGGTGAGTATAAATTATGTATTTATCATGCAAATCTGTAGTGCAGATCTGATATGATAAGGCCAATATTGATAGGTTTCCAGCGTTTGTTTCATGCAGTTGTAAGCGAGTGGTAATATTTTGCAGACAGTCGCGAGGTTTTTGAGGTATTCCCTGTGTCAATACATGCATTGACGCTGGAAAGCTATCATTAGCCTTATCATATCAGATCTGCAATACAAGGGCATTGACTAGCCTACATAAACACAGAAACTGAAATACCTGTCAAGTTGTCACGCTGTCCAGTCAAACATGTTGTAGGTATAATAGTGGTGGAGCTTTTATGTTAATAATAATAAATAATAATAAATCAGTTTTATTTAGCGCTTTTCATGGGACTCAAAGACGCTTTACAGTAAATCAAGCACTCACGCAAACACGCACACACACACACACACACACACACATAGAGAATGAGTGGAAAAGGTGGTCAGCAGGAGGGGACATAACATGTGTCATATGCAGTTTTGAAATGGCGTTTGAAGGAGGAGAGTGAGTCCGCATTTCGGATGGCCAGGGGGAGGGAGTTCCAAAGGGAGGGGGCAGCAATGGAGAAAGCTCGGTCTCCGATGGTCCGGTATTTGGTTTTGGTGATGGGGGTGAGGAGGTTTGCATCAGAAGAGCGTAGTCAACGGGTGGGGGAGTGGCGGCAGAGAAGATCAGACAGATAGGAAGGTGCAAGGTTGTTGAGAGCCTTGTAGGTGGTGAGAAGGATCTTGAAATGTATGCGTTGTTTTATGGAAAGCCAGTGGAGTTGACGGAGGACAGGGGTGATATGTTCTCTGGAGGAGGAGCGGGTGAGCAGCCGGGCAGCAGAGTTTTGGACATATTGAAGTTTTTGGAGAGCAGTGGAGGGGAGGCCATACAGAATGCTGTTGCAATAGTCCAATCTGGAGGTGATGAAGGCGTGAATAAGCGTCTCAGCAGCTGGGGTGGAGAGGGTGGGTCGCAGACGGGCAATGTTTCGTAGGTGGAAGAAGGATGTTTTAGTTATGTGGTTTATGTGTGATTTGAAGGTGAGAGCAGGGTCCATGTAGATGCCAAGGTTTCTGATGAGGGGGGAGGGGGTGACAGAGTGGCCATCGATGCAGAGTGAGAGGTCTTGGCAGGTGGGAAGGGCGGATTTTGGACCAAAGACAATGATCTCAGTTTTTTGCTGTTATTGCTGTTTAGTTTGAGGAAGTTGTGGTTCATCCAGGTTTTAATGTCAGTGAGGCAGCAAGTGAGGATAGAGAGGATGTTGGGGGAGATGGATTTGGTGGTGAGGTACAGCTGGGTGTCATCGGCATAACAGTGGAACTGAAGTCCATGGTGGCGGATGATGTGGCCAAGTGGAAGCATGTACAGGATGAAGAGAATGGGGCCCAAGACTGAACCTTGGGGGACCCCGTGAACTACAGGGGTGGTCTGTGATTTGTGATGATTGATAGTGATATAATGAAGTCTATCTGACAAGTAGGATTTGAACCAGCAGAGGGCGGTGGTGGTGATGCCAATTGATTCTAATCGGTTGAGAAGGATGGAATGGTTGACTGTGTCGAAGGCAGCACTGAGGTCAAGGAGGAGGAGGATGGTGAGGGAGCCAGAGTCGGAGGAAAGAAGTAGGTCGTTGGTGACTTTAAGGAGTGCCGTTTCGGTGCTATGGTGAGTGCGGAAACCTGATTGGAATGTTTCATACAGGCTGTTTGAGATGAGGTGGGTCTTGAGTTGTGATGCAACAGCTCTTTCCAGAAGTTTGGACAGAAATGTAAGATTTGATATGGGTCTGTAGTTATTGGGATCATCGGGGTCAAGGCCAGGTTTTTTGAGGAGAGGAGTGATGGCTGCGAGTTTGAGAGGGGGGGGGGACTATGCCAGAGGTAAGGGAGGAGTTGATGATGTCTGTGATGAGAGGGGCAAGGGGAGTGAAGCAGTCTTTGACAAGTTGAGATGGCATGGGGTCCAGGGGAGAGGTAGATGATTTCATGGTGTTGAGTATTTTGGAGAGGTCGGCGAAGGTTATGGGTGAGAAAACTGATAACCGTTGGTTGGAGGATGGGAAGAGTGCAGGTTCAGGTGGTGGGGTAGTGGTAGTGGACGATGTAAGCTGGTTGTAGATGGTTTCTAATATAATAGTAATAATATAATAATGTTCTTAATAGAAGCAAGATTTTGCTGAAGATTTCTTCTTCGGAGTATTCTCAATGCAAGAAGAGCCTCAATCTGTCTTCTGTTGATCACTCGAGCTATAAAAAATAGTAACCTCGTTCTTGTCATTCAGTGTTTTCTATTTGGTTTGATAAATCTAAGGTCAATAAGCCACTGGGCAAAATTGAGGTCCATATGTCACTACATTTAATAAATACATTTATTTATCCGAGGTAGGAAAAAGTGACTGTTGCCAAAGAGGCAGAGTTTATCATAACTTTATGGAAGGGGTTAAAAATAAGTTCACTTTTTTGTACCGGGAGTGAATAAAGGCTTTGACAACAATGAGCCTACATGATTTAGAACAATGTCAAATATTCCGTTCGTCTTATCGAAGTGCCAAGTTGTACTATTTGTGCAGTTATGCTTTCTAAACAACGTTTAACATAAGGAAATAAAACCAGAGAAACACATATTGTGTTTACTAAAGTGAGAGATAGGGAAACATGGCTATGTGCACTTAAAGGAGAACTTCGGTGTAAAATGAAAATTGGCATGTTAAAACATCATACCGAGTTGGTATGTTTGCTGAGGAGCAAAATTGAGTTAGCCTGTTGCATTCAGAAGTTAACTATTTTTTACCGTTTGTCCCAGAATGCTAACAATGGAAGTGGTAGGTGCCCTCAGACGAAGCATGAAGATTACGCTATTATTAAACCATTAAAACAGCTCGAAGAAACTCCACACTGCATCGGTAGTACAACAAAGGCCCTGGCATTCAAAACAAGGCACTGAGAACTTTGTAAGACATGCCATGCTTTGTAACATGCCAATTTTCATTTTACACCGAAGGGTTACCAGGCTATTTAAAGACGGGGCTGGCAGCTAAATTCCCGCTCATGCGCTGTACATGCAAAGATGTCCGGTGTAAATGCTCATACGCTCAGAATACGCTCACGCGCAGTGAACGGCTACGCGTTGTACACGGTCAAGTCAGTGGAAATGAGGCCTAAGGCCCGATTCACACCGACCTGACCGTATTCAGCGCGTAACCGTATTCAGCGCGTGAGCATATTTTGAGCGTATGAACATTCACACCGGACATCTCTGCGTATTCAGCGCGTGAGCGGGAATTCAGCTGCCAGCCCTGTCTTTAAATGCACTTGGCCAGTGTCTTTTAGTGCACATAGCCATGTTTCCTGTTGATCTCTCACTTTAATAAACACAATATGTGTTTCTCTGGTTTTATTTCCTTACTTTAAACGTTGTTTAGAAAGACTAGCGATTGATGCTCTTGTATTGAGAATACTCCGAAGAACAAATCTTCAGCAGTCTTGCTCTTCCTATCAAGAACATAAAAGTTCCACCACTATTATGCCTACAACATGTTTGTTTGGACAGTGTGACAACTTTACAGGCATTTTAGTTTCTGTGTTCACGTAGGCTGATGACTGCATAGTGCAGATCTGATATGACAAGGTCAATATTGATAGCTTTCCAGCATTTGTTTCATGCAGTTGTAAGCGAGTGGTAATATTTTGCAGACGGTCGCGAGGTTTTTGGTATGCCCTGTGTCAATACATGCATTGATAGCACAGGTGACATGAATTGCCTAGTTGCGCAATAGCTTTCAATGGGATTTTGGCTGAATACGCTCACATCGCGCAGAAAAATAGACTCGGTTTCTATTCTCTAGCTGCAGCCCGTATTCTGAGCTTATTTACGGACAGAATACGGTCAGATCATTCCAGTGGAATATTTGACATCGTTCTAAATCATGTAGGCTGGTCATTGTCAAAGCCTTTATTCACTCCTGGTACAAGAAAAGCGAACGTGTTTTAACCCCTTCCATAAAGTTATGATAAACTCTACCTCTTTGCCAACAGTCACTTTGCCTACATCGGGTAAATAAATTATGGACCTCAGTTTTGCCTAGTGGCTTGTTGACTAGATTTATCAAACCAAGTAGGAAACACTGAATGACAAGAACGAGGTTACTATTTTTTTATAGCTCGAGTGGTTGACAGAAGACCGATTTAGGGCTCATTTCCACCGCCTCGTTCAGCGCGTAGCCGTGTTCAGCGCGTGGGCGTATACAATAGGTTTGTATGGGGACAGAATACGCTCAGAACACGCTTGCGGTGGGAATGGTCTCATCTGCTAACGTGCATTCTAAATGAATACGGACAGAATACGGCCACGCGCTGAACACGCAGAGAGTGCGGTGGAAATGGGCCCTAAGGCTCTTCTTGCATTAAGAATACTCCGACGAAGAAATCTAAAGCGATATTTTGCTTCTTCGTATTAAGAACATAAAAGCTCCACCACTATTACCTACAACATGTTTGACTGGACAGCGTGACAACTTCAAAGGTATTTCAGTTTGTGTGTTTATGTAGGATAGTCAATGCCCTTGTAGTGCAGATCTGATAACCCCAATATTGATAGCTTTCCAGCGTTTGTTTGATGCAGTTGTAAGGGAGTGGTAATATTTTGCAGACAGTCGCTAGGTTTTTGAGGTATTCCCTGTGTCAATACAGGCATTGATAGCACAGTTTACATGAATTGTATAGCTGTGCCTATAGCTTTCAATGGGATTTTGGCTGAATACGCGCAGAAAAATAGACTTGGTTTCTATTTTCTAGCTGCAGTCCGTATTCTGAGCGTAGTCCACGCTCAGAATACGCTCAGAACACGGTTGCGGTGGGAATGGTCTCATCTGCCAACGTGCATTCTAAATGAATACGGGCAGAATACGCTCAGAATACGGCCACGCGCTGAATACGCAGAGAGTTTGGTGTGAATGAGCCTTAAGGGCCCATTTCCACCGCACTCTCTGCGTGTTCAGCGCGTGGTCGTATTCTGTCCGTATTCATTTAGAATGCACGTTAGCAGATGAGACCATTCCCACCGCAAGCGTGTTCTGAGCGTATTCTGTCCCCATACAAACCTATTGTATACGCCCACGCGCTGAACACGGCTACGCGCAGAACCAGGCGGTGGAAATGAGTCCTAAGGGCCCATTTCCACCGCACTCTCTGCGTATTCAGCGCGTGGCCGTATTCTGTCCGTATTCATTTAGAATGCACGTTAGCAGATGAGACCATTCCCACCGCAAGCGTGTTCTGAGCGTATTCTGTCCCCATACAAACCTATTGTATACGCCCACGCGCTGAACACGGCTACGCGCTGAACGAGGCGGTGGAAATGAGCCCTAAGCCTTTGTTTGTTTTTCATTTAACCTATTAAGAATATATTAAGGGCTTAAATATGGTGAAGTTTGTATTTATAGTGTTTGAATAGCGTAAGTGAAAGCCATCTGATGTGCCATCTTAAAATAAAGCCGGCGGCCAGGAATGTCCTCAGGGCCTGCTTCCCAGCCACAAACTATGGGCTAGCAATCCTCTTACTCCAGAGTCACCCCGTTAACCTCGGAGCAGATATCTGCTGGACTGCTAAGCAGGGACATAGCCAGAACAGGTAGCCTATATAGCATAATAAGTGCAAAACAATAGCTCTCTGATAGCTGACTGGTAATAATGTGATGTTAATGCTATTGCTGTGATATTACAACAGCTCACACATAAAAGGCCAGACTGAATGAAGGTGACCTTTAGTTAATTACATGGATCAATTGCTACATTGGACACATGCATAAACTGTACGATGACTGACAGTGAATAAATATTTCACACTAATGTTTAAATGAAAATCGGATACATGGATATTTTAGGTTTATACAAGCTTTTGCCTGAGTACTATGAGTTTTGTGGATCCTAATATTATGACTAAATGTGATCGTAATTTCTAATTAGGTTACCATGTTTCAGATATGTGATAGGGCCACTGGAAAGGCAGGACTAACTAGAAAATCACTCAGAGAGCACAGACCTACGCCAAAGCAGCTCAGATCACCACCAAAATCTAATTAGTTTTACGATAGCCACAAGAGGGCGACAATTCTGTGGGGAACAATTTGGCCCATGGTGATCAGGATCACCACCAAAATCTAATCACTTGTCACTTAGCCCATTTCTGAGTCATCCTGAAAATGTCATCAAAATCCATCCATAACGTATTGAGTTAAGTTGATGACAGACAAATAAACAAACAATCAAACAAACAAAACATAACCTCCTTGACAGAGGTAATTACTGTGTCCAAGTAAAATAAAGGGCAGGATTTTTAGCTTCATCAAAAAGCTGAATCAAAAAACCCTATAAAATGAATTACTCACACAGTCACATCTCCCCAGAAAACATAATCCTCAGGAAAAACATCAGAAAAGACTCATACCACATACAAAGACACAGAGTTTACATGTAAATGCAGTGTTGATCTTGGAAATGCCCAACAACATGCCTTTTTGTGTACATCAGCAGTATTAAGTATGAGCTTGATCAGGAACTTACAGCTTCCAAATTTCAGAGGGCAGGCGTGAGCATCCATAGGGAAGTCCTCCAGCTGCATGGGACACTCGGCTGATATGGTTAACCTGCAAGCACCGTGATAAACCATTAAAAACAATGTCACGTTGACACTCAAAGAAATCATTTTATGACTTAGGGCTCAGGAGTATTACAAACAGTAAGAGGTTTTGCTGAGAGAGAGAGAGAAAAAAAAGAGAGAGAGAGAGAGATGTTTGTGTTAGAGTCAGGTGGAGAAAAAACAAATAGTAGATAGATAGATAGATAGATAGATAGATAGATAGATAGATAGATAGATAGATAGATAGATAGATAGATAGATAGATAGATAGATAGATATAGACAGACACATACATACATACATACATACATACATACATACATACATAAATACATACATGCATACATGCATACATACATACATACATACATACATACATACATACATACATACATACATACATACATACATACATAAGTGAATATGACAAAAAAACAGAAAGAAAGTCTAGGAATGAGAAATGTTACACTGCCATCTTCTGGACATCCATGAGCGTATTTTTCCTGACTGCTCATGTGGTAGATTTTAGGAACAACAGCAGCAACAGGGACAAACTCTGTGTTTCTTCACTATATCCCTTTTTGTTAAAGAAGATTCATACTCTTAAGGCAACTCGCAGTGAGAGAACAACAAGCTGTCAGAAGAATTCTAGAGCACCCAATTAAAAATGATCTAATTGGGTTAAAGAAAAATTGTAGTCATTGTTCATCATAGCAGAAGAATCGTGAGGCATGGTGAAGCACACACACACACACACATACATGTTCACACACGCAGACACACATTCACAGAGAGACAAATAGAGAGAGACAGACAGACAGACACACAGACAAAAACACAGACACACTCACACAACAGAGCAGTCTTAAATGCACTTGGGGATTACAGTTTTTTACAATTGCTTAAACTCAATTTCAAAAACTAGGCCTATTTTGTCTAAACACTACACACAGTTAGGATAACCATATACTAGATGAACAGAACACCCCAGCTCTATTGCAAAATGTTATTCTTCTTTCAATTCTATACACTTATTTGTAAAAATGCTATTTTGTTGCCAAATCGCACACACATGAGTCATATGATCTATTTGTGTTTGAGTGAGTTACACACTATGGTAATCAATCCTAAACACTTCTGTAACATTCTGACTTTTCTAATGACACAGTCTGGGTTTCATTTTTTTTTTAAATATTGACAAATGACATGAATACATTCATGAAACACAACACATATATACATAAATATATTTCAACTGATAAAAAATTGTACTTGCAATACAAACTCGGACAGTGTGGTCAAGTGTTTGATTGCGTATGGTTGCATATTGAAAATTGAAACAACCATTTCTACAAAGAACCATGTATGTAGTAAACAATGTAAAAAACTGTAAAAAAAAAAAAAAGCTAGTAGGCATTATCTTTTTCCATGTTCAAGGAATGTCTCAACCTATTGTTTTCAAGGCAGTCAACCAATGTCATTTGCATGTAATAAATTTAGTCCTCATCTTTTTTGTTCATGCTCTGCTCCACATGTACCTTACAGTAACAGTATTTACCTCTTTCTCTTGCTACCCCTCTTCCTCTTCAAGCTCACTTTCATCTTCACTGTCCCCCTTTCTCTCCCTTATGCTACAACATTGCCTTACAATTCTTTTCAAGTCTGGGTAGCTCCCCTATTTTACAGTGTTTAATCCTGATTGCTGTGTTTTGCATTTTGGCCCTTAGTGTTCTGGCACCTGACGATTGTGTTTAACCAGTTGGCTGCAAAGTTGGGGTCAATTGATAGCTAGTGTTTAGAAATTAAAAGAATGTGACATTACAATATAATCACGTGTGTAAGGTATATAAGTGTGTTTAATGTTTTGCAAATCACTGTGTGTAGTGTTTTGGAAAACGTGTGAAGCTGAAAATGTGTTTAGAGTGGTGCTGATCTGAGCCGATGTTTTGTTATTTGAGTTTTAGGTTTCTTTAACAGTGGGAAACTTTACATTTTAGTGTTTAAGCAAACATAAAAAACTGTAAGGCGGGGGGGGGGGGGGGGTGTAGAAGGAAAGAGGTTGGTCTCTTGGCATGGCACACAGGGGAAAAAAAACAACACATCTTTTTCATCTTCTTCACACTCATAGTGGACACAGTCCCTGGTTCTAACCTCCTCGTGGCTCCCTAGAGCAGAGTGGGAAAGCTTGCCTCACTCCTGTTCTAATCTCAGGGAGTGGTTAGGTGTGGCTATCGGCATTTGATTTGCGTGATACATGTTTTCTGTACCGCTCTTGCATTGTGCCTTTCCCCAGCTAATTACCCCCACCCCCCACCCCCTCCCTCCCTCCCACCCCCTCTATTCACCGTTTCTATGCGCAGGCTGGCACAGTCAACACAATGCCTGTCCCAAGCAGACGAGATGAAATGAGAAGAGATGAGACAAGACATGACACTGATTTTTATTGCCTGTGGCTCCTAAAAGATTGTGCATGTTATAACCCTATAACAGCTGGTGTTAATTTCCTAGCTCCTTGGAATGGAATCTTCCTGGGAGATGGCTAGAGCAGTGCCTGATTAAATGCAACATCCCAGTGTTTTATCATGTGTGCATGTGTGTCTGTGTGAGTTAATGTCTATAGACTATGGGTTTGTGTGTGTGTGTGTGAATGAATGTGTGTGTGTATCTGTGAATAGTGTGTATGCACTTGCTTTCATGTGTGTGCTTGAAGATGTGCTCATGCACTTGTGTGTGTTTTATTTGTAAGTGTGTGTGTCTCTGCTGTATCCATCGCTCCGTTTCTCATTAGCATGGCAATTCTGCAGATGATTAAGAGCAGGAGACGTGACCAGGCAGGTTATTTGTAATTGGTTTACTGCCACTGTCAATCTGATCTCTCTATGAGCTATCGATTACACCCAGGCCTCAGGTTCAACTGCATCCCCCAAGCAATACAGCTCGGTCAGCACCAGCTGAGCACCGCAGACACACATGCCCGTCCGTCCACTTGCTTTCAATCAGCAAACCTTTGATCTTGTCAGACCACCCGAACAGTCAAGTGGGAAACACTTAGGTTCGATGTAGCAGCAACGCAGAATGCGAGTCTACGACAAGTCCTTCCTTCCACTTACTGGTCCTGCTTTGAGACAAGCCTTTATGACAGTCTGTCAAAAAATGCCGGCCTTCCTCAATACGTCATACAGTCATGCATAGAACAATCTTGCAGGGGCTTCATGTTAAGGCATTTAATGCACTGTGTTGAATGGTCAGTGCACTTCAATTTGAACTGCTGATGGTATATAGATACTATGATATGCACCATGGAGTTCATTATAAATGAATATCTTTCAGCACCAAGGCCTGTGTTTCTTTGCCCAGATACTGCTAGAAAAAAAATCCCAGGAAAGACAGTAAAACTACATTTTTACCTATTACAATATTATTTTCGGATTACATTTTATGATTATATATTAGGGGAAGCTATGGAAAACACTGCGAATACTTTATTTCAGTGTCAAAAAACTTAGCTCCTTGCAGAACACAATTCCACAATATTCACTGACAGCTTTTGTTTAGCTCTGAATGCAGTTTTACTGTGCATAAAGTCTATAAATCTATTTTCAGGAATCATTCAAGGTCGAATCTTATTTTCTTTTGATTAGGCAGCGTTTCATAGCTTCAAATTGTTTCATATTTCCCTGTTTCATATTTCACTGCTTCATGTTTCACTGCGACAACACAATCTCACAATCACGCTGTGTTCTGGCAGCTCAGCTGGAGAGGAGGGCAAGTTGCGAACATCATCAAGGGGTTGGGTTCAATTCCCTTGCTGCTCGCTCACAGGTTAAACCTACACAGCAAAGTCACAAATTGCTGAACACATACCTGCAATATTTATTATGTTTCTCGCGAAGCATAAAAAGCTAACTTCAGCATCAGCTGTGACGTACCGTGCAAGGTAAAGGCTGACAACTCACTGTAATTAGCTTCAGCTACAAGCCACACTGAAATAGGGTACGGGGAGTGGAGGGGGAGGGGGGCTTACCTCATAGTGTACAGCAGAGTTCCATCATCCTGCAGACGCAGGAGCTTGTTGGGGGTGGTCATGTTGTGAGCGATGGACTTCTTTCCGTTGAGGAAGAAGGTGTCAGGCGTCCAGATGTTGCTCGCCAGCAGGTTGTTAAGGGGAAGCCTCTCCATGGGGCCCTTGAAGCGAAGCCTCTCGTCCTTCCAGCTTTGCCGGAAAAACACATCGATTGTGTACTCCTTGGTGTCAGAAAATACAAATACACTGCGTCAGAAAAGGGGGCGATAAATAGCTCAGATAAAAGGAACAAATGGAATCCTCAACTAAGCCCTTTTTTTTACCAGAGATTAAAATGAAGAAGAGCTGTTTCAAAGAGACATACCTTTAATACTTAAAGCTTAGCACAAAATAGACAACCAAGCCAGCTAGACTCTCTTTATATTCTTTATACTCAAGACAGTTGGACTCTTGGGCCAGTTGGATAATGTGTGGCTGTTTTAATACTGAACAGTACAATGCAATACCAGCAAAGAAGGAGAACATCAATTATTTATCGTCAGCAACTTACCATTTCAGTATCTGAGACCGGACCAAAGCTTGTAACAAATATATTGGTTCGTATTTCAGTAACCTTTTCTGTGGATGAGAGAGAGTGTGTGTTTATGACATATACAAATCATAGAAAATGCGTACAAAGGCGAACATTGCTTAGTTTGTTGCCCCATTTCTATGCAATGTTAATTCACTATTCACAATGATCCCTTCATTATTTCATTAGTTGTTTGGGCTTCATTCTCAATAGAAGGGCATTATTTTTCCTGCTAAAATTAACAGCAACACCCCCAGGCTGGGAGAAGAGTGATGCAGCAAGAACACGCATTGCCTTTACTGTCTTTCTTCTGCACAACAGTGGCCTCTCGGATTGTGTCAAGTTATTGGCCCTTTAAGCAAATGCAGAATGTGGACTTCCTCCTCTCTGAAAAGACCATTGTATTGGCTCTCAAGGTTACTGCGGATGGAAGTGATCTTTAAGAAGAGCGTGATATATGGAAGGTTGGCATTGGAAGCCATTTTCACTTCAGGCTTGATCTATTACTGTGATTGCACGGCTGTACAAGGGAGGAGGCTCAGTCTGCTCCACTCTACTTGTGCATCCCAGGAAGGGCAGTTGGATGAAAACTACACTAACTCAATGTGATTTGGGAGTATTTTTCCCCAGGTGTGCGGCACATGTGGTGATGGCACCATTTGGTGCACACAAATACATGCATGAGCACACACACACACTCACACTCATACAAACACACAGACACACACACACACTTAGGCATGCACAGATGCAAGGACAGAGGCATCTACACGCAGATACATACAAGCAAACACACAGACTCACACATTCACATACACATCCACGTATATATAACACATACATAACGTACTGTATGTCATCAAGTCAATAATTTATTGACCCATTTATGTATTTGGGTATGTATTATGTGTTTTGCTTACCTCCCAGACCTGGACGTAGCCTGTTATCGTAACCATCCAGGAGTCTGTCTAATATCCGTGTAAAAATTGTTATGTTATCATTTGTCTCCACTTCTTTCAGGGGCTCCTCTGTAGCACTAGAGTAACTGCAAACACATTCGTTGTTACATTCAGGAATATAACGAAAATAATTAATGTTTAGTAATTGGTAGCTTTGTATGGTATGGTATGGTATTAACAACACTGTTTACCCTAACCTGGAATGAGCATTGAATGTTTTTTAAGGCCAAGCTCCTTGTATCAGCAATTTATTTGTTGATGCAACATAGATACGTTTTGATTAAATGTAAGGATACAGCACAGAGGAAGCGTCGAGAGAGAAAAGTTTGATTTACCTCGTCTGGCAGGTGACGAACAGCAGTAGCATAAACGCCAGGATGCGCCTCGGTGTGAAGACGCAGCCCATCCCCTCCTTTTGCCCTAAAACAGGAAAACCAGATAATTGTTTTATTTTCCAGACACATAACATTATGCGTAAACTTGTTCTGTTTATTTTTTTGGCATTATTATTAGTAGTAGTAGTATTAGTAGTATTTCGGTATTATCAAAGCCTCACCAATGGACCTGGAAGAGTTAAGAGGTTTTCTGCAATGTGAAAGGCAATGTGAAAGGCGTTTATTTTACGATATAAAGCATTGCAGGCCCTGCGCAATTAAGTGGTGAGTGTTGGCTGATCCCATCCTTAATACAAGTCCGATAAGATAGGCTAAATCACCTTCGTAGGTCCATCTTTGCTTCTCCCGATGAGACCGAAAATAACCCTAACCATTTAACATATTAACAGATGCGCACTCAACAACCCGGCAAACGTGTGCCTGATGTGCTGTTCATTACAAATGCCAGTGTCCTTGACTGGGTTTCTTTCAATTCTGTCTCTAAGCCTATTATTGCCGTTGGATGAAAAGCCCCCCGATTGCTGCAAGTGTTTGCAGCATTACTATGCTCCACTGCGTATGACTTCACAGGCAGACTATGTCTAGGACAATGTCTTTTTTGGCCGTTCGTGAAAACATACCGACAGAAGCAACGGAGGCGAGCAGTCCGTTCACTCCTTTTTACATACCTTTAATCAATAAAGCAGAAGCATACCTGAGTGGGTTCGTGCCATTGCTACCGGCTCCAGAGTCGTTCCATTGAGGAGGGGTTCAAAATCCGCAACACTGAGAGTATAGGTAGGTCGCCGACACGGTGAAATTGTCCGCTCTGATTTCACCTCTGGTTGTAGGACTTGTGCTGTTCGTTCCTGGTCAATCGAAAAATGATTTCGAACTCACAGCTAGTGATGCGTGCGTCTGTCCTGCTACGCATTCTCCAAAGCCTCGGACGAGTATCAACTCAGCATTCACAGGAGAGACAATATTGTCTAGCATACCCTTGATTGGAAGTTGGTTGTCCAGTGCTGTCACAGCGGGCAGCCCGCCCTTTCCACAGAAGAGACTTTCCCCCTTCTCACCTCCAACGCAGCTCGCATTATGCACTGCACCCTTTTTCCTCCAGTGGTTCTCTTAGCTTTAATAGTGTTCGTTCCGCAAAACCAAAGCCCCCAGTGTTGATCCAGTGGCTCTTGTTATCCCACCACCCAACTCTCACTATTCGTTATGCTGTGGCTAGTAATACGTTTCAGCGCGTGGGACGTCACAACGCCTCGTAAGCCATAATTAAGTCCTTAGGGAGGCATTTTATGAGTTGAAGGGCAGGGCGGTCTGTCCAATTCAAGGGAAAAGAATGCTTATATCCCCAGAATCCGATAAAATAGTCGCAAAACGCCTACATCTTCCCGACGTCATTTTTGCTTACTTAGCATTCCCTCACTTTGGGAATTCGTCAGCTTTACTCAACCAAAGCGCGTGAGGGGAAAAAGAGAATCAGCTGAATATAAGATAATATAGCATACGTATATCTAACAGAATAACATCAGAAGTGACTTGAAAGGGCAAACATTGTCACTAAATTCCCACCCTGCCTTTGGATGATAGTTTATATTGGTAATGAGGAGCAGATATCAAACCAAACGCAAGGCTGGGTTGTAGGTTAGGGTCTTTGAACTCCCATAAAGCCATGAGCAAATAAACCAACGCCAGTGGTTTTGACCACACACTATATGGTTTCAATGTGAATAGCGTCTGATTGGGTAGAGGGGGTTGTTCCATGATGGAAAGGAGGGTAAGTAAATGTGTGTGTGTGTGTGTGTGTGTGTGTGTGTGTGTGTGTGTGTGTGTGTGTGTGTGTGTGTGTGTGTGTGTGTGTGTGTGTGTGTGTGTGTGTGTGTGTGTGTGAATGATTGTGAGTGAAGGATATGTAAAAAGAAGTTTTTAAGACCGCCATAAGAGGGACCTCTAATCCAACATTTCCCATTAAATCAATACGTTCAATAACGCGCCAATCGAAGGAGTTCTAACGCAGTATTAATTTGTGCCATGGCATAGCTCTATTTGAACTCTCCATAGCTAATGTAGGCTACTGAGGGCGTATTCACACGGAGTTGAGCGAGTACAGCGCTTATCCGTATACAATATGTTTGTATAGGGACAGAATACGCGCAGATCACTCTTGCGATGTGAACAGTCTAATTTATTAGCATGCATTCTAAACGAATACGGACAGAAAACGGGCACGCGCTGAATACGCAGAGTGTTTGGTGTGAATGAGCCCTTAGGGTTTAGGGTTTTCTGTCCGTATTCGTTTAGAATGCATGTTAACAAATTACACTGTTCACACCACACGCGTGATTTGCACGTATTCTGGCCCTATACAAACATTGTATACGGATACGTGCTGTACACGCTCAAGTCAGTGTAAATCAGGCCTGATGCAGCAGACAATGGTGTTGTAGACGCAATAGTAAGTGCAGAAGTGTTTTTTCTAGCAAAAGACCACACAGAATCTACGTTGAAACATTACATTGTTAACTTCTGCTCAAAGTGTGGAATAAAATGTCTTGAGAGACGCTGCATTAGAATTTGTTACGAATCAGCCGCTGTAAACTTTCGTCTTAGAATGCCCCAACTACTGTATGTTGTTAAGAGGCTGTGCACGATTTTTACTGCTTTGATCTACATTATTTACAGTCACAGTTGGTGAATTAATCACAATGGCAATGGTATCATTAAGTATTAAATGTAATTGTATGTTTCTTTTATCTTTCGCAGGAATGCAGTTGAGGGAAATAAGAAGTTGTACGCAATTTACGACACAAGGTGAGTGCATATACTTACTTTATCAGCAACTCTCGCATTTATTATTTTTTTAATTGAAAGCTAATCCACCGTTTTCAAAATGTAGGTAACTGCTCTACAGTCTACTACAACAGTAGTCCACATCGACGCAGAACTTTTGTCTGTTTCACCAACCCACTTTTTCACGTTTTGTCAGGGTTTCCTCAATAGTCATTTGTCTAATCTAAATTTCCGTCCTTAGAATTATACACTTCTTTCCACACCACTAATCTCTTCAAGAATTCTTCCAATAGGCACAGATCCGGTGGCCACCGTTTCAGGTTCAGTATCCTGCAGAATTTTCATTAAAGGGCAAAACTAAAGCCTATTGATTCAGGTTGCCAAACATTACTGTGATAATATGTCGTATATGAATTCAGCTACACACAAAGGTTTACACACAAGGTTTAACTGCGCTCTTGGATCTCTATGGTGAACACGATCCTGAAATCATAGTTCGTCCACGTAAACTTTTAGTCTCCAGTCAAAACAATCCACCAATCACTTGTACCTCAGGACTGTTAGGTCACGTGGTGGCATAAATTATAGCATACGGATTCTCTTGTGTCTAGAATTGCAATATATGAAACATAGCGACTTGACCACCGCTTAATATATCACTTTCACTCGGAGAGGGCCGTAAAAAAGAATAATGTTCACTGTGATATTAGTAGACAAGTGTTGAAAAATCACTGCCCTCTTAAGATAATAAACCGCGACCTTTTTGCACTGGGAGACGTTAATTTAGAGCTGTGAACGGAGGTAAACATGACGGCAGAGCGAGGGGTGTGAAGTGCGGACTTGGCTTGCGACCAGCAACAGATACTTTTTGCTGTCTTTAGTCACACACGTCTCCGGTTAAATGCATCAATGTTACCTACGATCGTCCTAACTGCGCTTGTCGTGAAAAAAGAAAGTCAAAACCGTGATGCCAAATGACTGAAGATTTTTTCGACGCATTTGAGTGATCGTCGACTCTTTCCTTCACAGTGCGTGCTGCCCATGGGATGCAGTAAGCGTTAGATTACCAGGTTTCGCGCCCGTGCCTATTCCACTTAGATGTACGTATTTGCCGAAACCCTACGAGGAATGCCGGGGGCTCCGAAATCAAGATTCTTTGGTGTACTTTCTTTGCCAGTTCTTATAATGTTTGTTTGTTGCGCGCAAAGGTGAGTGTTTCAGATCGCGAAGTATGGGAGTAGAGGTTTGTTTTCCAGCAGGGATAACCGACCTCATCTTTCTTTTACAGCGCAAACGAGCCCGGCAATATGTCATTTGTAAAAGAGACGGTGGATAGACTCCTGAAGGGGTATGACATTCGCCTTCGACCAGACTTTGGTGGTAAGTCATGTCTGGTTGTAAATGACTCTGTGTAACCAATGCAATGTTTTTTTTTTTTATCAGATTAGGACTTCACAGGAGGCTATTAATTGCTGAATTTACACACTTTCGTGGGCAATCGTAAAGACTACCAAATCCTAAACAATTTAAAAGATGAAATAGTTGAACCCATGGAAAATATCACCTACATCGTCCAGTGGAACACAGTGTTCTGTATTTCAAATTCGTTTATATTGTGTAGGTGCACCGGTTGCTGTTGGGATGAGCATTGATGTGGCGAGCATTGACATGGTGTCCGAGGTCAACATGGTAAGTGTGACTTCGCACCACCTTTCAAGCCTTGTTGTTTATCATGAGATGGAGCGTCACTAAATACGGGACTTTCGAATAGTTTCTGTTTGACGGAGTTAAACAGAACTGTCTCGTTTTTTCTCGTGTGAACCTCATATCTAACTAAACTCCAGCTAGTTACATAAGACGCAGAGAAAGCGCTCCATGAGGTGTGTGTGTGTGTGTGTGTGTGTGTTGAGGGGTGAGGCAGCGCTCAGTACCATGGACAGCGTTTGGTTGCTGTCCATGGTAGGCTACTGAACACATTAACGGGTAAAAACCGAATTGTATGTGTTCCCAGACAGTCTATAGTCATGGTGTTCGGTGTGACTGTTACTGGTGTTCAAGGCATTATTAAAAACTATTAGATACTGTGTACTATTTGCTGAAATGTGTAGTCATTACTTTTTTGCATTCTTCATTAATATCATCTTGTTTGATTAATTCATTACGATTGTTGTAATTTGCCTGCAGCAACATGCTTTTTAGACATGTAAACCACATAACAGTAAACTATTGTAGATAATAGCATAGTTAAGTCCTCTTATAAAACAGTTGATAGCTGACATAGACATTAGTGAAAGGGTAATTTAATGACAAAGGAGTTTCACATACCCAAGATACTGCCAAAATATAGCTGAAACAAGGTAGTTGCTCTCTCTCTCTCTCTCTCTGTCTCTCTCTCTCTCAGACATACACACACACACACACACACACACACACACACACACACACACATGTGTGTGCACATATACACACAGACACATCTGCAAGAGGCTGGTTCCAGCCTGTTTGGTCATTTAGTTGTCCCCCCCCCTTCCTCTCCTGTCTCCACCTGAGGTTCCTGGAGAGAGAGAGAAGCACACAAGTGCAGCCTCCTCTCAGATCTTTTTGAGTCATAATGACTTCAGATCTTCCCTAAGCTGCAAGAGAAGCATGCTCAGGTGCATTGTGCAACGTAGCAGCTGCCAGACAAACATGTTTCTTGGAAAAGACCTCAACAAGGAGAAAACCATTCCCCCACCATATGACTCTTCTGGAAACAAATTCAGCTATGTCACAAGTGTTCTTGCTCTCTCTCTCACCCTCTCACTCTCAACATCTCTCTCTCCAACAAGTTGTTCTAACTGGGAACAACTAAGGCATATAGTTCAGTACGTGTTTTTGTCTTGTTTGTGATCTGTATTTTTCTTTAACAACAAGGTTTGATCGTTACAATATCTCGGTAAGCAGAACTACATGAAAAAGCTAGTGTGTGAGCACATGTGACCACCAGTGGAACAGTACATCGGGTCTTTATGATCATCCTATGAAGCATATGATGAAAGACACATCTTCAGCAACAGCATCTTGCCCAGCAGACTGCTGAAAGACTGGTGGGGTAATCTGTTCCTTAGTCACCTGTTGCCAAGGAAACAAGTTAGAACCAGGAAGTGGGGTGTTGACGAGTTTTCTTCTTTGCTCATGCAGGCGAACAGAGACAGAAGTGGGGAAGGTGTAGGTCTTTATCAGGAAGGACTGCTAGATGGGCATAAGGATGAGGATGGAGGTCATGGGCTGTGGTTCTCACACTCAAAGCACTCTGTTTGAATTTGTGGCCAAACTGGCAGAAAGGTGGTTCCAACTACGTAATCTTCACCCCTAGTTTATGTTTACCCTTTTCATCCCCAACAGTGTTGTGAATTACAGAAAGGGGAGAAGCATAAAAATTGAAGGTGAAATGCTGAAACAAGCGGCACGAGACACAGCACCTGCTGAATGACAATGACACGTGCACACAGCAACTGTGGGTGCAAATTCGAATAGACCCCATGCATCTCCAACACAGACTTGGACAGACTTTAAAAGTTCTCAAAATGTGAATGTCTTGCCACATTATTTTCTTACCCTCTCATCACAGGAGTCATTTTATCCTAAAGCAAAAATGGGACAGGAGACAAGAGGTGATTTCAGAGGATTACAAAATGACAAAGTGACTCAATAGAGGTGATGACTAATATCTGACTGTAAAAGGTTCTGGCGGTCAAGGTTTTTATGGCTGCTTGAAAGAACAAAGAATAAAAACAAGACAAGACAAGTGTTTTCCTTGTTCCTGGTTTTAGTGTTTAAGCTAGGTAAAGGAAATGGTCAGATTACGGTGAGGTGACAGTTAGAATAGACAGAATAGGATTGGACCAGTTATTAAATTGCCCTAATAAATTGGATTGTTTGGACAGGGATCACAATGTAAAGACAGTCTTACGTAAATATTTGGGCAAATACAACTCTTTTAATGGTCATGCGTGTTTCTTTGCATAACTTTGCTTCACCTGCCAGGGCAAAAAAGTATGTATATCCGGTCACTGATTTAATTGCAGAAAACACATTGAATGCACAATGCACTTAACTATGAGACTACAGTCAGATAGCAGTGTGTTCAGTGGATGGATTTACAACAGTTTTATACACATTTAAACCAAAGACATCAGCTTGGGTAGAGACATGTCTGTTATGGCCACTTTTGTTTAGCCACCCTTGAGCAAGCAGGCGAGCGTGTCAGGGGGCCCAAGGGGGTGTCAGGGCACATAAACAT
The DNA here is from genome assembly GCA_027475355.1 of Coilia nasus. Classification (NCBI taxonomy): domain Eukaryota; kingdom Metazoa; phylum Chordata; class Actinopteri; order Clupeiformes; family Engraulidae; genus Coilia; species Coilia nasus. Next base: position 32,549,227 of record CM050220.1, on the reverse strand, counting down.
GGCTGCTACATCGTGGGTAACAGAAAACATCTGCTGGACATGGGGGACAGATGCGACAGGGTGTGAGATTAGAGGCATGCTGACATGGGTCATTAAGCGCAGCGGGGTCGGGAGACGTAGAGAAGAGGAGCAGCAGAGAGAGAGGTTGGAGTGCATGTGTGGAACATATGTCAAGCGCTAGATCCTTCTTCTTTTATCCCAGAGAATATGTGATGGCCTGGTCATAATACAGGTCGTAAGACAGCCATAATAGGATTAACACCATTTGGATGAATCCGTTACAGTACTTTAAAGTCTCGCTCACAGACACTGAGATTTGGTGGCAAATTCTTGATGCTCACTTGATGCAAACTTTCAACTTTATTTTGCACAGAACCCTAAACCATAAAATAGCTGTGAGTTAAAAATCAACTTACATAAATACATAAAAAGTTACCTTTTCATAGAATTGTATATGTTAGTATTCATTGCTAATTAATCTCCTGATATAAGATTAATTGGATTAATCAAATATACCATAGATGATATACCTGCATAATTATTCTAAATCTGTTTACTTCATCTTTTTTCATTCTCAGCTGTTACATTACAATGGGTCCAAACATAATGTTGTGATCTTTGAGAAAGTAATCCTTTAAATTTAATTTAATTTAATTTAGGTTCAGCATTATGCGAGACATAGTGTTGTACAAGCAATTCACCGTGGTGTCATCATTAATGATGTATGTAATCATTTATTTATGTTCCTCCTCATATAAAAGTGCCATCTTAAGCCAGCTGGCCAATATAGAGTAGGCCTATACTCTTGTGAGCTGAAGTGAGTGACAGAAAAATAGAGAGAGACAGAGAGAGAGAGAGAGAAAGAATGAGAGAGAGAGATATATGGTATCCTTTTTAAGTGTAATCGTGAACACAGCTAAGGCTGCACGCAAATCCTAAAATCAACTTTTGCTGTGGTTTCTGGTGAATGGAGTGCGTCTTGTAGGAGTTACCTTGTTGCAGCTGAGTGCTGATGAATTTCCACACTCCAATTGAAAACAAATGACATTTTTTCCCCAAAGATGAAAGGTGATTAGGTAGGAAGGTAGGTCAAGTCAGCAGACAGACAGGATATGGTATCATTTTTAAGTGTAATCGTGCACACAGCTAAGGCTGCACGCAAATCTTAAATCAACTTTTGCTTGGGTGGCAGCGCAACTGAGATGATCTCAGGCAGGAATGGGGGATCTGTGGGCTCTGAGAGCTAAGAGGGAGCTGACATTAGCAGTCTGTAAGCACTGGGAATTTTATTTGGGAGAGAGGATGTGTAAGGGCTGTTGATGGGGTGTGTTAAGGCAAAGTGTTCTGTGTTGTGTGTGCACATGGGAGTATGTGTGTGTGTGTATGTGTGTGCAGGGGTGCCACTAAGGGGGTGATAGATCAGGACAATTAAGGGGCCCAGAGCTTCACAGAGGACAATTGATATGTTTGGGGTTGGGGGCCAAAATTATTTTCATCCAGTGGTCCCACAATTTCTAGTGGCACCCCTGTGTGTGGGTGTACATTTGCATACATGTGTGATGCTTCAGTGAATGGGGAGAGGGACAGTCAACAGTGTTGTTCTGGTGCAGTGTTATTTGGTGTTGCTCGATGTGGTTAGTGTTTGGTTGGGTGGTGGTGGCACATGGGGGTGGTAGTGGTGGTTGCACTGGTGGTCTGGCTGGACGCCTGGACCACGCTTGAGCCAAAAGTTGTTGTGTAATCGTGCACGGCCCAGCTCTGACTCAGTCTGCCCACAAGTCCCTTTGCACAGGAAGCAGAGCTCTCAGGCTTCATGCAGGGGAGGAGGAGTGGGAAGAGGAGGAGGTGTTGGTGGAAAAGAGACTACGGAGCGTGGAGAACCTCTTAATCAGGGGCCATTTTGGGAATAGGGTGTCTCCGAGACCCCACCACCCCCTCCACCCCACACCCAAAAGCCAGGATAGCTGACTGCTATACTGCTTTTCCATGCCCACTGGCTTCACTGATGTGAAGATTTTAAAGTCTTTTTTTGGGACAGGATCCCTTTGAAGTGTGTTATATAAGTGACATAGAGTATGGTGAACCTTAAGCATACTCTCACATTGCTCTCATTAGTGGGAAAGCTGTGCCCTGATGATCATAAGGAAGTATGTCAACAACCACGATGCACTGTGGTTTCTGGCGAATGGAGTGCATCTTGTAGGAGTTACCTTGTTGCAGCTGAGTGCTGATGAATTTCCACACTCCAATTCCAAACAAATGACATTTTTTCCCCAACGATGAAAGGTGATTAGGTAGGAAGGTAGGTCAAGTCAGCAGACAGACAGAGACACTACTTGAATTAATTACAGATACAAAGAGAGAGAGAGAGAGAGAGAGAGAGAGAGAGTGGTCCATGAAATTCATTGAACCATTGACTGTTTCTTATTACCACTGTTCACTTTAATAGGCAAGTTCAGTATCTATAAATCCTTACATTAATGTTACATATAAAGGTTAAGGTTAAAGGTTGTAACTCTAATAGATCCAAAATGTAACAGTTCCAATTCTTGATTTGTTTGTTTTTGTTGTTTTTTTGTAGGACTACACTTTGACCATGTACTTTCAGCAGTACTGGCGGGACAAGCGCCTGGCCTACATGGGAATCCCACTCAACCTGACGCTGGACAACCGCGTGGCTGACCAGCTCTGGGTGCCCGACACCTACTTCCTGAATGACAAGAAGTCGTTTGTGCATGGGGTGACGGTGAAGAACCGCATGATACGACTTCACCCGGACGGGACGGTGCTCTACGGACTGAGGTTGTGATATGTGCTATAAAAAACAACAAAGTTAATCAAGGCACTCCAACAATAACAATGAGGATTGATGGGCCGATTTAAAAAGTTATTGTAACTTGGCTACTTCATATTAAATTGCCAACATGTTTCGATCTAACACTATTTATTCATCAGGGAAATTAAGGCTTTTTATTGACTTAACTGACTGACTAAGGCTTTTTATCCAACAGCACCCAACATATTGTGCTATTGTGCATATACTGACTATTAGTGCTACCAGCCATTCGTATTTAAGGATATCTGCAATTTGACTAAGGATAGACCTATATAATTGCTCCGACCAGATTTGGAAGAGTAGCTAATGTGCAGTGTCAAGGGTGCTAGAAATCAAAGTTAATCAGTATGGCGGAGCAAGCTTCTTCAATGTGAGGCTTGCTAGAGCTTCCTGGGAGGTGGTGGGGTAAACCCCTCCAGGCCAAGCTGACTGTGATCTGACATGGTCGCAAAGTGTGTGAGATTTGAG